>JARHVA010000024.1:32500-152500 GCA_037957365.1 Torreya grandis
TTCCCTTGATGAATTCACCAATTTTGATGGCAAATTCACCATTTCAGAAATAGAAAAATCATATTCTTTATCTGCCCTATGAAATAAATGTTATCAAAACACTAACAAAAAATACAAAAATGTCATTTACCGTATAATCACTCCCCTCTAGCAGCTACAACATTCACAACCACTCGTTATGATTCTTATTTATTGCAATCTGATCCATCTTCTCCTCACCATCTAGACCAAAATATCACACTCTAAATAACTAAAAAATCAAATATCTTAAATATAATAACACAAATTAATTTTAAAACTACTGTAACCCTTATATATTTACCTCTATCACTCCATTATTCCCCCCCCCTCATTCTAATTTTGCACATCCTCCATGCCTTTTCATTCAATTTTTTTATCATCTACTATTTAAATTTCTATACATATTTATCAATTCTTTCAAACTTTTATCCAACATCATATAATATATTTTATCATTTGATTACCCACAATTTACCATTTTTGATATATATTCTTCTCACATATTCTGCACTTAACCCTGATTCACGTAGCACCATCCAAGCATGAAAGATAAATATTTTTTTCCAATCTATTCTCTAGCATTTAAATATCTATGGGAAAAAAATTTACACATACTCTTTATAATATTGATAGCATTTTTATTGACACAAGTATCTCCATTATGGATGCTAATCACTTTGTTACCTTCCCTTCAATCATTTCAACCATTCATCTATTTTCCCACACAAACACTTGAGGGGGCATCCTCACATTAATTTATATTTCTTGGGGAAATTTTTTTTCCATAGTCATCAATACTCTACTTTGGTTTCTATTATTCGAAATAGCATTGCTTCACAACACCATTTTAAAGAGGGGAATTGTAGACATCCCAATTCCACCATTTAGTGTCAAAATTAACTTTGACATGTTAATCCTTCACCATCACCAATTTGAATTCAATTAACATCATTTCTATCCACTTTTCAAATAATTTATTAATTTATAATTAATTAATTAAATCATGAACACCTTTTTCCTCGAAAACTAATTAATAAATTTATATTTTCCACCTGATACAAGCATCCTCCATATTTTTGTCAACCAAATGTTAACTCATCCAACCACCTTCCTCAATTTCCTCAAATATTTATTGATTCATCCCTTGAATTTTCAACTATCTTGACCTATTCATGTTGAATCACTCAACTACCAACTAACTCTTCGTCTTCTCCTCACACACATGGGAATTAATCATAATCCATTGTGATGAGGAGTCAAATCCAACTATTGATTATTTTAATAATTCAACAAATTTAGATTATTCTCAATTGGTCATCTCATCCACCATCAAGATATCAAAACTATATCAAATCATCCTTGTCAATCTATGAATATCAAATAAATTTTCAGCCACACATTGCTCAATTCTTTTTGTTTGGAGAAGAGTTGAACACCCACATCAAACAGGAAAGACAAAATCTAGCATTGATCACACAATGGAGAAGGTGATGAACATACATTGTGTTTCATTATTTAACTTTTTTTTATTTATTATTTCTCTATCTAGAGGTTAGTGTAATTTATAAATGATTACATTTCCTTTGTTTTTTTATTTACATTATAAATTTCACACTATATAATAGATTTAACCGAATACCTAGGTCTCCCCTTTACTATGGTAAAAATCTCTTCTAAATTTGTATATATATGAGTTCAGAGTACATTCACTACATTATGTTTTGAGGGATAAAAAATATTTACTCTATGTCTTTATAAATTCTGACAAACATATGCTCTCCAAGATCTTCTAGGAACTCTTGGACTATAAATATTGACTAAGTTTAAGTCCTTTGAAACTATCTTGGGCCAAAGGTAAGCCTAGGATGAAATTGAGGAAATGTTTAGCCATGCTCTATCTTTGTTTTTAGATGCTCTAGTCTACATGGTGTGGCATCTTGGGTACTATTTAAAAATGAAGAAATTAATAATATTTTGAATTATTATACATTAAATATACCAAGTGCTTTTGTCCATTTTAAAAATTGATTTATGTTGAATTCTTTTATATTTAGTATGTTTGGTTCTAGTAACATACCTACTATATTATGTTATTATTGATAACATTTTATGTTCTACATTACCTTCATAGTTAATTTGTTTTTTTTCATGCTAATATATCTATAATGCTTGCAACCAAACTTTACAACACAGGTTATGGTCTACATCCTGTAAGTAGATATGAATGTGTTAGTTATGCAATCTGTACATTTTATCATAATTTTTAGCTCAACTACACATATGTTCTTACAAATTATGAACATTTTTCTGCATTTACTCATTGGCATACATACCCCAAAAATTGCAAATTACATTGCTATTATTCATCATGAACTTTGCTATGTTTTCCAACTCTATTATTCTTTTATGATTTTGGTTTCATGAGATTAGATTATTTCTTTGATACAAGAATACTATTGTTATGGCTCTTAAATATTTTTGCATTAAATTTATCCTTACAAAATAAAAATTATTATCATATTTTCATCATTATTTTTCACTTCTCTAACTTATTATGTTATCCATAAAATTACTCCTAATATCAAGGACTAAAGCCATATCCATGCATTTGTTTCTTTATTGTTTCTTGTTATATGTTGTATGTGTAGTTATAAAGGATTATTTCTATTGTTGTTTGACTTTAATCTAAAATTTAGAAGGTTTTGTCGACAAGTTTTTTTTTATTATTTATTTCTAAGCATATGACTCAAAACTTCTATGTAATTGTACTTAGGTTAATGTTAAAATAATGTAAGCTCTATTCCCTACAATCTTTTTTTAAGTGGTGGTTTTTACCCTTTTTGTCTTCATGAATCTTTTGTAGATATTTTTGGGTGGTGTTTTTGCCATTGACCAAAAGGATATTTCATTTAAATTGGTATTTGTAATGGAAAAGGTTTTAAATTTGTGTTTACATACATCCATACCAAAAGTGTCAAATTTAAGTTAGATTTTTTTTTCTAATTTTTTAATAAACTTTTTGGCTTTTTTCCATGAGTTTTGATTGGTTATAATTGGTTAGTTTGTTATACAAATATATTATTAAATAGTTAACAATATATCTCATGTTAATATAATTAAATGAGTGATATTTTATAGGGATAGCAATATCCCCAATTATAGGAAAGGTATTTCCTATATAAACTTGTAATATTGGCAAATGAATTAATGAAGAATATTATTATTGTGTGCTTGAGAAAAAATTCCCATGTATATGACTATGTTCAGCTCTATTGAATTGAATGAGTTAAATCTTGGGATAAGTTCCTTCAAATATTGTTAGTGGTATTAGAGTAGGATTCTTTGATGGAGAATTAGAAAGATTGACAGGTAGTCCATAGTCATATGTTGCCCTGGTTCATGTTTTCAAGATCATGAGTTAGAATTTTTCATCATATAATATTATTATTATTATTTTATTATAATTTTTTTTTTTGGAAATAATACTATTTTAAAGGTGTTTTGATAGGATCTGCATGCTTCTGATCCCTACTTCTCCATGGCCTCTAGGCTTCATACATCAGTCTGTTGGTGTAGGATATTCATTATTCCATTTAATTATTTAATGGATAACTTCTACACTTGTAGATTTAACTTACTTAGGTGTGATAAGAGGTTAAGTGGGCGAGAGAGTGAGTTTCACTTAGAGTTCCATTTATATTTAAATTAAGTCCCATTGTGAGTTCTCCATGAGTTACACTCAGTTCCACCATGAGTTCAATAGTGAGTTAACTCCACCTAATCCTTTATATTCCTCTTCACCATACTATTGTAATAGATATAATTAGTGTAAACAAAAAGGAAATTCAATACATTATGTAATTATTACACAAATTTTTCATTATGAATACAATAAGGGTCATTACTTTGCAAAATACTTGTGTGCTCACTCTAACAGAAGATCACCTACTGGAAAATTTTGACATGGTATCATAGATTTAGGTTATAGTAATGAGCATCATATAAAGTTTATCTATTTGATTTCTATTATGTATTCTATTGAATTAATTAAGAAGAATTTTCATATTATTTGGATTCGTAGTTTGATAGAGATTGGAGAACTTGTAGGTCTTTGTTTATTTGCATGTTTTTGGCATAGAAGGGATTCTTACAGATCTTGTTGATGGGTTTAAAGGAAGACCTACTTGTTTGGCCTATTTTTTATAACAATATGTTATTATAAACCTATTTGCCTTGTATAAATCCTGGTTTATCTATTTTATGGCTTGGTTGGTGGTGCATGTAAGAGATGTAGCCTACCTTTTTTGACTCTAATATAGCTCTATGAATCCTTGTCCCTTCATCTACCTAGATTTGGGTAGATGGCAAGGGTTTTGGATGTTCACTAAAGATTAAAGACATTGTAGAGATCATGGCTATTACTCAGTGGAAAAGAAATGTACCTATGCAGTTAAAGATTGTCATAGAGATATAATGTAACCATGACCTATTTGTGCTTTGAGAAAACTAATTGCACATGCATTGAAAAATATGCCCTAAAACCTCTATACATGATATCTATCTATATTTATAGTGTGGAAGGTCTCTATTTGAGGTGATAATGCAGTCATAATTTTTATTAGCAACCTCCATGCCCACATAGATGGATTCTTAGCCATTATAGAGCTATGGCCAGAGCTAGGGTTATAGGCACTACCAATCCATAAGCATGGATATTCATCTATCTCATTCCATATCCAATTATAATAGGTTCATCATCTTTCCATCCACCCATCTGCATTATCCTATGTACTACATCTAAAAGATAATCCATGATCTACCTAAAAGTTTCTATGGCAACTCCACATGCTAGTTTAGTTAGCATAGTAAACTTAGAGTGCTCCTTTTACCCAAAAGATTTGTTTTTTACAAAATAGTCCTTGAGAGTCTCATACATAGTGAGATTCAATCCAACATATGGAATCATTCTGATCTTCCTAATCTTGTTGTGTCTTCTATCATGGTGCCATATAATTTGTTCTTCTCCTTGCTAAGTCAAAATTTAATTTTCCCTAATCATTTTATGATAATTATTCCCTAAAAGCTTTTAAAATTAGATAGTTTTTATTTATTATTTTTTTAGTCACTATTTTATTTTTCCTTAAGTGAGTTATTTTTTACTTAAGAGCACATAAGGGTAAGAACAAGGGGAAATTTTTTACCTTAGATTGCTTGAAGAGGTCTATCATTCTGTGTCAGTTCTAATGAGTGGTTGAAAGGCTATCTTTTCCTTTGTTTGAATAGACTTATTAATCTTTTGTGAAAATTTGATTAAATAGGCATTAATGATAAAAAAATGTATTTTGCTATAAATTTTGATTGGTAACTTAGAATTGAGTACCATATTTTTCAAAAGTGCATGTTTTTTATCCTCTTTCCATTGCTCTACTTAGTTTGTAAAAATGCACTCAAGTTATAAAGTGCCATATTTAGGGGGATATGGGCCATACTACTTTCTATAATATATTTCATGCACTGATTGTTCTCATCTGTATGGATTCATTTTTGGCTCAGTATATAGTTTATATACAGATAATTAACCATTATTTTCTCTTAATATATCATATATTGCTCATTTGGATGCATTCTCAGCTGTGTCTAATGTCCCTTTCATGAGCATGCTTTAGGATTTTATTACAGAGTATTTTCTACATTTGTGCACTTTTTTGGTATCTTTTCTCAATCATTTTAACCTCATTTGAGAGATTTCAGGTGAGGATATTTGTTTCATCTCCTTTAATCCTTCTTGGGAAGTACAATTATGCTTCATGGTGTGCATATATGGAACACTTGCTCACATGCAAGAATCGTATTCCATTTTTATATGGACAAATTCTTACACCCATTGATCTTATTCGATTCAATAAGTGGGATAGTACTTGTGAAAAAGTTTTTACCACTCTTTTATTTCATATTTCCATGGATATTCATTTCCATGTGGAACATACAGAGTGTTCATGCAATGTTTGGAGCATACTACAGAGTCTTTTTGGTTATCCTACAGAGATTTATGTCACACCTCCCCCTCTAATTTCTATTGTCTCTTCTGAGACTATTGTAATCTCACTTTATACTTTTATTTATTGTGATGATATATCTATGGTGTATATTTTTCTTCCTTCAATTGAGCCCCCATTACATGACGTAATTCTCCCAGACCTCAGTTGTCCTATTGCAGATTCTACTTTCATTCTCGTGCATATTGTTTCTCTTTCAGAGCCTTCACAGACTTGCATTTCTGAGGACTTTATTGATTTCAATATGAGTACACCTATTGTGACCATTTATGACTCATCTCTTCTTGTGGACATTCTTTCTTTAGTTGGTGAGTCACGCTCCACTCTTCACATAGACATTCCTTTACTAAATGTTCCATTTCCATCTTCTTCTCTAGCTTTTCTCTCTCCTTTATTACATGTTTCTTCATTACCATATTATATAGTTATTCTTGTGATACCTAATCATAATTTGGCACATTCAAGCATTAGCAGAGAGACATTTCAACATTTTTAAAATATTTATATCATGATTCCTATCTACACTCCACTTGAGTGGGAATTCAGTAGTTTGATAGCTCATGGTTTCTTTCTTCCAAAAGGAAGAGACAATATTTGTTTTAAAGGGACATAATATATCATTTTTAATGTGACATTATGTATATACATTCTCTATTTTATTTGTGGAAGCACACATCTTTCACATTTTGTAGGACACTAGGATCATCGTTATGTACTTGGGTACCTCATCAGGCCTCATTGCTAGGACCCAATTTTATAGCCCACCTAGGATATACTTAAGGGAGGGTGTTGAAGTGGGATTTATAGTCCCAATTTTTTTTTTATCTCTCTTTTGGTGGGAGTTTTTTCCCACTAAGTTTTCTCCTATTACTCCACTTTTAAGAGTTACATTGTACATGGGTACTTCATCAGGCTTTGTTATCAAGACCCATATTTTCTTTTCTACCCACCTAAGCTATGCTTAAGAGGGGTGTTGGTGTAGGATATTCATTATTATATTTAATGATTAAATGGATAATTCCTACACTTGTAGCTTAGATTACATAGGTGTGATAAAAGGTTAAGTGGGTGAGAGGGTGAGTTACACCTAGAGTTCCTTCTAGATTTAAACTGAGTCCCATTGTGACTTCTCCATGAGTTTCATAGTGAGTTACACTTAGTTCCACCATGAGTTCAATAATGAGTTAACTCCACCTACTTCTTCTTTATATTCCTCTTCACCATGTTATTATAATAGAATTTATTAGTGCAAGCCAAAAGGTATTTCAATACATTATGTAATTGTTGCACATCTTGTTCATTTTTTAAGATAATTAGGGCCATTGATTTTTAGAATACTTATGTGCCCACTCTATCATAATATCACCTATTGGTAAATTATAACATAATCATCTCCAGTTTAGAAGATAGATTGCTACAATTTCTAAAAACTAATTCTCTTTGAAGGTAGTTTTCATTTTGTCATTTCAAGATATCATTGTTGTATCTTTTAACGAATTTAATTAGTGGCTTCTATAAAGAATCTAAAACTATTAAAAGTTTTTCTATCATACGAGACTAGAGGTTTTTTCTGTCTACTAAAATCATGCATAATCATATCTGAAGTCTTTATCATTCAACATCTTATGTGCTAACTAGATAAGAAAAATTATCTACTTGCTTCATTCATATGGAGAGATAGAGATAGAAAAATGTTGAATATTCTTGGATTAGTTTCTAGTAGGACTCTATGCATTTGTGAACTTCACTTTTGTATTGTTTGCTACTCAGATTTACCTGCTGGTGGAATTTGTAAAAGCTAATGCAGTTGTTGGATGTTGACACATGACACTCCATGAGATCAGATACACATTTGTACACTTGTACACTTATTTTGATACAATGTTTCACCTTCCACACTCTAATGGTGACTTTGGCATTAGGCTGAGCCTATTGGAACTATCTTTTGCTCATGCTTAGGAAGGCTCAATACAAATCAAAGAGAAAATCATGCATTTTGAAATGTAACCCATATCACAATAGGTCTTCAAGATCTCCTATGATGCCCTCCAAAATGGCTTGAATATTTAAGATCATTTGTTGGTTATTTTTTATGTTTATTCATAAATTCAAGCTATCTAATTCTTTATCAAAGTACCGCTAGTCATGGTCTAAAATTTCTTCAAATCTTGTAATAATTTTGAGTATTGTGTAGAAAGTATAAAAGGTTTTACTTTTTAGTCTTATTAAAATCTTTTTTTAGTTTTTATGTCTTTCAATTTTTAATAAGTCATTTTGTTATTTTATCAAGTGTTTTTTGGGTTTAAAGCCTCTTTCTATGTGTTATATTAATTTTGGGTTCAAATCCATGTGTCCTCAAAAATAAAAATAAAAAAAATATCATTCAAGTTTTAGTATTAAGAGTCAGTGTTAAAATGTTAAAGTTAAAAATTGAGTTATTAAATTTATTTGGGTTCATCGTCAAAAATTGTAAAAAAAATCATGCAAATGTATTTTTGGATGATCCTAACATCCTATTTATCATTTCACATTAAGGGTAAATTTTACATAATGAGGAAATAATTTTTCTTCACATCTTCATTGATTGAATAAGCAAATTCACTTGTTGAAGGATGGAGGACACAAGAGGCTGGAGGACAATCAATGTCCTCTAGTAAGCCACTAGAGATGGGGTCATATTTTGAAATAGTGTCATACTCTACACCAAAATTACTATGCTGAGGATGATTTCTAATACCATTGGAGACTATCTATGTTGTGCAAGATTGAGTGGTAACAATCATGTGCAGAGGCTCTAAAAGTGATAATGAGTATTGGATCCTCATTTTTAATTTCGTTTTTTTAGTTGTGTGTGTTATGTGAAAAAATAAAAGATTCTAATGATTTCATTGCTAAGTTTGAGAAGAGTAGAATGTAAATATCATGGAATATGTAACATTAATGTCATTATTATTGGTTAGTTTGTTATATGAATATATTTTTAAATAGTTAACACTATATCTCTTATTAATATAGCTATATGAGAGAGATTTATAGGGATAGTAGTATCCCCAATTATAAGAAAGGTATTTTCTATATAAACTTTTAATAGTGTCAAATGAATTAATGAAGAATAATATTATTGTGTGTTTGAGAAAGACTTCGTATGTATATGATTGTGTTTGGCTCTATTGAATTGCTTGAGTTAAATTTTGGGATAAGTTATTAAATTCATGTCCAGGTGTTTTTTCTGGGATGTCATTCTGAGTTTTACAGTTGATAATTCAGAGTTTCTTTCTTTATTATGAAATTGATTATTTTAGTTTGCATGCAAGTTTAACATTTGACAAGTGCATTTTATTTATTTGAATTAGCATGCAGGTAAAAGATTTGAAATGTTTCTCTTTTGGTTCCATGAGTAAATAATTTAGTTTTCTATTGGTTAAGGTTTTCAACCTTAGAACTAATTTCTAAGCATCTACTTTCATATTATCCTCTTCTTTTTTAATTACAGAAAATAATATATATAGTATCTAAGTTTGAAACCAAAAACAAGTTAGCATCATTTGTTTAATTTTTTTCTTTTCACTCTAATTATATTAGTTTTATAATAACATAATATATAGTAGAATAAATAGTTTTCCTTATACCTCTAACCAAACTAGGATTAATCCTTATGTTTTTTTCCTTTACATCATATAAATGGCTACAAAATTTATTGAAACCTATTAGGAGAAGGATATGCATGCTCTTGAGGTCTTTTTATTTTTCCCTATGTTCATAAACTTTGTTTATTTGATGTAGCATTAGACTAAATTTTGTATATTGTATTTGGTATTGATTTTTGAATTATGTGCAATTTCCCTTTATTGGTTGTGTGATCTCTTTCTGATGAGTGAATAGCTCATGGGTTTTTATCGATGCATGAAAAACCACATTTTTCCTTGATTTATATCTTTCCTAGTTGATTAAACATAATTTATTTTTTTCCAATTTGATGAGGTTAAAACGAGTTTTGAAAAGCCCCAAAGAATTTTACAAAGGAGCAAAAGATGAAACATTCAATATTAAATAAAATGCCTCTAGTAGCAGCAACAAAGTGAATGACAACAATTAACACACCAAAAACTTCCATCAAAATTAAACAAGAAAACCTATCTTACTTTCCTAGGAAACTTTCATGAATCTTCTACCAAACATACTCGAGGGATGTGACCCCTTTTTCACTTATCTTCTAAATTTCAACATGGTTTCCCCCTAAGTAAGGGGACATTTAGGAGGGTTGAGCCAATAGTTTTCTTATTTTCTTCCTTTTTGTGACCTCAGACCACCCTTCCTTAGTTTTAATAAGCTGGGCTAGTGAAGATTTTATAATTGGAACATAGGGATAGTATTTGTCTTTTTCTAGTGTACCATTGATAGTTTCATCCCTGGGTAAGTCAATTTTTTGGTTATCCACCGAGGAGGGAGTACCAACTGAGTTTGGAACCTTCCTTAGAGAAATTAAATCAGCCATTAGTTCTTCTTTAAAGAGATGATTACTTTCAAGGATATCATTTGTAATAGGATCTTCCAAAGAAGAGGAAAAATCCCTATTGTAAGAATAAATTCACTCTTCATCTACAAACAACACCATATGTTTATTGGGAATGAAGTCTTTCCACCAAGAACAGTCTTTTTTCTAAGGAGATTAGTTTTTAGTCAAATGTCCAGTGACAAAGTAACTATGGCAATGAAATAACAAGCCTTGATAGACAAGGGGTTGAGACTAGGTGCAGTCTCCTACTTAAAAAATAATTTTGTCATGAAGATTCTTGGAGTATCTATATTCACCAAAATTGTAAAAAAAATAATGATGGAGAAGTGGTTAGTATTTGGGTGCATTATAGAAACTCACCCAATGATTACCAATGAAACATAATTTATGAGTTATGGATATATATTTTGAATTCAGAGTTTACTAAAGATTTATTCAAGGTCCCATAATAGTCCCATTGTTTGCATCTTTTTTATTACATAAATAGGTTGTGAAGTCATTTAAATTAAATCAAATTTTGGAATTTAAATGCATAAATTGCAAGGGGTTTGAGATATTTTGATTAAGTTTATTTTAAATGATAATTTTTATAGGTTCTTTGTGTGTTTTTTATTTTCCTTGAAACCTTAAGTGTCTATTTTAACAAGTGCTGATTTTATTTTTCTAGTAGTGTTTTCATTTCATGTTTTGGCTAGGTAATCCTGAGTATGTTGAGCATAGGCTAATACTAAGAGGGGGTGAATCATTATTAGATATTCTTTTCTTTTCTAAAACTTAATCACTTATTCTAATTAAGATATTCAAAGTAATCAAATCACAACACAAGATAACACAATGTAAAGTGACACCATATATACGTGGAAACCCTTTCAAGAGAAAACCATGGAGAAATATTTCTCAATATAAATATCCATAGGCACCAACCTACTGAAAACCAACCCTAAATAAAATTTTGTAGGTACTAACCTAAGGGAACACCAACCCATTTCATCAAGCACAAAATTATTAAGAGACACCAATCTATTCAAAATGAAGGCACCAACCTTATCACAAGAATCACTCTTATATCTCTAATTTATTGCTAACACAATGGATGATAGAACACTGCTTTATCTCCTTTTGATTTGATCTACACTTGATTATTTTTGCTTCTATGCTCTACCTTATACTTGTTGGTTTTTCCTTTCAATATTCTCATAAAATTTTAATTTTAAATATTTTTTCTCTTTTTTTATACCTTCCACTTTCAAACATTTAAATTTTCCACTTGTTATGCACTTATTTATAACCCATGAAAAGCCACAAATTAAGGTCCTGACTCTTCAAATGAAAAGGTCCATTCGAAGGGTCACAACTCCTTGAAATCAAGTCAGCCAAGGTTGGGGACCATTTTAGAATTAAAACCTACCTTGAAACCTTTGCCATAATTATCTCTTTAAGCCCATTAGTCATAGTTAATTTGCCTTTAATTCCATGCAAGAATATGATTGTTACTTGCACATTTAATTGCCTCAATTAAATTAAATATGCTTAACTTAATTTAATTGTTTCATCAAAATACATTTTCCCTTAATCAAATTAACAATTACCCTTTGACATCAATGATAATTATTCCAAAAATCTACGCTTTTGTCATTGATGGTAACCATGCACTAAATCTGCTCCCTCTTGTTGTATTGTTTCTTCTATATAAGAACTTCTTTTTTATAGCTCCTCTTTTATGTGACTCCCTCTTTCTACACTTCTCCCCCTTTGACATCAATGGCAAAAGGACTACCCAAGAGCTATATAATTCAATTATTATCTCCCACTTAATCAATACTTTCCTTCAGTGGTAGGAAGCAAAAGAGATTACTCCCAACTTCTCACATAGTTATTCAAATGTGTCCTTTAGAAGTGGCTTGGTGAAAAGGTATGTTACTTGCTCTTTGGTGGTAATAAATTCTAATTTTTCCTATTGTACTACAACTTCATCTCTTAGGAAGTGGTATCTAATTGGAAAGCGATTTTCTTTGGAATGCATCATTATATTCTTTAATATGTTGATAGTACTAGTATTATCACAGTATATTAAAATTAGATGATCATATTCTACCTTGATGTCTTTAAGGGTCTGCTTCATCTAAAGAACCTTATTTCAACACAATCCTTCCACTATGTACCTACCTCTGATGTGGATAAGGAAACTAAATTCTAATTTTTATTTAACCAAGACACTAGGCTATCTCAAAGGAAAAATTCTCTTCCACTTGTGTGTTTTTTATCATCTAGGTATCCTATCCAATCTAAGTCTGTATATGTTACTAATGTGAAATCCTTACCTATAGGATAACATAATCCATAGTCCACAATCCCCTTTAGATATATGAATATCTACTTCACAACTTTCATATGTGTTTTTTTAAGAGCTGCCTAATAACATGATACCATGCCTATAGATTGCATGTATTTGACTTGGATGCCATTATATATAAAAGACTACCAATCATTGATTTGTAGAGGGATTGATTTGCATTTGGTGATTCATCATCCTTACTCAACTTGTTTCTTGTAGCCACAGGAACGTCTACTGGTGCACAGTTTTCCATTCCAAATTTATTCAATATTTCTTTATCATACTTGGTCTGGGATATGAATATTCCTTTATTGGATTCAGATATTTATAATCCAAGAAAGAATGATAGTTCACTAAGCATAGACATGTCAAATTCCTTCCGCATGTCTTTGGTGAATCCTTTAGACAACTTCTCACTATCTCCTCCAAAGATTATATCATCAACATAAATTACAACTAATTGATGCTCACCTTTAGTTTTGATGTACAAATTATTGTAAGCAAATCCTCTCGTGAATCCATGGTCTTGTAGATACTTTTCAAGTCTTTAATACCAAACTCTTAGGTCTTTCTTCAATCCATACAAGGATTTCTTCAATTTACATACATATTTTCTATCTTTTGATAAAAGGAATCCTTATGGTTTTTTTATGTACACTTCGTCTTCTAATTTTCCATTCAAAAAAGCAAATTTTACATCCATTTGATATACCTTGACATTATTGAAAATAACATAGGTAAGAAACATTCTAATTTCCTCTAATCATTCCATGGGAGTGAAGGTTTCTTCAAATTTAATAACTTTTATTTGAGCATATCCTTTACATACCAATCGAGCCTTGTTTCTCATCACTTGACCATCCTCATTTAGTTTGTTCCTATATATTGATTTGGTATTGATCACATTTTGATCCTTTGATTTGGGTACTGGATCCCACATCTCATTCTTATTAGTTTATTTTATCTCTTCTTCCATTTACTTTACCCAATGTTCATCATGGCTTGCTTTTAAGAAATTATTAGGTCATATTTTAGATAACAAAGAACACTTCACTTGCTTAGAATTTCTTACAATCCTTATTCTGATTTATACTCTAACATCTATATTACCAGTGATTTATCTTTTTCCATGGTTATTCTAAATGAAACAAGATGGTTCATTGTTGTATTATCATTCATCTTCATCCATCTTATCTACTTCAACATCTTCTTCTTCAATGATATCTAGTTTGTCTAATGGATAACTTGCCTTTTGAGTTCTAGTTTCATCTAATCTAACACTGGCACTTTATGCAATAGTTTACATTCTCTTAATGTAGAATTTGTAGGCCTTAATTTTGGTGGAATATCCCAAAAAATTCCTAAATCATCTCTTGAGTCAAATTTCTCCAAATAATCTTCAGTCCTATTAATAAAACACTTCTAAATACTTTGAAATATTTGATGGAAGCTAGTCTTCTCATCAATAAGTCATATGGGATCTTATCATTATTGACTCTAATTTTCCTTCTATTTAGGATGTATACATTTGGATGGACAACTTCTCTCCAATATTTTTATAATAACCTAGATTCATTTCACATTATACTATCCTTTTCTTGGATAGTCTTGTTCTTTCATTCTACTACCCCATTCTATTGTGGAGTTTTTGTAGTTGAGTACTATATTTTTATCCCATGGTCTTCACAATATTCAATGAATTCATTTGAAATGAACTCACCTCCTCTATCTAACCTTAAGAAGTTGATCCTTAAACCAGTTTCATTTTCAATTAATGCTTTAAATGCTTTTAATTTACTAAAGCCCTCAGACTTTTATTTTAGAAATGCAACCCATGTCATTATAGTGTAATCATAAATTAGCAACATAAAATAACTCTCACCTTGTATAATTTGCATTCTAGTGGGTCCATACAGATCTATATGAATGAGCTCTAATTTCTTTGTGGTGGAATATTCCTTTGTTTTGAATCTTGTCCTGGTTTGCTTCCCATGTTGGCATTGCTTACAAATTGTGCTTGATGGCTTTGTTATATTTTTAATGTCCCGTACATATTTATTCTTTATAATATTCACAAGGTTATCAAAATTTATATGTCCCATTATTCTATGTCATAGCCAACATTCTTCAACTTGACTCAAGCAACACTTCTTTCCTTTGAATTTTGTAAGCATGTATAGATTGTTTGTTGTCTTGTGAGCATTTTTAATTAGCTCTCCCATGTATCTTTTTCTGATCTCACAACCTTTAGTAATAACTTGAGTGTGTGTCCTTAATCACACATTTGGATCACACTTAGAATATTATTCTTTAACCCTTACACATATAACAAATTCTCTATTTTTTTTGCCATTATCAATACTAAGTGTACCTTTTCCTATTATTTTGGTTGTAGTGTTGTCTCCAAAATTCATTATGATTTCATTGATATTTTTCAATGAGGTAAAATAAATTTTATCTTCAGTAATGTGTCTTGAATATCCACTACCAATGAACCATTATTTTCCTTCATCTCGAACATGGAATGTTATTTGAATGATCATGGATTCTTCTTACTTCTTCTAGGTCTTTATTAGTTCCTTTTTCTTTATCACTGGAGCCTTGAACTTCTAATCATATCTTACATATTAAAAAACACTTATAAAATAGCATGCTATATGTCCATATTTGTTGCAATTATAGTAGACTATAGCTTCTTCATCAAAGTTTTATATGGGAGCAAATGAATTGTAGCTTTTGTTCGAAGCTCCATAGGTCATTTTGTTTCTGCTCCTAACTTCGATATCCTTGGATCTTTTTCTACAATCTAATTTTTTATGATGAGAATGATTTAAATAATAAAAATATCCATAAAAATTATTACCAAACCTATTTTTATTGGCATATCTTGGAGCAAGTGGTCTCTTGAAGTTTTTTTCTCCTATGCTTTCTTTGTTGATAGAGTTGGTTTTTGTATTCTAGCCTTCTTCTTTCTTGGTCTCCTCTTTCATAGGTTCCTTAAGAGTTTCAACATAGATCTTAGCTTTCTCTTTTTCCTTCTCATACCCAATGCCTGACTTGTTATATGGTGATCTTTGACTCTCCATAATATTATTCAAAACTTGGGTTTTTTTCTCAGATTTCAAGTCACTTTCTATATTAGTATTCACCTTTTCTAGATCCCTTTTTAAAGTAGCAATATCATATTCATACCTTTCACAGTCTTCTCCTTTCTTATTTATCTAATTGGTTAGATCTTATTCAATTTTCTTTGCCTCTTCAATTTGGACTTTATATCATCAATTATCTTTTTCGATTCCTCAATAGCTTGTGATATTCTATCTTTTGAGTTCTAACTCTCTTTTTCATATTTCTGAATTAGAAGGTTTTGTTTCATGTTATTTTTCTTAAGATATTTTATCTCTCCTAAGGCATAGATAAGCTCTTCTTCAAAATTTACCTTGCCTTCATCTTCTTCTTCCTTCAAGTTTTTTCTACTTGTGGAAGCATTGTCTTCTATGAACATGAACAATGTTTCTTCATCATCATTATCAAAATCACTAGCTCTGCTTTCCTCAAATGAGCAATTTTTGCTCCTAGAGTAAAAGATTTTATTTTGTTTCTAAAATATCCTCTTGTCTTTATTTTTCTTTAATCACTTCTTTAATTTTGGTTTGCTCTCGTCTTTATCACTATTGTCTTAATCTAGGCACTTAGCTACAAAATGATCAATCTTATAATAATTAAAACATTTGAATGGTAACTTACCTTTATATTTTCCTAAACCTTTCTTCATCTTTCAAATGAATAGATCCTCATTTTCATATTCTTTTCTACTTGAGCTATCACTTCGCTCAAGTTTCTTGACTTTATCCTTATTTGATGCTTTGAAAGTTACTTCTCTTTTTCTATGGTCTTTTGGATTCAGTCCTCATTTCATATGCTATGAGGATTCTATATAGCTCATCCATATTTAATTATCCATATGTTTCATATCTTCAATAATAGAGACTTTCGTATCAAACCTCAGTGGGCAGGACCTTAGCACCTTTTTGACAATTGTAGACTCTTCCATGGTTTTCCAAGTCCTCAAATAACATTGACTATTTCATCAACCCAAAGTAGGTATCCTTCAATGTTTTCCTCTTCTTTCATCTTTAAACTCCTGAATTATCTCTTATGAGTTTGGAGTTTTGCTTGTCTTACCTTGTTTACAAAACTCTCTTACATAATCACATTACATGACTTTTACAAATTCTAATTTGGAAAGGCCGTATAGGATGGTATTCACTAATTTAGCATTGTTCTTGCTAGCCTTATTTTTGTATGTTTGTGGCATTTATGGTATCTGTTATTTAGCTACTATTTATTACCAAATATCAAACCCAAGATCCATTAGATATGTCTTCATTATTATGCTATAGAAGACGTAATTTGTGCCATCAAACAATAATGCCTTATTAGTGGAAAATCCATCCTAAAGTTTTGATCCAGTCATGTGTACTTGTATGATCTAGATTTTAGCAATTAAGCTAAATTTGAAAGAACCTGCTCTGATACCAATTGTTGAGTACAGGTTAATACTGAGAGGGGGTAAATTAGTATTAGATATTTTCTAATTGTCTCACACTTAATAACTTATTCCAATTAAGATATTTAAATCAATCAAATCACAACACAATATAACACAATGCAAAGTGACACTAGATATATGTGGAGACCTTTTTGAGAGAAAACTAGTAAGAAATCTTTATCAATATAAATATTTGTAGGCACCAACCTATAGGAGCACCGACCCCTTTCACCAAGCACCAAATCAGTTAGAGACACTAATCTCTTCAAAATGAAGGCACCAACCTTCTCATAATATTCACTCTTCTATCTCTAATTTATTGATAACACAACAGATGATAGAACACTAATTTATCTCCTTTCAATTCGATCTACACTTGAGTGTTTTCACTATTATGATATGCCTTATACTTGTTATTTTATCCTTTCAATATTCTAAAAAAATCTACTTTTAAATATTTATGCTCTTCTTTTATATCTTCCACTTTCTAACATTCAAATTTGACACTCGCTATGCAATTATTTATAACCCATAAAAAGACACAAGTTAAGGTCATGACTCTTCAAATTAAAATGTTCATTTGAATAGTCACAAGTCCTTAAAATTAGGTCAACCAAGGCTGGGGACAATTTTAGCCTTAAAAACTACCTTGAAAACTTTGCCATGATTATCTCTTTAAGCCCATTAGTCATAGTTAATTTATCTTCAATTCTATGCAAGAATATGACCATTACTTGTAAATTTAATTGCCTCAATTAAATTAAACATCCTTCATTTAATTTAATTCTTTCATCAAAATACATTAGACATTAATCATATTCACAATTACCCTTTGACATCAATGACAATTATTCCAACAAATTAACGAATTGCTTATAATCCCTCGTCTAAAATATAAAATATTATACCATGTATACAAATTATCTTTTATGCTTTTACCTTACTTTCATAGTTGATGAAATGTGGTTTATGAAGTATCATGTCTGAACCCATGGTTTACCTAAGATTTTTATTTTAATTTTATTATAGAGAAATCCATTTTTGGAGAAAAACAATGGTACTTCTTCACTCCTTAGGAAATAAATAACCCAAATGGATCAAGACCTAACATGGATGTTGGTTCTAGATACTAGAAAGCTATAGGGGTTGATAAACCAATCACCATGAAAGGAGGAAGTAATAGATTAGGCATAAATAAGGCACTTGTTTTCTATGATGGGAAAGCACCCATGGTAAATAAGAGAAAATAGATCATGCATTAATATCATTTGGTAGACATCAACGTACTTGCAAGGAATGAAGGCAACTTAAGGGTGAGCAACTAATTTTATATTTTCTTCTCTTCATCAAATTTGGGTGAGATAGAAGCAACAAATGAATGATTTTTTTTAAAGGATTGGAATTAATACATCATATATTTTAAACTTTAATCCAATTTTTTATTGTGATCATAATGTGTTGTGTATAGGGTAGGTTCTATTTTGAGTGATGAACTTTGAGATTAGGTGTAATCCATTGGTCACCAAGATTGTCTAGCCTCTAACATACCCTTGTTGAATTTATTGACATAGAATCTTTGAACTCTTATATCCCTAGTTTAGCCACTAAGTTGTACTAGCTAAAAAAATTAAAAATATTTTTGGTTCTTAAATTGACTTATCAAATATGAAGTTGTGAATAAGGGTTTAAATGAGGGATTGTGTGTATTGGAGTATTGAACTAGGTTTGAAGAAGGGCTTGTGTGTGTTGAATGCTAAATTACATAACTTTTGTTTTGACCTTTCCTTATGTATGAGTCATGACTGATTCAAAACATGTTATTTATTAAATTTGAGTATTTAATTCTATGTAGAATATATAACCAAAAAAGGAGTGTTGATATGTTAGAGATGGAGTAGAAGGAATGCTCATTGGATAAATCAATGTACTCTTTTGAATTCATTGATGAAAAGGAGGTGGAAATTTCACCCATGCTGAATTCAATTAAGCACAACATTGAATAAATCAAACCTTCTTCTCATAAATTAATCAAAATGAAACCTTACGTGCAAAGTAGGATCATGGCTTGGAGTGGAAGTTTTGCAGAAAAATATTTTATAGAATTCATTAGACTCTAAATATACAATCTATTTGCATGGGGAATCTTAATTTTTTTTTGTGCATCTTTTAACCTTTGATAACATTGGGAATTTTTCCAATAGTAAAATAAATATGAAAGATAATAAGTCCTAATGATAGAGTTAGTGTTTAATCCAACATATCCAGTCATTTTTTTACAAAAAATGGGCACCCATCTCATGTTTTTGAAATAAAATTTTAGTCAAGACATTAGAAGGGATAGGTTTTTGAAACAATAAGCTTTAGATGACATGAATATCACACAAGGTATCCATAAAATAAATGCACTTATTATGTAACATAAGTTTAATGCCAATAAAGATCATGGATTAGATGGTTTTGTCATAGATTTTACCCATGTTTTCCTCTTTTTTTGCCTCTATCAACTATGTGATTTCTTAACATGACAATTTTGTTGTTCTTTTTGTGTATTTTTATGGAGAACCTACCTTGAAATTTGAGGGTTTTTATTTTAGTTTATTAAATTCCTTAATTTTATTTCAATAATTAGGGAGTAAGGGTATAATTAGTTTTGATGATGGAGATTAAATTATCCAGACTACACTAGATATATGCACCACTTTAGACATCCTTATGAACAAGATAGATACTCTATCATTGTGGATGTGTACCAAGCATGCTTTGGGTAATGTGCTTTAGATTTTGGTGCCATGTTATTTTAACATGTATGTAAAATATTACAACATAAACATTTAGGAGTTTCATTTTTCTAAAACATCAAATGTTTTGGAAAGGAAATGCTTAAATAAATATCTTTGAAATAATCTCTCAAAAATACCTAAAGTACCACATGGCATAGACAACCTCAATGTGAGCATAAATAGAACAATAATTAATATTAACAAGGTTAAAATTTGAGATTTTTTTTATAAATTTATGTATTGGAAAAGGTTGTGGAATCTGGATGGGGAGATTTGAAATGTTAGTATGAATGATATTATATAATCCATAACTCATACAAATAATATTTAATCCACTCCATTAACCCTTGGAACTCAATTCTCAATTGCCTTTGTTAAAAAATTGTATATAATCCAATTATATCTATACCTATCAAAAATATGAATAATCAAATTTCTATTATTCCTATCACAACTTTGATTATGCTACATTTTTTATTATGCTTATAAAAAATATGAATACATCCAAATTCTGACACTATATATCAAAATAAAATATGATTGAAGGAAAATTTAAACTATGTATGTCAAAGGCATAATCCTTTCATAAATAAATGTTCATGTGACTTGTGTATGTTTTCACATTTTACATACATTTTTACTAGGGCACTTACAACTACAACATTTGATGATATTCACTTTCAATTATGCTTTGATAAATGAGCATACCATGTTCCAAAGCTCCCATATTGGTACAAGATGGAAGCATGCTAGTAAAGGTCATGCAGTTTAGATTTACACCTACCAATTACATTTATTTAAAGTTATATAAAGCCCTTTTAACAAACCTATTTTGTCCATATGCTACAATCATTGTGTTCCATGATACCACAACCCTTTGAAGAATTTTTTCCAATAGTTCTTGTGCCCCACATTTTTCATACATGTTTACTAGGGCATTTGAAACTACAACATCTAACATAAATATTATTTCAATTATTCTTTGATAGATTCCCATTATCTATTCTAAATCTCTTATTTCATGATGGGAGGATATTGGCAAAGGTTGTATAGTTTAGATTTACACTTGCTTGTTAGAGGTACAATCACTTAGAGGGGGGTGAGTCAGTGAGCCTAGATAATCCAATTTCAATTCCAATTCCTTCAAACTCTTAATCATTAATTTCATACATTCATAAGGCACACACATCATCCATAGCAAAAAACATGAAAGATAATGCAATATTAAACACATAACACAAGGCATATGTGATAACATCATAAAGAAGTGAAAATACCTTTTTGAGAATCAAAAACTTATTGACATTGGATCAAACTCATTATGCCACCTGGAACCACCCATTCTTACCATGTATTATAGGTCCTTCACAAACCTCTAGAACAAACACATGAACTTGTTGTTTACCCTTAACCAAAGACCTTATCTAATTGGTAATATTATCTCAAGAACACAAAATTACGTCTCCCCATATTCTTACTCAGATTAAATTGTTCAATCCTCTGATCCTAGGACTTGACCAATTAAAAATTTGCCCCAAACTTCATGCTTCATGAAGAACATGACATCTTTAACAAGCCTTCAAATACTGTTCAATCACAGTCAATACTGATATAGAGATACCTCATATTTAGAACATTGTGAACTTCCATGGCATGCACAACTATTCAATAATAATTTCATAGGCTTATCAAGATTTAGAACATAAGCCTATAAGAAAGGCCTTCAAGTTATAGGCTTACCTGGCATCTACAATAAAATAATAGGCATATAGATATTTGAAACTCACCTTTATAACAGAGCATCCAAACCATGATCAACAAGTTAACTCCTCAAGATAAGACCATTGATATTATTCATAAGATTCTTTTCTCCAATAAAAGATATATAAAAAGAATGCACAAACATAAATTATTTTCATACCATCTCATCAAACAATATTTGATAGCCACCAAGCCTCCTTTGATTGAAAAGTGTCTCCTTGAAGCCTAGATAGAGACACCCCTTTGACATGGTGAGACTAAAAGTCCCAAAACTCCATAGACTCCCATATCTCCATATCCTTTTCTATATTTCAGTCCTAATTCATTGTTAAATTGATTTTTAAAGAATTATTTTCTTTAGATTTGTCAACAAAATGTTGACAACATAAAATCTTGACTTTCCTTCATTTTTGATCCTTTTTCCACCTTGGCAAACAATCCATCAAGACTCTTGGACTCAATAGTATTAGTATTCTTAGTCATTACTTTCGTCGGTATCCAAACCAAATTTTGAATCTTTTTTTATTATATAGTCATCTTACCAACATGATATTTGAGTTTAGAGTAATTTGCAATACATTATTCTAAAGCAACTTTCTTATCAACCTTTGGACTAGTGTGATTATCATTGACAATATTTGGTCTCCATAGCCAATAATGACCTTTCTTATGCATAATGGAAGCTTCATGACACTTTAGATACCTTGAGGACCTATTATGTAGAGTTTCCAACCTTATGACAACTAAAATAATTAATGTCTTTCATACCTTTTGATAAATTTGAACTGTGATCAATCTTTGGCCAAAAACTCCTTCTATCATGGATCTATGAATATCCATAATTTATTGAATTCCTTTTATATTACTTAGCTATATGACCATACTTATCACATGTATAAGAAATACCTTTAAAATAACTTGCATACCTTATTGCATTAGGTTGTCTAAGTGGAATTCTAACATTGATTTTCAAGTTTGCATTCTCCTTCACTTGTTCAAGCTTCTCATGCTCATTTCTTAGCTTGTTCAACTTGTCTATGAGTTATTCATGTTCATTATTCAATAAATTTATCTTATTATTCATCTCATCATACTTACCTAGCCTTAAATGCATTTTTATGTTTGCTTCTTCTAACTGAGTCTTAAAATGTATGTATTCTTCTTCTCTTGTCTTTAGATTTACATTAGCTACCCCTAATTGATCCTTGAGATCACTGATCTATTTTACATATTATTTTATTTGTTTTGATTTCTTTTTTTCTTATTAAGGCTTACCTATCTTGATTTTGACCTTTTCATACTCATCTTTTAGGGAAACAATATTAGTCTTTAATTGATCAAATTCAACTTCTTTAGCTTTTGTGTTTGAACATGCAACCTTCATCTGAATTCTAAGAACTTGGATAGTTTCCTTATCTCTCCTAGCTTCTTTAACCACTTCATCCATCATTCTAAATGATTTCTCTTTAATATGACTAATATGTTCTTTAATACTTTTGACCATTGATCTCAACTCAATATTTTTTTCCTCAACCTCTTAGTCATCTTTGTACCACTTAGGATCTCATTCAAGCTATTAAACTTCCTCAAAAATATCCACTCTAATACCAATTATTATAAGAATAATCACTGAGAGAGGGGGTATGAATCGATGAGCCCAAATAATCCATTATTAATTCTAATTTATTCAATATCTTAATCATTTAGCACATACATTCATGAGGCACACACATCATCCATACCAATGAACATGAAACACAATGCAAGATAAAAACACATAACACAAGGCATACATGGGAAATCCTCTTGGGGAATAAAACCCATTGTAACATGCAATTGAACTATTGTCCTATAAATAATAAGCAATCTAGACTAGCAAGCTACTAATCAAGAAACTACCATTCCTAGTTTTAGTGAGATTTTAATCCCACAAGGAGTTACTACACCTATCCAGTTGAGCACCCACAACATCTATAATTTTATAAACTTTCACCTTGCAAGGAGGAACAAACCTCTAGGCAACTAACACCCAATCAACTACCTTGAACAACTCCACCTTTGAACTAATGTCTTCAATACGTAATGATGGAACTCTGATTATCATTATCTCAATGTATCAAAATCCACCTTTTGTATCACAAACAACTCACTTTAGGCCAAATAACATTACATACTTGAACCAACAAACAAATATAATTAGGACACATTACATATCCCAACTAACCCCACTCTTCAACTCTACATACTCAATGCATCTTTCACACCAACAACTCTATCATAGCTTTAACAACATGACCAGATGGTCATACACATAGTTCACACATTGATCATTCTATTAAACTATACACAAATATCTCAAAAATACCAACTATCCTTCCCTCATATTCAAGACATTCAAATCATACTTTTGGATCACTCTAGAATTTTTCGCTCATGCTCAACATACAAGAGCACTATTCTAATCTCAAAAACATGACCTAAAGGTCATACAAGAAGTCATCAAATTAATCTACTCATCAAATCATCCATAGGGATATATAACCCTCCTTCACTCCACATTTCACACACACAAACCCCTTTCTAATAACCTCTTGAGCATACTCACCCATTCTACCTCTTTTAGGCTTATTAGGTCCAATGACCTATGTGATCATATTCAACACCTTACTCAGATAATAATGTTTATTCCTATTATATCTTTATTAGTCCTCACTAACCTATACCTTCTCTTTTAAATTTTATTACCCTCACTTAGATCCACATTATCTCTACCTCATTTAAGTCTCAAAAGTCTAGTAATCAACCTTTTGATTTCACTATTTATAAATAATTCATGATCATCATCATATTGGTCAACCATTAGGCATACATTAACCCTTAAGGCATCTTACATGTAAATAAATAGCTCAATACAATCTTCATAATTTGTAAAAATCATATATGGGTCACCCTTAAGAAGTTACACTTTTTAATAAGGCCCTTGTAGCTCTTATAGGTCTCATGGAGACCTATTCACCTATTTAACACACCATCAATCAAAACAAGAACATAAGACCACTTTTAAATACATGGGTCCACCCTTTATTTCCCCTTAGCCATCCTAAAATTATCATATTGATCTTATCTCACTTATACATATGTTCAAACAACTCAAACACCAACCTAGTACATAGGAACATCATGAACAAATATATAGTGAACTTATTAATCGTTGTTCATACTACATATGATTGATCACACCTCCAAAATCCACATATATAAAATTCATGGAGTCTATAATAATCCCAAATATCAAAGTCATCACAAAACATCAAAATAGCATTAATACAAGATTGAACATTCCTCTTGGGTTATTTATAGTCCATGTGTAAACACATAGTCAAACTTGAAGATTCATAACATTGATGGTACACACTTTTAGATCTTAAAATTAGGTTTATTAGATGTGATATAGATTCATCTTCATATTTTATTTGTAAAACATGAGAAAATTATATATAGATCAAAATATATGGTCCAAAAACCAAACACTGGCATTTCCCTTTGTAAAATGTAGATATTCAAAATTAAAGGGTCATAGTTAAACTTCAAACACATTGGCATCATATCATGAAATCTTGTAGTGTTGACTTATCACACACCATCAATCTCTATGGATGAGTCAGGTTTTTAATTTAATCACTCATTATTCGATCAATTTATACAAACCACCACTCACCGTTAGATCCTTATCCTTTAACTTTGCTCAGATATTAAACATTAAGAACTTATTACCATTACACTCAACACACACTATTAGATCAACCTTGTATGATCACCCATGAGCCATTATATCTTCACTAGGTCTATATATTTAACATCATGCAAATTGACTAAGTATAAGGACCCTTTCAATATGCATGAGTATCTATTTTTTCACCTCAATAACTTCTTTTGTGCTTTAACATAGGATCTCAAATTTGGACCAGATGATCTCCTCACATAGGAGAATCCAACCATGTCACACATTTATCCTCTAACCCTCATGAATGAAAGATATAATTACATTAAAATTCATTCTAAAAAGCTTTTTTCATATAGCTAACTATGTCAAAACTTGCCTGAGAGGCCAACTTTGAGCATGCATAACTTTTGTCACACTTTAGTGCATGATCTCAAATTTAGCTAAAATCATCTAGACTAAAAAATGAAAAAACACATATGACCACCTTATCCTAAAACATATATACATGAGATATATGCCACCATCAAAATTATTACTCAACTCTTCTTTCCACTTTACAAATTTTGCTAAGTATGGAAAAACACAGTCAAACGGCTTATGTGATATGTTGCATGATATAAAAATTATCACAAATAAACTAGGACCAAAAGTAAACAAATTTATATGATCATTTTATCTTTACACCTTCATGCGTGTGAATACTAACCTCATCAACATGCTTACTCAACTCTTTCTAGCCACATGTGAATTTGGCTATGGGAAAATAGTGAATTTTTTCTTAGAATCCAAATTTGCATCCTCACATATTTAAATATGCTTCATCACATGAATTTATAAATATAAAATTATAACTAGGGACTAATGTGATCATAACCATATGACCAACTCCCCTTCACTCAATATGATGTGGTAATGGTGATGTCATCAAACTGCTTACTTAGATTTTCTACCACTGAACCTAAAGTGTCTAGATGAAAATTATGGACTACCATATGAATTTAAATTATGCACATAAGCATTCAAATCATTATTTAATTTTGATACGACCCCTTGTATATGATCCAATCACCAAACTCAACCCTAATCCTTTCTATCGATGTTAATACTAAAGATCAAACAACCTTACATAAAGTACACTAGAATAAGCACATTACACATTTTGTCATTGTCACTTAGGATATAAAGGAACTTCATCCACTCATTAGGAAATCTCCATGACACCTCCATTACATCACTGACAACTCTCCAACATTTCTAATTCCCTTTTTGTAAAAAATTTAACAGCTTTTCAACAAACCCATTTTGTGCATATTTTGTAATCATTGCAGTCCATCAAATTACATCTCTTTTAGGAATTTTGTCAAAAAATTCACATGTCTTATGTATGCTTCCAAATATTAATGTGGTGTTATAAATATTTAATTTTGATACAAGTTGAGAGCATGCTGATAAAGGTTGTGGAGTTTGGCTTTACACCTGCTAATTTCATCTATTAAAAGTTTTATAAAGAATTTTCAACAAAATATTTTTGTACATATTCTATAATAATTACATACCATTAGATCATATCCCTTTTAGGCCTTTAATTAAATAGTGCATGTGTCTTTAATATGCTTATACATTTTTCATAGATGTCTACCAAGGCACTTATGACTACAACATCTGACATAAATATATTTTAAATTATGCTTTGATGAAAGCCTATGACCTTTTCCAAAGATTCATTTTTTGCACATGTTGGGAGGATATTGGTAAAGGTTCTAAATAATATATTTACACCAGCTAGTTGTATTTGTTTGAAATTTATTGATGTGTTTTATATAAATCCATTTTGTACATATTTTTTAATCATTAGATTCCATGAAACTACATCTCCTATAAGTTTTTTGTCAAAAAGTTCATGTGAAATAAACCTTTTTTTTAAATACTAAATTCTATAAATTAAATGTAAATCTTGGAAATTTATTTTAATTCTATCACATCCATTCACTCACAAATTTCACTAGTAAATGATAACCAACTTTAAATGTAGAAACAAATAACCAATTTAATCCCTTTATCCAATGATTTAAATAAATAATTAATCAAAACAAGTGGAAGACTAAATTTTTTTTATAAAAGTTTCAATCCCTAGCCTAAAGAAATCCATGATTTCTTCTATTGATGGAAACATTAGGCAGTAACAACTTTCTTTTGATGATATGGATAGCTATAATAATCATGTTCTATGATATCAGCATCAAGCCTGACAAATCTATGATAATAATAGCAAACCTTGGTGAAACTATAGTATACAATCACCTAACTACTGGAATAGTTTCTTGTGACTAGCATTGAAACTCCATTACTATAATCTAGCTCAGACTACAAACAATAGTCCTCAAATGGCATGATTTATATCTTAGATGGATCCATTAATACTATCAAGTGTGGCACGGTTAGAGGAGGGTGATGCTAATATGTATTAATCCTAGATAGCCTTGTATTAGGTAACAATCAGGTTTTAAAGTGGTAGCAACTATTGAAAGGGAGCTAGAATAGTGATACTAGCTTGTTGGTCTTCCTAAATAATAAGGAAAATATCCCCAAGTGGGATGATTCTATCCCATAGGCAATGATTAGGTTTCCCTGAGTGGTACACTATTATAAGGGGACCCCAATATGCTAAAACCCTTACACAACAAACCCTTTAATAAGTCTATGATCTCTAGTTAACTTGGAATATGTGAATAATCTATTTATTACTTCAATCATAATTCTTGTATGGAATTAACCCTATGGATTGGAGGTATTTCATCCTTTGATCTAGTTGTAATGAATGTTTTCATCATCAAGTAGAGGTAAATAAATTTAGAATTTAGTTTTGAATTGTGAAATTTTGAATAGTCAATATGATAATTCATTACCCCTTTTGTCCTTATATAATATTTACTTTTCAATTCGCCCAAACCCGAAAGTGATTATAATTAATTTTTAATTTAATATTCATATTTTTTCAACTTATGAATAATAATTATTTTTTGCTATATAGGTATTATTTTATTTTGTACCACTCAATAATAATTAATAACTGTCTTTGTTCTAAAGCTATAACTTAAATTGCCCTTTTAGATGATGTAATATTTTTTATTTGATTGGGTAAAAAACTCATTTTATAGGGATCCAAGAACCATGAATACAAAAAAATTAGCAGGCTAAACCATGGTTAAACATCAAAAACATCAAAAACTAACTATATCATACTAAACATAGAGAAAAATAGCATAAAAGATCAGGAAGGGGGCCCTTCGATGTTTCCTTATCCTCCTTAGATGTCTTCTCTGGAATAGTCTTCTTTATCTAGAGACCTTTGACCTTGTATGATTGTTAGGACCTTCTGCCCTATCACCTAGGATAATCATGTGAGGCCTCTTTGGGCCTTGAACCTATAGGGGTGTCTTCTTAATTTGGGTCAATTTTATGGAACTAGGAAGGGTGGTTTCCATAGCCTTTGGAAACTATTTAACATGGGTCTAATTTAGCTTAGTAGACTAGATAAAACATTACATAATAGAGTTAGCTTGCCTATGTATGGAGTTCCACTCTTGTATAAGGTTAGCAAGGGTCAAAATATCCTCTTACACCATGTTGTTGAAGTCTTATAATAGATTCTTGTTAGTTTTTAGCTCCTTAGACAAAAATAATTTTCCCTTCTCCATAGTCTCCATGGATGTTCCCTCATTTATGAAGACTTGCTTGGGTTTGGGGATAAAGAGCTTAAGAGGAAGGTCTTCGATAGAGGTTTTAGATAGACTAGCTTGGGGAGTGCTCACAGATGCATGGTAGGACCTTGAGGTGGGGTCCTCTTTTGAGGAGTCCTCCTAGATGGAGGATCCCCCCTGGGGGACCTCCCTCCCTTAGAAAGTTTGACCATGATTAACATGTAACAAAATAAGCCCTTGATGCAGAACGGGGTTGGACTCATTGACTTAGTAGGCCAAGGTAGTACATTTTAGTGACTTTAGTATGTAGAACATTAGGCTGATCTTATATCCTATAAAGTTGTTTAATAATATAAAATGGTGAGAAAAGATAAGTGTATATTTACCCTTTAAGGTCATGTATCTCATTACCTAGAAACATATCCTAACTAATGTCATGGAAGTTTTACCTAGTGGAAACCCTTTTTGTCAATTTTCATGAATTTATTCATGCAAAAAAAGCATTGAAGGAGCTCCTACTTCTTGGTCTAATCCTTGAAGGCCTTTTTCCCCTTACACGACATGTTAGTGGCCTCCCCTATGAAGTCCTCCATGATAGTGATTTTTATGCCCCAAATTATGACCATGCACATGTTCCATGTAGTGATGAAGTCCTAGGCCACATCAACATCATTCTTAGTAATTCAAAACATTAGCTTTGTGATACCTCCTCACGTAAGATTTTTCCAAACCTTTTTATTCCCTTGTACCTTTGTACATGAGATAGGCTCTAGCTATTGTCTATCTCCCCCCATTGGTATACTAATAACAGAGCTAAGATAAATGGAAGGATGAAAGTAGAGATAATAGGTTTTAATAATGTAAATAAGGCTTGGGATGCCTGCCATTTTTCTATTATAAAAATTAAACCACCTCATGTGTTCATAATGGTAGATCAACATTTTTAAATTCCATCCCTTGATAGAAATATTTGCACATGTGATGACATGATATCCCATTCAACCTACTATACTTTCATCCTATATGCCTATTAGATTATTAATAATTTTGAAAAGGGGACATGATAGTCTTCACATCCTAAAATTTCTTGTCCTCAAGGAATGCTTGAACCACCCTATAAATACCAGGATCCCAAACCAATATTATTTTTTATACCATTCCTCTTGGTGATGTAAATGGATTTTGTTTCACTATTCTAATACAATCAATAATTGGAATCCTTAAACCTATTGATTATTATTTAAAAAACTCTATGATTGAATCAATGATAGCAAAATCATGAATGAGTTGTGATCTAGAGATTACTATCAATAATGAGACCCTCCATTTTATTTGTTATAATAACTATAGTGGCTCCATTGGCCATACCATGAAATATAACCTATTTTCAATTAGATTCAAATTTTATCTCTAAGGTCTCATGATTTTGTTTAAATTATAAAATGGAATGTAACCACTACACCCCTAAAAAAACTTATTTCTCATATGATCACAACATATAAGTAATCACATACCCTATGATTATCAAGTATGATCTCCAACTACTGAATCCTTCTAGTTCAAGGAATAGTAAAACCAACAGCTACAATCACGTTATAGCTCTAGAAGAATTCTTGTGTTCAACCCTCTTTGGGATAAAATCCCTCATCAATGAAGTTGTGGGCTACCCCACTATCAATAAAAATAGTGATTTTATGTCCTTGCATAACTCCATGAATTTTGAAAAGGTAATACCAAGGTGTACCAGGAAGTACAATATAGGTGCTTATTGTAATAAGTGTGGTAAGGGTGTTCCTTAAACTATCTCCATCTCCTCTTTTAGGTTTTGGTACTTATTATAACTCACCATTAGATAAAACCTCAATGTAATTCACATGTCCTTTTTGAAGACACCTATGACCTAGTTCCCATGGATCCTTGCATGTAAAGCATAATTTTTACTTATAAGTTTATTTCATGTTTCTATCTCAATATGTGTCTTATTTGGAATCTCCTTTTGGAGAGAAACCCCTTGCTGAAATAGCTTCTTTTATTTCTCAAAAATTAATCTCTTTGGTTGACCATAATATGTTGTCCTTGGCTTCCCATAAGATGTTCTTGGTTCTCCATAGGGCATAATTTTACCTTTAGGTGTTGATGTCTCCAAGTCTAAAGAAATTTTGATGGCTTCTTGAAGAGAAATAGGGTTAAAATATTTAACCAATCTCTTGAGTGGCTTAGTTAAACCCTCTATGAACAAAACCATGAGCCTCCTTTCCATCACATTAGGCACCATAACTAAAAACTTATAAAAATGATCAACAAAGTCATCCACTAAATTGGTTTGTTTGAGTTAAGCTAACTCACAAAAATGAATTTATGGATCAAATATGTAAAATATTTCTATCAACCTAGTATTGAGTTCCATGTATGAGTAGATGTGATTGTGCCCCTGGGTTATCAACCCATGGTACTACACTCATATGCTACACCTTCCAGATAGAGGGTGGAAAATTTGATGGCACCCTATTCTGATATAGGCCTCAATGATAAGAAGGTGTCCAATTTTTGAATCTAAGAACATGTTGAACACTTACTTGAGCCATCATACATTAGAATATTAATCTTACCTATTGCTTATTTGAGGTCCTAATTTTTTGGTGGCCTTATTTCAACTCTTTGACCACCCCTATTTTTATTTAAAATCATGAAATTGGTGAGAGAGATAACCTCCCTAATTCATCTGGTGGGGCATTTTACTTATTGCAACTAATTGTAATCTCATCACTTGTTGGTGGCTATAATTCCACTTTTGGTACTGCTTCTTCCCTACAAACAAAAGTAGTTTGGAAAGGCCTAGAAATAGAGCCTATGATTATCCTCTAAATGGGATAATTATTATTTGCCCTTGAAGAACTACCTTCACCATTGTGAGGCCTATGTATATTGTTATTATGCATATTCTAGACTAGATGAGCCATCATGTTAGCTAGTCGGTCATGTCCTTGTACAAACCTATCAAAATGAACATCCTCTAGATCTCTATTACCCATGGCTTCATTTTATCCTTATAAGTGATTCTAGATCTCATTTTCCTAAACCTTCCTCTAATTGTGTTAGATAATTATTCCTTTCTCTTTGGTAATATCTAATTTCTCTATCACTACCTTGCATGAATTAGAATATGCAAAGTAAATATTTCCCACAAGATGCCCAGATACAGGCTATAATACCATTGAAATAAACATTTTTGTAGAATACTAAATTCTATAAATTAAATGTAAATCTTGGAAACTTATTTCAGTTCTATCAAGTCCACTTAGTCAAAATTTTCACTAATAAATGATAACCAACTTTAAATGTATAAAAAAAACAAATTTAATCCCTTTATTCAATAATTTGAAGAAATAATTAATCAAAATAAGTAGAAGACTAATTTTTTTGAAAAACATTACAAGCCCTAGCCTAGAGGAATCCATGATTTATCCTATTGATGAGAAGGTTAGGCTGTAACAGCTTTATTTTGATGGTAGAACTACCTATAACAATTTTATTATGTGACATCAACATCAATCTTAGTAAATTTGTGACAACAATAGCAAACCCTTGTTGGAATTATTGTCATTGATGTCAAATCAGCATTTAATTTCTAAAGGTGTTTTTAATGTTTATATGTTGGTTAAAAGTGTGTTAATATTAATTAAATATTAATGAATATATTTTTTGTTATATAAAGACAAAAGAGGGCCCATGAGGAAGTTGAATAGTTATCACTAAAGACAAAAGAAGAAAATGATGTATTTCTCCACGAAGGGTTACCTTGAGGAATATGAAGAGTCATCACTAAAGACAAAAGAGGGAAATGATGAATTTTACCATAAAGGGTCACCTTGAGGAATTCAAAGAGTCACTAGGTAAAGATAAAGAAAGAATTCAAAGGTTCATGTAAGGGTGGATGCCAAAGGTCATTTGGAAAGATATAAAAGGAGGCTTGGGAAACCATTTAGATATATGAAACTGAATGATTTTATCTAGATAAGAAGAGTAGAGGAAAGTAGAGAAAATATAAGAGATATATTAGTGTGATATCATTTGTTGAGAAAGCAACATTAAGACATAGTTGGTGTTTTATACACAATAGGGGTTGGTGCTTCTATGGGTGAGTGCTCACGAATCATTGTTGTGTTGGTGTTCAACAAAGGGGTTGGTGCTCCTACAAGTTGGTGCTTAAAAAACTTTGTAACTTGAGTTGGTGCTCATTTATATACTTGAGATTGTTCTATATGGTTTTTCCCACTTTGGGTTTCCATGTAAAATCTACTCTCTCTCTCTCTCTCTCTCTCTCTCTCTCTCTCTCTCTCTCTCTCTCTCTCTCTCTCTCTCTCTCTCTCTCTCTCTCTCTCTCTCTCTCTCTCTCTCTCTCTCTCTCTCTCTCTCTCTCATGTGGTGCATGTTATTGCTTTCAATTTTATTGAACATATTTAATGTATGATTAAGTAGTTAAATAAAAATGAATTTATTTAAACAAAAGATATATCCCATGTTTAAAAATTGGTATCAGAGTAGATCCTTTGGAAAAAGTTTAACAGCTTGAAGGTAGATCAAGGAAAGGACAATGGCCTATCAACTAAATAAGGAGAATGAAGAGTTGAAATTTTTGGTCAAGGATCTTAAGGAATAGGTGTGTATCTTGGATTCTAAGTTGGATATAGAAGCAAAAGAAGATAAGATGTTTATTTAGGATCTTAATAATCAGATAGAGGTTACAAATTCAAGTTTGAAATCAAGAGAAGAAGATTATAATCAATTGAAGTTTGAGTTAGGTTCTTTGAAGGATAAGCATGAGATGCTCATAATACAAGTTGAGAAAGATCATGAAATATCAGTCCAAGGTAAGAAGGATGCAAGTTTTAAAGGGAAATTAAAGAAGCCAATCATGAGACCTAATGCTTTTAGGTTTTTAAATTCTTTTCATGGCCATTGTTTTATTTATCATCATGTTGGTCATAGGGAAAGAGACTATATGAGGAGAAGTAATCATTCAAAGGGAAATCTTAGTCACATTCAAGTAGAAGGTATGAGAAATGTTGTTTGATTTTGTTGTCATAAGGCTGGCCATATTGCTAAATTATGTCCAAATAGAGAAAAGATATCTTCAAGATACATTAAAGGATATAGAGCCCATAGAAGGTATTAGAAGAGCTAGATTCAGGTTTGGAGACCTAAGATAGTAAAGGTTAATCAAGTTGTGTTTAACAGTGAGACTAAAATACTTGCTATAGTGGATAAAGAATCAGATAGGAAGGAATGTGAAGAATATCTTGTTACATTTTAGCATGATCCCTATCAATATAAGATAGTTACAAGAGTTGAGAAGATGAACAACATCATTAATGTTGAGGTTTGTAAGTTAAATAAGTTAGACATGCTTAAATGGATTCTAAGAGAAAGACACAAGAAGATAAGGGAAGTAACAAAGGAGATGTGGGAATCTCCTAAGATTTTATTCTAGGACCCTTTGTGTGGGGTGTCTCTTCTAGGATTCAAGGAGATATTTTCAATAAAATTTGAAGCATGGTGTATATTGTTGGGTCTTGTTTATGTTGCATGACAAGAATGTGAGTTGACAGATTAATTTGTATATCAGTTGAGAGGGAGATAAGTGTAAGCTATAGGAAATAGGTATAAGTAATAGGTGTAAAAATAGGTGAAAAAAAAAGTATAGGGAATAGGTACAGGAACAGGTTCAGGAAATAGGATGCTACATTAAGGGGGAGTTACTATATATTTTTAGTTGGTTCAATTTATAGGTCTCAGTTTTAGGTTGGTATGTGCAGTACAAATTTTTATAATTGGTGATAGTTTTAGGATGCCATCAAAGACAAAGGGGGAGATTGTTGGAAATATTTTCATTGATGTCAAATCAGCATTTAATGTCTAAAGGTGTTTTTAATGTTTATATCTTGGCTAAAAGTGTGTTAATATTAATTAAATATTAATGAATATATTTTTGGTTGCATAAAGACAAAAGAGGGCCCATGAAGAGGTTGAAGAGTCATCACTAAATAAAAGAAGAAGAAAAGGATGCATTTCTCCATGTAGGGTCACCTTGAGGAACATAAAGAGTCATCACTAAAGACAAAAGAAGGAAAGGACACATTTATCCATGAAGGGTCACCTTGAAGAATTTGACGAGTCACCAGGTAAAGACAAAGAAAGAATCCAAAGGGTCATGCAATGGTGAATGCCAAAGGTCATTTGGAAAGCTATAAAAGGAGGCTTGGGAAGCCATTTAGATATATAGAAGTGAATGATTTTATCTAGCTAAGAAGAGAAGAGAAAAGAGAAGAGATATATTAGTGTGCTATCATTTGTGGAGAAAGCAACATTGAGATATAGTGGTTAGTGCTCCTGTGGGTGGGTGCTCACAAATCATTGTTGTGTTGGTGCTCAACAAAGGGGTTACTGCTCCTACAAGTTGGTGTTCATTTATATACTTGAGATTGTTCTCCATGGTTTTTCCCACTTTGGGTTTCCACATAAAATTCTCTCTCTCTCTCTCTCTCTCTCTCTCTCTCTCTCTCTCTCTCTCTCTCTCTCTCTCTCTCTCTCTCTCTCTCTCTCTCTCTCTCTCTCATGTGGTGCATGTTATTTCTTTTAATTTTATTGCATATCTTTAATGTATGATTAAGTGGTTAAAGAAAAAGGAATTTGATTAAATAAAAAATATATCTCGTACTTAACAACATTGATGAAATTAGAATATACAATCATTCAACTATTGGAAATAGTTTCTTGTGACCTATGATGAAACTCCACTGGTGTGATCTAGCTCAGACTATAAACATAGTCGTCAAGTGGAATGATTTGTACCTTGGATGGATCTATTGTTGTTAGCAAGTGTGGGATAGTCAGATGAGGGTGACACCAATATGTACTAAGCCTAGCTAGACTTGTATTAGGCATCAATTAGGTTTTAAAGTGATAATGATTGTTGAAAGGAAGCTGGAATGTATGACATCAACTTATTGGTCTTTATAAATAGTGAGGAAATTATCCATGAGTGGTACGCTTCTATCTAGTAAGAAGAAATTAGGTTTCCCCAAGTGGTACATTATAAGGGGTTCCCAATATGTTGAAAACCTATGTTTTATTCAAACCCTTGCACACCAAACCCTATAAGAAGTCTATGTCCTATGACCAACTTGGATTCTATTAATAACCTATTAATTACCTCAATCATAATCCATATATGAAATTAACCCTGTGGATTGGATGGATTTTATTCTCTGATCTAGATGTAATGAAGGTTTCCTTCTTCAAGTAGAAGTTTAATTAATTTGGGATTAAGTCATGAGTTATGAAAAGTTGAATAGTCAATAATGATTATTCATTGCCCCTTTTGTCCTTATATAATATTCACTTTTCAATTCACCCAAACCCTAAAGTAATTAGAATTACTTCTTTATTTAATATTCATATTTTTCAAATTATGGATAAATTTATTTTGGCTCCCTCAAAAATAATTAATAAGTGTCCTTTTTATAAATTTATAACTTAAATTACCCTTTTAAATTAATTAATTATTATTAGATTATAAATTATTTATAAAAGGGGACATGACATCATGTGCTTTATGTATGCTTCCCCATTCTTGCATACATGTCCATAAAAAAATCTCTTTCTATGATGCTTTTATTGATGTCCATTCCCTATTGAAAAACTTCCATTTTGTCATAGGATAGGAAGATGGTGGAATTTTTTTTGGATTTTGGATTTACACATGGCAACTAAAAAAAGCCATTTTGTGCATATTATACAATCATTTGAAACACTTCATTGGACAATTGTGTTGTTTTTACTATCTTTTTGAAAGGTTCACCAATAGTGTAATATACACTTCATTGATCCAAAAAATAATTGTAAACTTGTAAATCATGAGAAACTTGCATTCTTTTGTGGTTTTACACCTGCCATTTCAACAAAGTCATTTTTTACATATTCTACAATCATTCAAAAAACTTCATTCAAGCATCATGTTGTTTTTACTAGATTTTTTAAAGGTTCACAAGTAGTGTAAGATACATGTCATTATTCAAAGAAGGAATTGGAAACTTGTAAATCAGGATAAACTTACAATTTTTTGTCAAGGCATAAAAATCATTGTCTAATAATATGGCTAGTAGATTACTTTGATACATGCTCAAAATCAATATGTTACATGGATTTTAATATAATCTAAAGAAAATGGAAAGTAGTTAGAGCTCCAAAATAAGATCTAGAAGGAAAAAAGGAATGCCAATACCAAAATTATTGGATTAACCACACAAGTTAATATGCAGACACATGTTTTATGTAACAAAATCAACCTAAGAATTAATAAACTTTATTTTTACTAGGATTTAAGGTTTGACATCAAGGGCAGCTTCATAAGCATCTTTTGTGTCCTCTTTCATGAATCTGCTCACTAAAGGAATGAATCATAATTAACATATTAAAACTTTACAATTTTAATGGTGATGCAATTATAAGAATAGATCTTTAGGTTTCAAACCATATTATGAAAATTGATTCTAGTAAGAATAATCTATGTGGATACAAACAATCATTCCAATGATTGTTGAAAAAAGTAGGTATTGATTTGGAAACCCTTCTTCAAATGATAAAATTTCAATCCAAACACCATTTGAGAAATAATAAGATTAACATGTGTGATAGAACACAATTTATTTCTAAAGATCAATTGGACGACTCAAGGAATCATTGCCTCCATTCAAACATTTATCTTGTATGTGATTGGGAAACACCTAATATGCATGGTTTCAAGAATAAGTATCCAATGGGTTACTGAAATTCTAGTTCTTATATGTTTATGATTTATCACGTTACTCATATATATTTTATATTGTCACTATAATTTTCACAAAATATTTGGACATGCATGTCACCTAGAATGTAAGGATCAAGTGGTAAGTTACTTTCTCTGAAAGAGCATGAAACTTGAAGGGAAATTACTTACCAAGTGATTAAACATGTTGATGTGATGATATAAATCGATATTGATGATCCATATGATATTTCATGCCCCCTTTCTTGTATTGATATAATAAGACACATTTTTATAAACATAATCAAAACTCACTCAGTTTTACTCTTTCATATTGACTTAGCATCCATGCTTATCTATAGCATTTTAAACCTGTCAATAATGCCCCATTTTCAATGGCTTATACTATTTAAATTCAATCTATCATTGAGGTAATTTTAGATGGGAGAGAAACATTATGTGCATTAACTAGCTGAAATACAAGAAATTCCAATTTATGTTTTACCATTTACAGTGCCTCGATGTTTATGGCATTTGACATCCATCATTTCTATTATTTTATTTTTTCCTTTTTGCCTCAAATGTCTTTACCAAGATTTTGAATTTTGATATGAAATTACTCTTAGTTATTCAGTTCGAATAATGCTTACAATATAATACATGACTGATACACTTGGACATGCATATATAAGGTTTTATCACACTTCATATTTATTGACATTGTAGAAGTTATTTGCTAATGACTTTCCTTTAATATGGGGTCATGGGATGGAATTGGAAATTGCTTTTTTTTTTAATAAATTCCTCCTAAAAATGAAGGTTTATTTACTTACTATCCCATAAATTCCAACTGATATTATTATTTTAGTTTAGAAAATACTTGTAATTTAATATATAATTCACACACTTGGACATGGATATTTAATTTTTGGTTGCACTTTCTATTTATTTACCTTGTAGCGTACCAAGGTTATTTTCTTGCAATTTTCCTCTTATATGGGTGATGTGATAGAATTGGAAGTTTCTTGTTTGTTATAAATATTCCTATTTAAAATGAAACTTTATTTACTTATGATCATAAAAATGTTTATGATCAATATAGGACAATGATGTTTGGACTTTCAGCTTTTGGACTTAGAATGGGCCTCTTCCACCTAAGACAATACATGTCAATTATGAGGACTTTCAGTATCTAAGAAAGTCTGTCAAGGAATATGTTATTTAAATTTCTTAAATCATATTTTGAAAAATGTGCTATTTTATTCACATTTCAAAAAACCATGTATGATTCTAAACTTGATATGGGAATCATTTTCTAGAATGCATGTATCATATTTGAAAATGATCTTAGAATTATTTTGGATAGTTCCTTGTTCAAGCTTCCCCATGTTTGCATATATGTCTACTAGAAAAAGCTTTTGTCACATTCTAGTATGCTTTGATTGATGTCCATGCCCTATTGTAATGCTTCCTTTTTCCCACAGGTTGGGAGGATGGTGGAAAATTTTGTGTATTCTTATTTTTACCATTATAAATTAACAAAGCCATTATGTGCATATTTTGCAATCATTGCAGTTCATGAAATCATATGATGTTTTAATTAATGGATATCTATGTGGATCTAACTTTAGAATATTGTTTTCAAATTCCATTTTATTTAGTTCATTCTTCAAAAACATTCCATGCCTCTATTTCATAGGTTTAAAACTTGTGCATTTGAGAGGATTAGGTATGAAAAGAGTGGGTTTCACTAAAATTATATTCATTGGAATGTTGTTTTGGTTTTGATTCAGAAAAAACCTCCTTTCATATGCTCACTTTAGCTTTAGGATGAATTTATTGTGTTAGGATGTCTAATATTTAGCTAGAATGGAGCCTCATCAATCTAGGGCACATTGTTTCTATCACTAAATTAGTGTAGGAGACATTGAATTATAGTTCTATGGAAATTCATTTCTATCATTGAATAAATGTTGTGTAAGAGTCATTGACTTATAGTTCACATTTTTTCTTATGATTTTGGAGATCTCTTTTTCAATATTTGTTTATGTTTATTGAATTTTAGTTTTTATGTTATGACTAAAAATAATAGACAAAAAGTATAATAAAGAGTGTGTAAATTTACATTTCCATCATGAAACAGGTGGAATATAGAAGTCTAAACTATACATTTCTAGCATGTCAACAATCTGTCTTAGATAGTTTCCACCTATGTACTTACTTTTGTGACTCATTGTTATTTATAGAATAATCATATTAGGTCAATTATCATACAAATTAGTGGGTATGTTTATTATATATTTATTCATTGATTTACTATTCTATCCCTTTAACAACCTAGGATTTTAAACTCCATAATTCCCTTAAAAGTTAAATCATTTGGTGAACCCAACTTATTTTGAATACTAAACAACCCCTAGCCATATATTATCATAGGGTCTATTTCCTTTTATTTTCTATTGTCAGTAATTAATTTTAAAATATTATATTTGATTCATTATTATATTTATAAAATATTTCATAGATTTAATTTCTTAAAAGGTTCAAAATGTACATATTTTTGTTTTCATACTTCCAAACCTTTAATGGCAGAATTCAATAACCAATTTGATGAAACTAATAAGAGACATTTTCAGAATTTCATTTCTAAACATCCTAATATGAAAGATGACCTTATCTATATTATTCATGTAGATCTCTTAAAGTCCACTATAGGTTAATCCTCCAATCCTACAGACACTGGTATCATTACACCTACTATAGGGCAAATCATACTCTATAACAAATAGCTACAACTATAAAACCTTCACCTCTGTCATAACCTATTGTGTCTAATACACATCTACTTTTTAGATGTAAAATCCCTTCAATAAGAAATCAATTATCTATAGTCTAAGGTGATAGATCTTCATCAAGGTGCTACTAGACCATATTATGCCTTGGACTCTCACACGATCCTACATACACCTTTGACACATAATATAATGGAAACTACTTTTACATCCATATTTGTGACACCCAAGATTACCTTGTATCATGGTAAGGGGGACCTAGAGAATCATCTACGCACTTTTAATTTACCATGTTTGGAGTACATGTCTAATGATTAGAACCTCATTAAGTTATCCTATAGTTTAAAATACTATCCATTACAATGGTTCTATGATATTCCTAATCAGTCCATCACAACATTTAATCAACTAGTAGATATTTTTTTGGACACACTTTTTTTATCAACATCAATGATAAATTTTCCTATGCTCAAGTTTCACAACTTCAGCTAAAATCCAATGAGCCAATAGTTGAATATGTCTTGAAATATAAAACTATATTAGCAAAGATAATTATCCCCATGATAGATATGAAATTGATTTTAATACCTACATTACATGAAACTATTTTATTTACTATGTTTCCATCATTCACAAAGCTATGACATATAGTGAAAGAGAGATAAGTCAAGCTTCTATTTATGGGCAAGTTAAGGTACATAATTGGATCAAGTTTAACAAATAAGAGTTTCAATAAGCCCCCATACAAGGTGAGACCCATTGAAAACAAGAATTATCAAAAGATAATAGTTAATGTAGCTTCATAGCCAACTTCTCTCATAGTTTTATCAACTTCTTCAAAGATAGCATTCACACACCTTCCCAAATCACCAAAGTGTGTTCTTCAACAACTCTTAGAATGCAACATCAAATCTCTCCTTCCCATCAAAGAGGTTGATACAACTAGACCTATTCCATTTAATCATGATGATGATGTATTTTTAAAATATCACAGGTCCTAAGGCCATACTATAAATAGATGCATCAGTCTATAATATAAGATATAAGATCTAATAGATGTTAATATCATTGATTTAAAAAATCCTATAGAAGCACCTAGACCACAACAAATTGAAGCAAAAGCATTGAAAATACTTTCATATTTATTTTTAAATAATATGACTAATGATATAGTAGTGACTTCTAGTGTCCATTATACTTATCAAACACAACCACCACCAGTATCTTATCATACTCATACATTGGACACACCCTCTAAATAATATAAATATGGTGTATCATAATATAGTACCATCTAGACCTCTCATCACTTACTCAGAGAAGGAGGTAGCTTATGATGACATAGTTTTATACACACTCTTTATATGAGCTTACATTGATCATCATTCTACTTAGAGTGTCATGGTTAACAGTGAGTCAAACATTAACATGTGTACTATGACACTTTCACAACACTTGGGTTATTCAAATTAGGATATTTTTTAGATAGATATGGTTATTCATGTCTTTAGTGGCCATGTATAAAACTCCATCATGGAAATATTACTTCAATTATAGGTTTGTCCCACATGTGTGACTACCTAGTTCTTAGTGGTACCTAGTGTTGGTACATTTGACATGTTATTAGGTAGGCATTGGATATAATATCTTTGAGGTACCCAATCCACCATACACAAATGTCTCAAATATATACATGATAATTAGGTGGTTAAAATTGAGGTCCTTCCATATTAGTATCTTTTACCTATTATATTACCAGTTATAATTTCAAACACAGAGTCTATTATCACTTCTTAGATATTAGTTGAGCCACTAGTGCATGTGAGGTATACTATTAATACATTATCACATATGCATACTCTACCATTAAGGCCTTTATTAGATGTACCCTTGCATCAGATACATGGTGTGGATTTTAGAGAGCCACACTCTATCCCATTACCATAAAAAATAGTGTTACATCAGTGATTATCCACTCTAATTACAACTCTTTCTACCAGATGGGCTCCTAAGCACTCCATAGTTCACATGCCTATTCAGTTAACTATAAGATTCATATCCCCACTCCATATTTCACATGTCCATTTAGTCAGTGATAAGATTCATATCCCTACTCCATAGATAGATTTTATTATAGATCACCTAGTAAATATGATTATTTGATCTTAAATACCTCATCATTTAACACACATGATCCCTCTTCCTATATTTGATATTGGATACATTGATTTCAAGTCTCTTTCTAGACTCACTGGTTAGTAGTATCTGTCCTTATTTATACATAGCTTTCATTTTCCTAGATTAGTTATATATAGTTTCTTTTTCATATTGCTTGTATATATCTTATACTTAGAAAACACAAAAATAAAATAATGTGTTCAAAAATACAACATTAAAATATTTATTAGAATATAATTTTTTTTTAGATTGTATGCATTTCCATGTTTATATTCCTTATATTTTATAGGTATTACATTTGTTAACTATGCTAGTCTAAATAGTTTTATCATACATGCTTCACTTGTTTTTTTTTCAAGTGTTTGTAAAATTTTATAAAAATCAATTCCATCACACATATCTAGATATGTTACTATCCACCCACTGGGGACATATACATAGATACACAGACTCATCATTTATGCATTCACCCATTGAGGGCATCATATACACAACATCTGATTTACTAGGTTATCTCATTACATACTCCATATCAAAGATTTAGAATTATTTATATCTTGATATTGATCATCCTATACTAGAAATATTTTTTTCTGACTACCAATACTATAGTTTCAACTTATGTACATCTTTAATCTTATACAAATTTGTACCACATGTTTAAGCATACCTTCATTTATATCTTTCCTAGTTTATATTTGATTCCTTTGTTTCTAAATCTAATTGAGGAAATTTCAATATGTCATTATTCCATGTATCTAATCCACTTCCCTTCATTGTACATATGCTTTGGTCATGTTCCCATATCTTTATGTGTTTCTTATTGATTATGTATGATGAAATTTAGAAATGTCCTTCTATGTGGGTCTAAGCCAATATTGTTTACTCTTTATGTATGTGGACATTTGAAAATGTATTTATATGTTTCAAACTCTTATATTTATTTATATACCCATGTCCCTTGTATTTTGTCCCCTTGACCTACTTTGTGTGCCTCATGTTTTTTTTATGTATACTTTCATGTACATGTCATGGCCATGAAACTTGTATCTTACATATTGCTTTCATACTCTTAGTTTTTGATGTATTGATGGACCTCATGAATCTCTCATTTCTTATTGGGTGCCTTGATGGACATTATGTCCTATACCCATAAGTAGTTTACATAGATTACATTTAGATTTTATGCTCATATACATGCTAACATGTTTATATCTATCTTGACAACCATGTGAATGCTAGATCTAACATACAATGTACATTGCCAAATTATGCTTAGATTATTTTACATTCCAATGTCATGTAACCAAGCGATATTCCTTAATATAACAATGTACTCCTAGGATGGAAATATATATCATTGAAGCATACATAATAGTAGTATGCCCCATTAGATGCATGGTAGAGACCATGTCAATAAAAATAGATAAATATATCGTATCCAAGTATTAGTGTGAATAATATGTATAATGTATCCAACAATATGATATCACATAATATAAGTAATGTAATAACACATAATTATGTAATCATAGATATTAAATGTAATCTAAAAATCAATAAATGTGACCCAAAAACACATGACATGAAATGATGAATTTATGATTCTCTATGTAAAACATGGGACAAGACACTTTATTCAACACAAAGAAACACAAGCATGCACATGTAAGCAATCGAACACTCATAGGGAATAAAAGAGAACATATAATGTATAGATGTAATGCAACATAAAAAATGTAATCTAGGGAAAGATATGTATAAATAACTATATAAATAAATATTTAAAAATGTAAATAAGGAATTATATAACATTAGATCCATTGACATTATGCCTCTAGTATAAGCATGATCCCAATGCGAGAATTTACATGGGTTTAGGTGTAATGATTCCAAAAAGAATTTGTAAACTTATGATCATATGTAACCTATATATCTTGTATCTCACCCACTTTTAGAATACCATGATAATCATTCTTGTGTGTGTGTGTGTGTGTGTGTGTGTGTGTGTGTGTGTGTGTGTGTGTGTGTGTGTGTGTGTGTGTGTGTGTGTGTGTGTGTGTGTGTGTGCGCGTGCACGTGCGCATGCATGTGTAATCTTATATTATGTAATAATGTGCATCTATATAACAAAAAAGATAAATAAAAATATGTTTCTGAGTTTTATATTTTCCATGCTTTTATATTTTTATGATTATTCAGAGGAATAAAATAATCAATGAGGAAGCCAAGGAGTTAAGGAAAGAAGAGAAAAGGATATATTAATAATATATTAAAAATTCTAAGGGGGAATGCAAGAGGAAAAACACAATCCAAAGGGATGAAAACAAGAAGAATCAAGATTAGGAAGATCTATACTAACCTAAAAATTCAATAAAAAATCACTGCATGCTAGGTAATAAGACCTCAATATACATGTGTTTTCATCATCACTAATTCCATGAATTATTTTGTAATGATATAAATAATTAGAGGTTAAGGAACAAGGCAATAAAATAAACAACATAAAACAAGGGGATAGAAGAGTGTTAATGTAAATCAAGGAGAGAACATTAATTTCAAGTCATGAATAAGCATGGGGAATGAAAAAAACTAAGGGCAAAATAAAAAATAGAGGAAACATGACACAACCACAAGATAAACATGATACCAGAGTAAGTCACATCAAAGACATGTCACATAGAGGAAATAAGATAACTAATCTACATATAGTAGGTTATATTAGTGAAGCACATGAGATAGAATAACAACGCTAATCAATAATCCCATCTAAATGTTTGTGTGTGTGTGTGTGTGTGTGTGTGTGTGTGTGTGTGTGTGTGTGTGTGTGTGTGTGTGTGTGTGTGTGTGTGTGTGTGTGTGTGTGTGTGTGTGTGTGTGTGTGTGTGTGTGTGTGTGTGTGCGCGCGCGCGTGCGCGCACGCGCGTGCGCGTGCGTGCGTGCGTTTGTGCATGCGTGCCCATTCCTCCCCTAAGAGTGTCATGGTTAATGAATATGAGGAGTTAGATGTGTCAATAGAAGTATTAGATTGTTTTTTAAAGATATATGGTAATATAAATCACTAATAGTAGATGGAATGTGATCATAAGTCATATGGTAACCAAAATTATTATCAATAGGAGGATTATCATGTTGATGGGATCTAATTATTTATTTAACATATTGAAATGATGTACTTTATTTATCCTATATAACGGATATTACACGAGGTACTTTACCTTGAACACACATAAGAAGTTGTGATAATACTATCAGGTGATGTGGATTATATGTACTATAACTCTAGAAGCTATAACTCTATGGGTTGTAATTTTACATACTTTAACTATAGAGACCATAAATATAGGAGTTTTAAGTTTGGATTTCTTCAGTTGAGATTATATATTTTTCAATTAGGAATCAGTTTAGGTAGTGCATTAATTTTTTAATATTTTATAGGTAACTCAGGTGTGCCATAAATATTAAATACTTTTTTGTTATACAAAAAATTAATACATTGGTGTAATTTGGATAGGATAATTCTCTTTTGATTTAGCCACATGAGCATAAGTAATAGATCATATGTATCATTATTTGAAAAAACATAAAACCATACTAAAAGGTTTGTATGATGAACAATGATAGATAATGTTATACTCCCAATAGTTGTTTTTTTTAGACCATTATAAATTTTAAAAACCAGTGTTATACTAAGTATGTCTTGTTGAGTGTACTCTCTACTAGAAAGGAATGATATTCTACATAAGTTTTGTCTTCAGCCATTATTGATCATAATGACGTGTAATCTTAAATTGTGAATCAATAAAAGAATGTATGAATACTAAACTATTATTATAATTATCTATTGGTATCTCAAAGTTGTACAATGTAATAAATAAACCTTCTTTTCAAGACCCTATAACCATATGTATAATACCATTTAATAGATGATCATTGGAAACTGTTAGTGGTTGTGTAGGTTTTTACATGTAAATATTGCTTTGCTTTATGGTATCATGATTTTAAGTGGATTGTTAAAAAAAATTAAAATGTTGAGTTAGTGGAGAAACTAGTTAATTTAGTATAGTATTATATCCATCCACTTGAATAAAGTTTCCATCTATTTATATTATATCTTATGTTTTAATTGAAAACACCTATTGGTGGTACGTCTTGAAGACCTATGGTAGTCAAAATATGTATTCACATAATATTTTTTAGGTATATGTTGAGATGTATCCAACTCATGCTATGGAGATAAAAATATCATGTTACATTCAATAAATTTCTTAAGCACTTCGTGAGAATTCTTGGTTAACCATGTAAACTATCTAGGTCATATAGAAGGAAGGTCTAACCTATGAGAAAGTTGTGGTCCCACATTTAATACATTTTTGGCCTCATTCTTAGCTTGAAATGAAAGAGTATCATTATAATTAGCCTTGAATGTTGATTTACCTTGATATTTGTAACTACTAGAGGTTGGGGAATTATACCCATATTTAAACATATTAGAATCTAAATGTTTGATCTTATAGTTACAAATCATATGGAAAATTTTATAAAATTATGTATATGTGTTGAGAATGAATTTATAATTTTATAGGTTGAATAAATTTGTTGGATAAAATATTTTAAATTGTTATCAACTAATTAGTGAGACATATTTGTAAACATAGTCTTGAAATTTGGAACATACTCACCAACATTCTCATTAGGTTATTATTTAAGTTTATGAAGTCATGAAAATATGACCTTTTTACTAATGTCTATAGAAAAATTAACCAAGAATATATCGATTGAATAATTAAAATATGACATAGGAGTTCCCTAGGAAAATTGATAATCTTACATTGCCCAAAAAAAAGTCAATTAGAGAAATAAGCCAAATCTAAGTGTGCATAGCTAATAGGTGTAGAATTTTTCAAGGCTATTATGATTGTACAAGAATTTAGTTACATAGAAATTAAATATTTAATAGTTGTGAAATAAGTTGGATAATAAAAATGGGTTAAAATTTTTGGTTAAGGTAAGTGGCACATGTAGAGAAAATCAAATTTATCTTATGCAATAGAGACAAGAAAAAAGGTTCACAAGAAAGGGTTCATGTGGTAACATGTGAAAGAACCATAACTTGCATGACTTGAAAGGAAAATGTCACAAAAGGAGTTGCTTTCTAAAATTATGTAGTAAGAGAATAAAGAAGGTCATAAATAAATCTAAGTTTAGAATTTCATGGTTGAGGCATAAAGATTTGAGCTTATTAAGGAATCACGTAGGACTCATACACATAAATTTTTAAGGGATGTGTAAATTGTGCATATAGTATAATTGACCAATGAGTGAACTCTAAAGTACCTAGTAAATGATTATGATGGCATACAGTCCAAGGATAAGGAACACATAAATTTAATCACATAACTATTGGTATATATCCTGAGGAAGTTGAAGATAGTTAGATGAGTAGTTAGTTGTATGGACCTATCCTTAGCTGATATTCACTCTAGGTCAACACTGCAAACAATGTGAAAATAGAAAATGATTGTTAGGTTGTGGAGCTAAAAGCTTCACTGATGCAAACAAGGAAGGAGGTTGCTGAGTTAGTAGGTGTGTAAGGCCACGTTTGGAGATCTACATGGTAAGTAAGATCATTGATTTTCAAGTGTATGTGTGTACGAGATCTAGGTTTGTAGGTGTGCAGAACTAGATTGATTTGCAAGTGTGCATGATCAGGGAGGTCAGAAACACAACAAGGAGCAATATCAGGAGAGATCTACTTGAGTACGGTGTGTACTCGATTAGAGAGCAAAGAGGAAGGCAAGGTAGATCCTTCCAAAGTAAGATCATTTGAGTTGCAGGTTGTTGCAAGTTCATGGGAGATCTACTTGGAGTGTATTGTGTACTCGGTTGAGTATGTGTGTATACTCAGTGTACTGGTAGTAGTGGATACTGACTAATTAGAGGTGAACACCAACTCCAACTCTGTGTTTGAGTTGTGTGTTGGGACCGTAATTGAGAGAGAGAGCTTTGAGGAAAGATTACTGAGAGTCCTAGAGGTGTGGGAAGCCTTGGAGGTGTAAGAAGACTGTGGCACTTATTTATTGTAATTTTCTTCTGTAAGAGTATTAATATAATTGGGTATTATCTCTCATATTCTGTGTTATTTCTGAATTCTAGTTACTTGTGCATTCTGGTTATTTTCCGCATATAGTTGCTTATACAAGGTGATCAATTGTGTGCTTCCAAATCTGGACAAAGTGGTATCAGAGCTAAGGTTATAGGGAGCAGGTTTGTGTTTGATTAAAAGTCACTCTCAGGGGTTTTTGATTGAGTGGGAGTATAGCAATGGCAGAATAAAGTAAGCTAAGAATGGAGGAATTGAAAATCATGAATGGTCAATTACGGTGTTATGGAAAGAAAGAGTAGGTAAAGAGAAATTGTTGGTTGGTAGAAGATCAACATGAAGGAACTGAAGAAGTAGATGTTGCAGGTGTTGTTGCATAGGATGCTCTCGGATGTTCTTTGGATAAAGTAGAATCTTGTTTTATAGATTATGTTGCCTCTTTCCATGCAGCCCGAAATAGAGTATTTTTCCATGTTAAGGTCTTTGGAGACTTTGGAAAGATTTATTTAGGGGCTGGTGTGCCTTGCCAAAGAATTGGAAAAGGGGAAGTGAAGCTAAAATTACAGGCAGCTAACACATGGGTGTTGAACGAGGTCATGCAGGTCCCAGTTTTGAAGATGTGGCTAATTTCTTCAGGAAAGTTAGGTGATGAGAGATGCACAGAAAATCTCATAGTGGATGCACTTGAATTAGCTAGTAGTAAGAAATTAGGTATCCTTTATCTATCTACTTATATTACTGATTCTTCTTCTATTGTGGAGACGTGGCTTTGTAGGCTTGGTCACAAGAGCAAGAAGGAGATGCATGTTCTTAAGCGTAAGACAGATGTCTTCGACAAACTTAAGAACTGGAAAGCCTTGGTGTTCTTGGAGGAGATGACGGATAGAGATCAATGAATGGGGCTGGATACTTCTGAGCAGGGTAGTTTGGACATGGGTATGATTCAAAGAAAGCTCACGGGTAAAAATTCATCACTCACAGGCGAACACAATTATCGGTGTCAGTCAAGGGGAACCGACATCGAACAGATAGGTGCCAATGTTAATCATGTGCAGACCAGAGCTGATGGTGTTTGGTAGGGTGAATGTCAGTGTCGGTAAGGGAACTGATGTTAGCCACAAAGTAAGACTGACGTCGGTCAGGAAACCAGTGTCGATAGAAAGGATAGTTGCATGAAACTGATGTCAGTCGGATGCAGATTGTGTGGTGACCAAGGTCAGTCACTAAGATGGATGTTGGGTAGACATCAAGCTGTCAAGGAGTCTCAAATGCCCATATGGAGGAATGAAAGGGTAAGTAAGCCTCAAATTCATTTTTCCTCTTCTTTATACTTGTTGCTCACTGTAGAGTAGGAAGGATCCATGAAACAGTGGGAGCATGGCATGAATAGGATGCAAAACCAAATGGGAGATTTGGTAGGGTTGCCAGTTGGTATGAAAGCACTAAAAGACAAGTGGATACCTTAGTTAAAGAATAGAGAGAATGGACACGTGAGATGGAGGGCCAGGTCATATGGTCTTGAGAAGCTACAAGATAGTGGTACTGGTTTGACAGGTGGATGACAAAGCAGGGATTTAGTCAATGTCAGTGTAACCATTGTGTTTGTCTTACCAAGTTGGATGATGGTCAAAACATTATCTTGTTACTATATGTGGATGGTATGCTAGCTGAAGGTTTAGACATACATGGTTTTACTGAGCTAAGGGTAAGGTTAGTTTAGTGGTTTGCCATGAAGGATTTGGGAGCAACAAAATTCTTTGGCATGAGTAATCCTAGAGACAGGGAAGATCACATGTTGATGTTGTCACATGATGATTGTGTGAAGGTAGTGCAAGATGTAGAACACGAAAAGTGCACCTATGGATGGACAATTCACAGAACAGGGTCCCCAATCACATGATGAGGTTGAGTACATGTGTACTCCCTGAGTTTGCCCAAGTAGTGGGAGTTGTCAGAAAGTTTGGAGCTGATCTGGGAAAGAAGCACTGGAGGGCAGTTCAGTGGATTCTCAGGTATCTGAGAGGGACCAGTAGTAGGTCGACATGCTATGGAGGGTCAATTTCTTTTCTACATGGGTTTGTAGATGCAGATGCAGTAGCTTACTTGGATGACAAGAGGTGCATCATAGGTTTTGTGGTGGTTGGTCTTCAAGGTTGAGCTTGAAGAGGGATACAAGCCAAGAAATAGATTAGATAGGGTACAGGTACATTGCAGCTATTTATCTCCAAGTGGGAGATTGTTAGGTTGTGGAGCTAAAAGCTTCACTGATGCAAACAAGAAAGGAGGTTGCTGAGTTGCAGAGCAACTGGTGTCGGTCTAATCAACTGACATCGGTCATATCTAGTGCAGAGCAAACCAACATCGGTCAGTATCAGCCGATGTTGGTCACCTCCAAGCAGACAGGGACCGACGTCAGTCGCCTGTGCGGTTTTGAAACTATCAGTTGCACGAATAGTTAGTTAACGAACCAGTTGTTTGCATGTAGAAGGCCAATTATAGACTTGAATCTGTAGATCTAATTATTGTAATTATATGTCTAATTATTGTTTACATGAGATCTATTTAATAGACTCATGGGTTGTATTGTAATTCGTGCTAGAGAGTAAGAGAGCAACATTAGCTACTTTAGAGTGAAGAGAGCATGGTGTGTTCCTCCTAGTGCCATAGTGCCAAGTGTGGGTGCTAGTTTGGAGAATTAGAAGGATTCTTCATGTATGTATGATCTTGGTTAGTAGGTGTGCAAGGCCACGTTTGGAGATCTACATGGTAAGTAAGATCATTGATTTGCAAGTGTATGTGTGTGCGAGATCTAGGTTTGTAGGTGTGCAGAACTAGATTGATTTGCAAGTGTGCATGATCAGGGAGGTCAGAAACACAACAAGGAGCAATATCAGGAGAGATCTACTTGAGTACGGTGTGTACTCGATTAGAGAGCAAAGAGGAAGGCAAGGTAGATCCTTCCAAAGTAAGATCATTTGAGTTGTAGGTTGTTGCAAGTTCATGGGAGATCTACTTGGAGTGTGTTGTGTACTCGGTTGAGTATGTGTGTATACTCAGTGTACTGGTAGTAGTGGATACTAACTAGTTAGAGGTGAACACCAACTCTGTGTTTGAGTTGTGTGTTGGGACCGTAATTGAGAGAGAGAGCTTTGAGGAAAGATTACTGAGAGTCCTAGAGGTGTGGGAAGACTTGGAGGTGTAAGAAGACTGTGGCACTTCTTTATTGTAATTTTATTTTGTAAGAGTATTAATACAATTAGGTATTGTCTCTCATATTCTATGTTATTTCTAAATTATAGTTACTTGTGCATTCTGGTTAATTTCTGCATATAGTTGCTTATACAAGGTGATCAATTATGTGCTTTCAGATCCTGACAATGATATCTAACAAGATATACTACACATAGATATTACCTAAAAACACTCAATATTTATGGGCTCAAGGTTCTTAAAATGCTATGTTTCTTCTAGGGTAGGTTTGTATATTTACATATAGCTTATAGATTCCCTTATATTCACATTAAATATAATTATCGACCAATTATGTGGTAACTTTAAAAAGTGACTAGGGTACAGATGATTATAAATAGGGATATTGGACCAATCCCTTGTAAGGTTCACATTCTAAGGATGATACTCTATTAAAATGATCTCATAAAGTGAAGGGAGCTTGACAGGGGAAATAAAGGATTATAGCCTTTAACAAATGATGGTATGAGGATGCCATAGTGAAAGGGGTAAATCCAAGTTTAAGGACTAGAATAAGTAGAGATGAGATATCAATTTACACTTTTAGATGTCATAATATAATATGTAACTCCTTGAAATAAATAAATAAAATCAATCCCTTAATAGTATAATCCAAAATTAGCAAGTTTGAGATTTTTGAGGTTTAAGGCACCCTGAACTAGGACCCCTGACCCCAAACTATACCTACTTATATCATAGCATGACCATGAAATCTGAGAGATATGGTAATAAAATATGAATTTTCAAGTGATATAATCCAATTTAATGAAGGATAGCAGATTGTTGAACATGAGGTAACTAGCATAAGTATTTTTCTTCATTGAGAGGAAGGTGAGTGCAGAGCAAGCGAGTGGAATAAAAGTAAGAAAATACTTTGTAGGAACAAGCTACATTGGATCATAAAATGAAATTTTGATACAATGGTTTTTAATTCTAAAACAAATACATAGTATTTTGATCTAGAGCATAGCAATAGGTGTTGAAATAACTAATGAGGTTTTAGGAAACATGCAAGAGTGATGTGTGAAACATTAAAAAATCATCAAATGTGATGTAATATTTACACTATAAATATGGTGGTGTTAGAATATAATTGAAAGTGAGGAACTTAAATTTACAATAAACATATAATAAAATGTGAGGTAATCCATATGTGTGAGTGAAAATAAGATTCTAACATTTATCTAAGTGTTAGGAAATCAATTGCAAGAGCATATTCCAATCAATGTATGGGGTAGAAGGTGCCATAAGGTTTTTATCCATCAAGCATATATGGTTAGAGAAATAGAATCATAAAAGTTGGATTGGCATGAAGCTAGTATGATATGTGACATAAAGTTGTATATATTAAGGAAGATGCAAGAAATAGTCTTCATGTTACAGGTGTTGTAGGAAAGGATGACATAGGTAAAAATAAGAAATATTGGTAAAAATGATCTCATAGAAAATCATAGGGAGATCGATATAATAAGAGTGGCATAAAAGTTTATAAATCACTCAAAGAAACATATTGAATCTAATGCACAAAATTTATCAAAAGGAGAAGGCCTTAAATAAATGTTAAATTGGGTCTTGAATGTTGAGTGTTATTTCATGCTAAAATGTGTAGAGGACTCCATGAAGGTAAAGTATGATTTGAAAATGTTGTGTTATAACATAATAAAAGGATAGAAATATATACAAGAGAGAAATATATAGAAAGGAAATAATATGGTGTAGAGTTTGGAATATATGATTTCCAAGTTGTTGAACCAAGTAGTGGATCTATAAAGGCCAACTCAAATGGATGAGAAAACATGAGTGCCATAGGAAGGAGCCTAAAAATAATTGCCACCAAAGAAAATATGAGAGATTTTCCATGAATGTATATATGTGGGAGGATCCATAATGGGATAAATGCAAATGTGATAAGGAACCTTGTGAATTTATGGAAGACCAACAACCAACACTAATAAAGAAAGGCATTGAGGAGAAGGTTGTGTAAGGAAAACACACAAATAATAAAGGTTGTTTTGTGGAAGTAACAAAGGAGAGAATTAAAGAATAAATTTTAGAATAATAGATTAATATAGGTAAATAAAATGTGTATATCATTCCACAAGATACAAAATAATCATAGGAAGGTGCACAAGTTGAAGGAGAAGACTACATAAATATAAGGGCACTGAAGTAAAACTCTAAAAACTATCACAAATGTTATTTTGCATGGCATGAAGGATGAACCAAAGGAAAGGATGCAAACACTTGATCATACATAAGTGGAATATTGTGAAAAATATCTAGGGGAAATCATAGTAGAGGATTGGAGTGGCATGAAAATCATAGAGTCTGAAGTACGAGAGGCTCTAGGATATTCCTAGCCTAAGCAAGAAACTTCCCTCAAGGAAGAATGGTAGGAAGGAGCAATGGTAGATGTTGTAAAATAAATAAGATTCGAGTTTCCTAGAGCATTACTATGATTTTTTGAGTGTAGACAAATTAAGAATGAGATGAATGTGACCAAAGGGGTGCTAAGTAAAATAGATAAGGTTGTATGAGCACTAATATAAGAAGTGTGCCCTTTAGAAGGGACGAAGATGAAGGAGATGTACAAAAACACAAATATATTTATGAAAGGCATTTTATTAGTGACTTAGGGAAAGGATATGAATAGGTATCAACCCACATATAACTTAAGATGTCCTTATGATAATATAGAATCACTCCATAGAGATACATGAAAAATGAGAAGTGGAATTTTTTTTAAAAGGACCAGCTAGATTTTGTGTTATGATCCTCATGTACAAATTTCACTAGCACCTAGAGGTGTTGGTGTAATAATTCATGAAATTTGGTATCATATCCCCCACCTAGGTTTAAGTCATGGAGTATTTGGCTAAATTATCATTACAATATTTGTATGGGGCTTGTATATATTAGGGATCCAGGTGTATTGGTGTAAATCTAGTTCAAAGTTTGGGCTTCGAAATCATGGTTGGATGTTATGATCTAGATGTAAAAATTTCACTAATGCCTTAAGTTTTTGGTGTAACTATTAATAACATTTGGTATTAGATCCTCCACCTAGGTTGAAATAATAGAACTAGTGTCTACACTGACATTGCTTTGTTAATCTAAGGCTAGTATATGTTGGGGATCCTAGTGTAAAGGTAAAAATCTATCCAAATTTTTGGGATTTTAAATCATGGTGGGATGTTATGATCCTAATGTACATATTTAACTAATTGGTATTAATGGTTGTGTTCCCAAAAAAAAATATGACTCTCAGTTTCACCTAGTCAATTTTTATAGAGGAGCTACAATTACACTATAACAATAGTCTAATAGAGAATTACTTCAACCAATTGGAAAAATTGTGATAGACTAGCTCAGTTAATGATTATATTCATAAATTTCATAACCTATCTTTATGTGTGGAAAAAATTTATGATGATAACCTAAATAACCTATTTGTGGGTGGCCTCAAAGACCACATTTAACATGAGGTACACATGTTTAATCCAGTTAATATTTTTTATTTTATTATCATGGAACGCAAGGTTGAATAAAAATTCATAGACATCAAGAAACATCCATTCTCTCACTTCAAAGATCATAACATATCAACACCATCATTTCCTCTACTCACCAAATTAAAGAGAAGGGTACAAAAGGATTATTTTTTAGTTATGACAAAAAGTGGAGAAAAGGACATAGATTTGATATGAAGAAGTTATTCTATATTGAGGGATCCAATGAATATGACAAAGATCATGATGCCTCCAATGATGATGAGAAATAAATATATGAGGTACCTAAATATTCCCAACCTACAATATATTTTCATTCACTTTCAGGTATTAGCACTCCTAAAACACTTAAGGTGGTGAGTTTCCTCAAGAAATAGAATGTGATAGTGTTGATTGACTCAGGGAGCACACGTAACCTCATCAACCATAAGTTGGCCACTTGATTAAACTATTTCATTTACCCAGCACTAGAATTTTAGGTCATGATTGGAATGGTAGTATAGTCGGTTATTTAGGGTAATGCCATAGTATTAATATTGTTATAAGTGAGTAAAATATAAATTTTTTTATGTTATGTTATTCCTATGGGTGGTGAAGACATTATTTTGGGAGTCAAATGGATCACAACCTTGGGTAAAATTGAGATCAACTTCTAATAACTATTCATGTGCTTTTATTCTGAAGGAAGGAAAATCAAACTACATGGATTATGAGAAGAGTCTCCACAATTGGTTAGTTCACAACAGATGATAAACATGATAAAAATTTGGGCATAGAGATTTATAAAATGATTATGTTCCATAGAAGTTAAACCCAAAAAGGTGTCTACACATCTTGATCTACAATGATTTTTGATGACCACCCATCTATTTTAGGATCCACACCAAAAGGAATACCACAAATAAGATTGCATGATCATGCCAATCAACTACTTCCATGGATTAAAACAAAAAATATTAGACCATATAGATATCTAGATGTGCATACGGATGGGATTGGAAAGATGGTCCATGAGATGTTGAAGGTAGGGATGATTAGACATAGACAAAGTGCATATTTATCACTAGTGGTCATGGTGTATAATAAGGATGACACATGGAAGATGTACCCATATTATAGATAACTCAAAAAGTAAACCATCAAAGATATGTCCCTATTCTAGTAATTGATGATTTAACTAATGAGTTACTTGATGCTATTTATTTCACAAAATTAGATCTTCATTTGAGGTACCATCAAATCAGAATTAGGGATGAATATGTTCATAAAATTACTTTTATAACTCATGAGGGACATTATGAGTTTTTGGTAATACCCTTTGGTCTTAAAAACACATTATCTAATTTTTTATATATTTTTAAAAGATATATACGTAGCTTTTGACTAGAGAAATTGAATCGGTTACATCAATGGCCACTACTGGTTGATACCAGAATACCAATATGCCCATCACAATTTGCATTTTAAAATTTATTACCACACTATTCCCACCACAACTAGCATTTACAATCCCTCCATAATCATCATTAATACCAATACAACCACAACCAACCTTTTCCATACCTCTAAGATTTGAACTTGGGTGGTGCATATAAAAACCGAGTTGTTTTACAAATGCACCTTCATCTCTTTAGTTACTTTTCAGATCTTGATGAATACCATTTTTAGGCCTATTTTATGGAAGTTTGTGCTAGTTTTATTTGATGACATATTGATTTATAGTTTGACATGGGAAACACACTTGAAACATGTGTTGATAGTTTTATATCAGCATCATCTTTATATGAAGCCATCCAAATGTGTTTTTAGAGTATAGGATGTAGACTACTTGTGTCACAATGTATCCCATATAGGTGTCAATATTGATCCTCAGAAGATCAAAGCTATGGTGGAATGAATGATACCCAAAAATCTAAAAACAACTAAGGATTCTTAAGACTAATAGATTATTACCGAATATTTGTGAAAGGTTATGGTAGCATAACATCTCCACTCATTGCATTAATAAAGTTGAAATTCTTCCATTGGAATCATGCAACCACTAAAGTATTTGAGCAACTAAATTGTTAGACAGAGAATAGTGTATGGTAAAATCACAAAGTATAACAGGACACATGTATGAAGTATATAATTTTGTCTGTTATATAAACATGTGTATGTATTAGGCCTTATAATCTGAATCTAGTAAGATAAGAATGCGAAGAGTATTTCCTTTTTGAATATTGAAAGGATGGAATGTGAAGAGACAAAAAATTACAAAAGGATATATATAGTGCTTTGATGTAATAAAATATGGTTCTAATATGTTAATAGAGATTAATAGAATCATCCTGATATAGTTTTTCTTAATCTTCTTTTGCTTATGGTTAGTGCATAGTAAGTACTTTATTTTTCTTTAATATGTTTGTCATATATTATGTTAGTTATATTCTTCCTTTTAATATTGTTGTATTCTTCTTACCCTGTATGTGCAACTTTGGATTTAAATGATGCATTATAAATCTTTAATTTTATTTATGGATTTTATTTACTCTCCACTACATAAACTATCCCTATAATTAGCATGTTCTTGAGTATTGCTTGGAACCTATACTAACAATGGTACAGTGAGCGTGGAACCATTTAGATGAAAAATTTCTAGTGAATATATAGAGATGGTTGAAATACAGAATCTAGATTTTTATGGAAGAATAAGTAAGGGGATTCATAAAAACTATGAAGGATATTATCGAAGAGCACATCTATGGTAAAATTTACAAAATCTTCTTATGTGAGTTTCCTAGATTATCAGTCATGTGGATAGATAGATTGGAATACTATTACTTCATCCCAAAGAGGATAGAGCTTATAGTTTGGACAAAATAAAAATCTAGATAGACTGTGCAACCTAGATATAGACTGGTCTTGAGTAGTAGGTTATTAGATGAAGACTAAAATTGATTGTTATATTAGCAAATTTGTAGTACAAGGATATGTAACTTTTAAGACTAAACAAGACCAATTTATTCAAATATTCAAGAGTAAAATTTTCTAGTGACTACCTATGTTGATAAAAATATTGGTTATGGAAAAGGCCATATGCCTACTCTAGACAACATGGATTAATCACTTTGAAAACCATGGGGGTGCATGTAAGATGAATTGAATGATGATGATATAAGTAAATTAAACTTGACCTTGATCCCAAAAAATGGAAGGTGAAAAGTCTCAAAGTGTGAAGAAAATTATGGGACTAAAAATGGAACTACATTAATAGAGAAGGTGGAATAAAGTAATACACCTAGTAGAAACTATGGATAGGATTAGAAGTATGGAATAAAGTGCTATATCTAGAAATATTTAGGAAGAAGATACTAGAGATGAGGATATTAATGGAAGTAAAGGATCTGCAAAGTATGCAGAAGAGACCTATGAAGAGGAGGATGTAGATAGAAATGATGTAGATATGGAGGTAGAATAATAGGAGGAAGAACATATGCTACAATTAAATCAGATAGAAGGTAGAGGTAGATTTTATTTAATGAAAGGTTTTATATTTGGACCTAGGAAATAAAATTCATAAGAAGAAGTCAGTTTCAAATGCAAAAATATAGTAAGTTCATGTGTAAAAATAGTAGAATTTTAAAATAGAAGTCATTCACTTCAAGAGTAAGCATCCCCCTAGCCTAATTTATTAATTGATAGAAGAAGAATTACATGCAAAGAATAAAATATGGACTATTTTAATTCCTTTATAGAAAAGTTTGGAAATTCAAGTTCAAAAACAAAGTAGATAATAGATAGAAGAAGCGGAGTTCCTATTTAAGACACCTAAAAAGTCTAGTGTGTAGTTAACAGTGCATAATCAATATTTCACAACTAGCAATGCACTATCAAATAAAGTCATATTCAACATTATATAGTTACCTTCATTCAAATTTTCTACCATTTAATAACCTATCATAATAGCTACAAATGTTTACCTTGTGTCATTAACTATAGGTACGTTTAATTGTTTAATGCCTTATGATGGGTCTATGGACCTATAACAATATCTTTTAACTTGTGACATGAAATGTAATGTTAGAGGAATAAAAACATATGATATTAAAAATTAAAACTTGTATGGAATTTATAAGGATGAGCCCTATAGTTCATTTTTAAGAGTGATGTAAACACCCTGGACCTTGCAGAAGTTAAAAGTTTGATGATATCAGGAATATAAATTAAATAGTTGTGTAAGCCAAACCATTAAAGATTTAAATGATAAAGATCAAGAGAATTAGTTGCATAATATGATTGGATATTTTTTTATGTGATGAATAAAATTGAATTCATTTTGATGGACAAAGATAAGGCTTCTTAGTTTGTAAAAAGACTATGATGAAGAATTAGATTTCCCATTGTGCAAACTTAATATATAACTAAAGTTGATGCTCATTATATTGCTTTGCAAGTAGATAAAATAGAGGAATATGGGGATGCCCCTATAGCTAGTTTCAAATTTGGGGAAAAGATAGATGAATTTATGAGAAGAGGCTTTCTTTTTCACGTCATTAGATGTTCCTTTCTGTGATAGTATTCTTGTAACCTTGTCATGAGTAGGCATAATATAATTGAGAGTTTGATCTATATAATTCTAAATATCCTTACAAACTTGCCTAACATGATTCATATTTTCTTCAATAATGGTTAATCTATCTAAACTATGTCTTATGGACAAAACATCTTTACACAAGTCATCAAAGTTTTTTGCAAGATGTGCATTAAATCTAGACAAATAATTTCTCTGCCTAAATTCATTAAAGGGTTCTACCTCTCCTTGATAAGCTATAGTAAAATAATTGACAACACATTCTTTCTATTTATATACACCTTTTTGAGGTGGCCATCTTCCACCCTTATACAGATTGACCTAATTATCTGTATACAATTCAAGAGTCTTTTCTCTGGGAAGACTCATCATAGTGGATGGTAACTGATCCTTAGGATCATGTCCTTGATTAATATCTTCATCTTTGATAATAATATGGCCAGATCTAACAGTTCTTTTTGAAGAGGAAGATGAAGGTCTTGAAGATGATATTGTACTATAACTATTGAAAGAAAAAGATCTAGGTACATTATTAATGGTTCATCCATTAGTTTTATGGACATTAGCTTGACCTTTGATTTTGGGTGAGATGTTTTTCAACCAATCAAGCTTCTAATCAGAAGGAATTTCAATAGACTCTATATGCCCTTTTTGCAACTAGACAATTCCACTTAACCTTCGAGCATAAGGTAGATTTTCTAAGATTTTTGGGTGATTTGTATTGGTCACGCTATTAACAATATTTAAATTAATGGAGGCATACTTGAATTCTCCAAACATGTCAAGACCAAATAAGGAGGTAAACAATCCCCAATAATCTAAAGATCCATGTTTCACTTCTTTACATTCTTTGTCACAGACTACGATGGAAAGGTTTGGACAAAACTCAAAATAAATAACCCTATCATTTATTATACCAAGACTGGATAATTGACAAGCATGTTTAAAACTAACCTAGCATCTATCACACAAGGCTAAATATAAAACAAGTTTTATATTACTAGGAATCAATGGAGTTATGAGAACTTGGATAAGACCAAAATAGACAAATTTGACATCTTCATGAGAGCCAATATAATTAATTTCATACTCAGGTAGTAAAGATAACAAATTTTTTTGGAAAGACCTTTTGGGCTTATAACTTAGAGTGGGTTTGAAAGATTTGATTCAAGGTTTTACAAAAGACAAATAGGTACTATTATACATAAACTTAGACTTTAGAAGTTCAAACTTCTTATATACTTGGGAAAATTTTATAATAGTGGGTTTATACAGACTATTTTCCTTTTCGAGGGCTTCTTCTATAACTTCAATGTCAAGACACTCAAAGAGTTGTTCTAGGACAAAAGGAGGTAATTCATATAATACTTCAAATTTAGATTTGTTCATGATCTCAACTGTAGAAGATTTTTGGGATTTTCTAAATTCCATGGTAGGAGATTAAGGTTTTGGAAAGAGAGAAAATCTTCTAGATAGGGAAGAAATTTTATAGAGATAAAAGGGGCCTAAGACAATTTTATAAATGGCCAATGACTCGATGCAACAACTTCCCAAAGAAATTTTCAAAGCAAGGAAACTTAAGAATCAAACATAGATTTAGAGGAATTTATTACAAATCTCTAGAGGCTTTGATACCATTCTTTTTCATGTCAGTAGACGCTCCTTTCTATGCCACTATTGTTGAATAGAAAACTCATGATAGGAGGCAGGGGCCGAATGGATACAGCTTCATTGTTACTTAATATACAAATCTTACACTCAAATATTACAATATTTAAACTAAGTTTCTAATTCTCAGGTTCCCCAGAGGGAAATAAAAGAGCATATACTTAACTTAATATCAAAGTATTAAATCTCTAAGAGTTTTATCTGATGATGAATAAAAGTAGAGAAGCCTTATTTATAGCATTTGGGAGGTCCTACCTAGAATCTTTTCCAATGTGGTGTCTATCCCTTCATGCTTTACAACACAAAAGTTGGTTATAGTGATATGTTGTTGGACATGCTAGATGAGGATGTCTGGCTTGGTGGATCCAACATTGCTTCTGATTTAGTTAATAGATCATCTTCATTGATAAGTTGAAAGAGACACCTTAGCTAGAATGTACTTGAAATATGTCAATGTTGGGGTCTAGCATTACATGTATGAAAACATGGATTTATATATAAATAAGATTCCCATTCCAACTATCAACGAATGATTTTATGTATTACGGTGTCTTGATCATGATCTTCTTCTTCATGAATATGATGTGGTCTATATCATGCAATCCATCTGTAGAGATGTTCATTATGAGAAGATCTAATGTTAATCCACTAGGTCCACAAAGGAAATTTTATCAATTTAGTAAATTGGTGAAATAATAATTCACTATTTAGACATTCTATAGTGAAGGTTCATGTTCTTCTATGGCAGTCTGCTTCGATGAAGACTATGTTAGACATCTATAGGTCTAAAGCTGATGCATAATAAATCCAAGTATAGTGAAGATGTAACCCTTCTCTAAATTTTTTTTCTTGAACAATAATATTTAAAGAAGTAAATCCTTGGTTATAGATTCTAGTTAAATTAAAACCAAGATAAGGCCGGTGCATTAAAGTTGTTGGTGGATTTCTACTAAGCCAATTTACTATGATATTATTGATGCCTTTTATTAAACTAATAAAAAAAGGCCTGCCATCTAACATATTTACCATGACCACCTTTCTGAACATGATCCTTTTCTATAAAGGTCATAAATCTAGTACAATCAGTTATTACAATAAAATGTGGCAGATGAAGAATTTTTAACATAAATTTCTCAAGGCATTTTTTCATAGAGTAAATCTCTTTATCAGAAGAGATCCATTTTAAGACATATGTACTAAATACACCACTAGAAAACTCACTCACAAGCTATTTATCTTCATATTTACAAATGAACATTCCTCCTCATGTAATATCAGAGGCATCAATATAAACCAGGAACTAGTCAGATTTTGGGATGTGTTGTTCCTGGAAGTAACGATACTTTGGATTTTATTTTCTGGATGGTAGTTGTATGTTCTTCCTTCCATTGAAATGATTTTTTCTTCTGGAGAAGCTCTTGAAGTATGAATCTATCTTCACCATATTTAGGATAAAAGCTATTCAAATAATTTAATAATCCCAAAAAAGCTTGAAGCTTTGGTTTATCTACATTTTCAGGGAAACTGTTGACCTTCTCTTTGATATGCAACTAGACTTGTAATTTTGAATGTTGGACAATCATTCCAAGGAAATTACATTCTATTTTACAAAGTTGGATCTTTGTATCAGATAGAACTATTCTTCTAGTTTCTACCAGCTCTAAGAATTTCAAAAGATGGGAGTAATGATCAAAAAGGGAATTACTGAAAATCAATATATCATCTATATACACAGAGAAATTTTGAAGTGACTTTGAATATTTTGCCCATATGGGCCTGTTAGAATGTTGGATCATTCATTAGACCAAATGGCATTATAGTCCATTAGAAATGGCTAAAAGGATAGCTAAATGTTGTTTTCTCTTTCTCAACGTCTTTGACCCTGATTTGATAAAAGCCAAATTTACAATCAAATTGTGAGAAATATTTACATTTTGCAACTTTCTCTAGTAAATAGCTTTTATCTAGTATAGGATATGGATATGGTTAGGTAATGGCATTTAATGGTATATAATTTATGATCATTCTCTTTTTCCCCTCTTTTTCTCTGAATGTTTGTTTACCATAAAGGCATAACAATAATAAGGAGAGGTTGAATTTCAATGAAGCCATTAGCCTTTAATTCTTTTATCTGGGCTTCCATATCATTGTAATCTTGTGAGGGAATTGGGATCTTTTTCCCAATTTTTAACTGTTTGCCTTCTATGATTTTGATTTCCATTTCAGGCATAGACTCTGACCAAAACTGATGAGGGTTATCAAAATAGATAGTGGTTCTAATCTTCTTTTCTATTTATTGGATAATTGCAGGGATTGTGTTTTTAGGAGTCTAGGTCATTGAACTTGGAAATTTTTCAGTATCATATATTAGGCAAGGAATCCTTAGCCTTTCATTCTTTATGGTGAACATGACACTTTTGGTTGTATAACCATAGGGTGAATATCTATCTATAAAATCTCCACCTAGAAGGATATCTATAGGCATTTTGCTTAAAGTAAAAAAATCACAATGGAAGATTTTATTTTAGATTTTAAGGGGCTATTGATGTTTATACATATTGTAGACAAAACTATTCCCTTGAACATCTAGGCTCTTATAAGCAAGAGAGTCATCCAATTTCTTCCAATCTTAAATGATCTATGGTTTGGCAAAGGAAAGTGAAGCACCTGTGTCATCTTGTGCATCTACCAATCTTCCATTAATTTCAATAGTAATAAACTAGGCAAATTTACCATTGATTAGCTATGTAAGATAAGCGGGTTGTGGTTTTTATAATGGGGGAATATTTTTATATATCAATTTTTGTCATGATGGATCTTGGATCTGTTCTTGGTAGAAGTCCTCTTCTACTTGTGCTTCATTATCTTATTCTTCTTGAATATGGCTACATTTTCCTTGCTTAGGACAGTAATCTTGTTTAGAATAGAAAGAATCATCTGTTTCATTTTCTTCTTCATTTTCTTTAGTAGGCAAGAGTACATCCCATTATGGTTTAATCCTTGGGGAATGTATTTCTCTTGGGAGATCTGTGCTGGTAAACTTATTACAGAACCAAGAGTCACTTGGATTGAAAGAAATTTGGAATTACAAAGGAGGATTGATAGGCCTTTGCATTGTAGGAGGCATTCTTGGCATGAATGGTTGCCTTCCTCTGAAGTTGGTTCATCCTCTATTGGTGCCTCTATTTCATGGTATAGAATCCCTTTTAGGGATTTCATTATGATGACGAGACCACTTTCCATAGGCTTTGAATGGGAGAATGGAATGGTCATGATGCCATGGTCGTTGTATGTTGGTGAGTTGTTTCTCTAAATCATCAGCTAATGATTCAATGGCATCAACATCATCATCAAATTGTTCATCAAAAACTTCATCTAGAATTGGTTCATAGATGCCATCTTGTTGGAAGAGATGTTCTTATGTGTCAATAACATCCCACCATATGGCTATGTTGGAGGAAAAGATGGATTTGACAATAGGATTTTTACAATGGCATTGTGGAGCAATATGACCAAGTTTGTGATAGATATAACAAAGAGGAGTTTTGAAGGGAAGATGTGGAGACTTGCGCTTCTTGAGAAAGTGATGAAGAGGAACATAAGAACTATTGTGAGGGAAGGAATGATGTTTAAAATATAAATGGGTACAGTGATTCTTCTAAGTTTTTATAGGCTAGACAAATTATTGAAAGCCAAATAACACTATTTCTAGGAAGATAGGAGAAATTCGCAAGGCTTGATGCTTGGTGAGCATGGTTTTAGTTTCAGAGACTAATTGCATAGCTTATTGTTTAGCAAAATCAATGACATCAAAAAGAGACATGTCAGTGAGAGATAAACCTTTGAGATCTATGTAAGTAATTACCTTATCAATGAGATTATAAGGCAGAGCATGCAAAAACTTCATTTTGGTTTCCATGCAACCAAAAGAATGACTTTCATAAGATAATTATTTGAATTGTTTAGCAAAAGCATCAAATTGTGTTAGATCACATAGCTCCATCTTGATCAACCATTTTTGAGACTCAAGTTCTTGATTACCTATTGGTGGTACAAATTCATTTATCAATAAATTATATAAAGTGGCTAGAGGATCAAGCTGATTATGTACATTAGTATTTTGTTTATGTTCAAGCATGGAATCCCACCATTGTGTAATAATGCCCCAAAATAATTTTGAAGCAAATACATTATTAGTAGTAGCTGGATCAAGGTTAGATGCAATTGTAATTACTCTCATAGAATTGCACCAAGCAGTTATCTCATTTAGAGGATTGAGAGTATCATCAATATTTAGATACCATGGTTGTAAGGGGATCTGAGTCCTTTGCATCAAAGAAATACTGGGACTATTTTTCTTTTTTTTTGGCCTGAAACAAGTGCCAAAATTAATAGAATGAGTTCTATGAGGCAAAATTGGTTTTAGTTCTAGAACTTCCTTAATCTTGACTGAGTCACCTTGATCTTGTTTGGCTAACCAATTAAGGCTCATTCTTTTTCACATCAATAGATGCTCCTTTCTACACTAGTATTTTTGAATAGAAAACCCAAGATAGGAGGTAGGGACTGAATGGATATGGCTTCAATATTGCTTAATATGCAAATCTTAAATGCAAATATTACAATATTTAAACTAAGTTTCTGATTCTTAGGTTCCCTAGAGGGCAAGAGAAGAGCATACGCTTAGCTTAATAACAAACTATTAAATCTCTAAGAGTTTTCTCTAATGATGAATACAAGTAGAGAAGCCTTATTTATAGCATTTGGGAGGTCCTGCCTGAAATCTTTGCCAAGGTGGTGTTTATCCCTTCATGATTTACAACACAAAAGTTGGCTACAGTGATATACTATTGGATGTGCTAGATTAGGATGTCTAGTTTGGTGGATCCAACATTGCTTTTACTTCAGTCAATAGATCATATTCATTGATAGGTTGAAAGAGACACCTTAGTTGGAATGTACTTGAAAGATGCCAATGTTGGGGTCTAGCATCACATGTATGACAACACAGATTGATATAGAAATAATATTCCCATTCCAGCTATCAGTAAATGATTGTATGTACTACGGTGTTTTGATCATGATCTTCTTCTTCATGAATATGATGTGGTCCATATCATACAATCTATCTGTAGAGATGTTCATTATGAGAAGATCTAATCTTAATCCACCAGGTCCACAAAGGATGTTTTATCAATTCAATAAATTGGTGAAATAATAATTCACTATTCAAACATTCTATAGTGAAGGTTCATGTTCTTCTATGGCGGTTTGCTTCGATGAAGACTGTGTTAGACATCTATAGGTCTGAAGTTGATGCATAATAAATTTGAGTATAGTGAGGATACAACCCTTCTCTTAGAATCTATTCTTGAACAAGAATATTCAAAGAAGCAAATCCTTAGTTATAGATTCTAGTTAAATTAAAACCAAGATAGGGCTAGTACATTAAAGTTGCTGGTGGATTTCTACTAAGCTAATATGTTGTGATATTATTGATGCCTTTTATGTGCTCAATAGAGAAATTAAACTAATTGAAAAAATCTTACCATCTAACATATTTACCATGACCATCTTTATGACCATGATCCTTTTCTTTAAAGGTCATAAATCTAGTACAATCGATTCTTACATTAAAATGTGGTAGATGAAGAATTTTTAACATAAATTTCTCAAGGCATTTTTACATAGAATAAATCTATTTATCAGAATACATCCATTTTAAGACATCTGTACTGAATACACCACTAGAAAAATCACACACAAACTCTTTATCTTCATATTTATAAACTAACATTCCTCCCCATGTAATATCAGAGGCATCTGTATAAACCAAGAATTGGTCAAATTTTGAGATCTACAGTTCTAAAAGTAATAATACTTTGGATTTTATTTTTTGGATGGTGGCTGTATGTTCTTCCTTCCTTTGAAATGTTTTTTTCTTCTAGATAAGTTCTTGAAGTATGAATCTATCTTCACCAGAGTTAGGATAAAAGCTATTCAAATAATTTAACAATCCCAAAAATGCTTGAAGCTTTGGTTTATCTAGCTTTTCAGAGAAGCTAATGACCTTCTCTTTGATATGTAGTTGGACTTGTAATTTTTAATCTTGGACAATAATTCCAAGGAAATTACATTCTATTTTACAAAGTTGGATCTTTGTATCAGATAGAACTATTCCTATAATTTTTGCGATCTCTAAGAATTTTAAAAGATGGGAGTAATGATCAAAAAGGGAATTACTGAAAATTAATATATCATCTATATATACATAGAGAAATTTTGAAGTGTCTTTGAAGATTTTGTCCATATGTGCCTGGTAGAATGCTAGATCATTCATTAGACCAAATGGCATTATAGTCCATTGGAAATGGCAAAAAGGACAATTGAATGTTGTTTTCTCTTTGTCAATGTCTTTGACCCTAATTTGATAAAAGCCAGATTTACAATCAAATTGTGAGAAATATTTACATTTTACAAATTTCTCCAGTAAGTAGCTTTTATCTGGTATAAGATATGGATATGGTTGGGTAATGGCATTTAATGGTATATAATTTATGACCATTCTCTTTTTTCCCCTCTTTTTTTCTAAATGTTTGTTTACTGTAAAAGCATAACAATAATAAGGAGAGGTTGATTTTTTAATGAAGCCATTAGCCTCTAATTCTTTTATCTGGGATTCCATATCATTGTAATCCTGTGAGGGAATTGGGATCCTTTTCCCTATTTTTATATGTTTTGCTTCTATGATTTTGATTTCCATTTCAAGCATAGACTTTGACCAAAACTACTAAGGGTTATCAAAATAGATAGTGGTTCTAATCTTCTTTATTATTTATTGGAAATTTGCAGGGATTGTGTTTTCAGGAGTCTGGGTCATTGAACTTGGAAATTGTTCAGTAGCATATATTAGGCAAGGAATCCTTAGCCTTTCATTCTTTATGGTGAACATGACACTTTTGGTTGTAGAACCATAGGGTGAATATCTATCTATAAAAGCTCCACCTAAAAGGATATTTATAGGCATTTTGATTAAAATAAAGAAATCACAATGGAAGATTGTATTTTGGATTTGAAGGGGTTGTTGATGTTTATACATATTATAGATAAAAATATTCCCTTGAACATCTAGGCTCTTATAAGCAATAGAGTCATCTAATTTCTTCCAGTCTTGGATGATCTGTGGTTTGGCAAAGGAAAGTGAAGCACCTGTGTTGACTTGTGCATCTACCAATCTTCCATTAATTTTAATAGTAATAAACTGGGCAAATTTCCCATTGATTATTTTTGTAAGATAAGCTGGTTGTGGTATTTCTAATGGGGGAATATTATTACATACCAATTTTTGTCATGATGGATCTTGGATTTGTTCTTGGTCGAAGTCCTCCTCTACTTGTGCTTCATTATATTCTTCTTGAAGATGGCTACATTCTCCTTGATCTAGACAGTAATCTTATTCATATTAGAAAGAATCATCTGGTTCATTCTCTTCTTCATTTTCTTTAGCAGGCAAGAGAACATCCCATTATGGTTCAATCCTTAGGGAATGGATTTCTCTTGGGAGATTTGTGCTAGTAAACTTATTACAAACCCAAGAGTCACTTGGCTTGAAAGAAATTTGGAATTACAGAGGATTGATAGGCCTTTACATTATGAGAGGCATTCTTAGCATGAATGGATACCTTCCTCTAGAGTTGATTCACCCTCTATTGGTGCCTCTATTTCATGGTCTAGAATCCCTTTCAGGGATTTCATTATGATGACGAGACCACCATCCATAGGCTTCGAATGGGAGGCTGGAATGGTCATGATGCCATGGCCATTGCATGTTGGTGAGTGGTTGCTCCAAATCATCGGCCAATGATTTGAGGGTGTTAGCATCATCATCAAATTCTTCATAAGAGAGTTCATCTAGAATTGGTTCATAGATGTCATCTTGTTGGAAGAGATCTTCTTCTATGTTAATAACATCCCACCACACAGTTGCATTGGAGGAAAATATGACTTTAACAGCAAGATTTTTGCAATGTCATTGTGGAGAAATATGACCAGGTTTGTGACTAATATAGCATATATGAGTTTTGGAAAGAGGACACAAAGACTTGTGCTTCTTGAGAAAGGAATGAGGAGGAGCATAAGAATGCTTGTGAGGGAAGGAGTAGTGTTTAAAAGATAAATGGGTAGCATGATTTTTATAGGTTTTTTGGGGTTGGACAAATTGTCAATAGCCAAATGGCATTATTTTTGGGAAGACAGGAGTAATTTGGGAGGCTTGATGCTTGGTGAGTTTCTACATGGTTTTAGTTTCAGAGACTAATTGCATAGCTTGTTGTTTGGAAAAATCAATGACATCAGAAAGAGACATGTTAGTGAGAGTTAAACCTTTGAGATCTATGTAAGCAATTACCTTATCAATGAGATTATAAGGTAGAGCATGCAAAAACTTCATTTTGGTTTCCATGGAACCAAAAAAATGACTTTAATAAGCTAATTCTCTGAATTGTTTATCAAACACATCAAATGTGTTAGATCACATAGCTCCATCTTGAGCAACCATTTTTGAGACTCAAGTTCTTGATTACCTATTGGTGGTGCAAATTCATTTATCAACAAATTATACAAAGCGGCTAGATGATCAGGCTGATTATGTACATCAATATTCTATTTATGTTTAGGTTTGGAATCCCACCATTGTGTAACAATGCCCCAAAAGAATTTTGAAGCAAATATAGTAGTAATAGTTGGATTAAGGGTAGATGCATCTATAATTACTCTCATAGAATTGCACCAAGCAGTTATCTCATTTAGAGGATTGAGTGTATCATCAATATTTAGATACCATGGTTGTAAGGGGATCTGAGTCCTTTGCATCAAAGAAATGTTGGGATTCTTTTTCTTTTTCTATGGCCTGAAACAAGTGCCAAAATTAATAGAATGAGTTCCATGAGGCAAAATTAGTTTTGATTCTAGAACTTCCTCAATATTGACTGAGTCACCTTGATCTTGTTTGGCTAACCAATCAAGGCTTTCTTCTACTAATGTTATCTTAGTATCCATGGAAGATAATTGAGTGCTAAAAGTAGATATAACACCATGTATTGTTGTAACCTTGTCATGAGTAGGCCTAATATAACTGAGAGTTTGATCTATATAATTCTTAATATCCTTATAGACTTGCCTGACATGATTCATATTGTCTTCAATAATGGTTAATTTATCTAAACTATGTCTTATACATAAAACATCTTTACACAGGTCATCAATGTTTTCTACAAAGTGTGCATTAAATTTAGACAAATAATTTCTTTGCCTAAATTCATTAGAGGGTTTTACCTCTCCTTGATAAGCTACTAAAAAATTACTAAAAACACCTTCTTGTTGTTATATACACCTTTGTGAGGTGGCCATCTTCCACTCTTATTCAAATTGACCTGATTATCTATAAAAAATTCAAGAGTCTTTTCTCTGGGAAGACTCATCATAGTGGATGGTAACTGATCCTAAGGATCAAGTCCTTGATTAATATCTTCATCTTTGATTATAATATGGCTAGATCTAATAGTTCTTTTTGAAGAGGGAGATGAAGGTCTTGGAGATGATATTGTACTAGAACTATTGAAAGAAAAATATCTAGGTACCATATTAATGGTTCATCCATTAGTTTTATGGACATTAGCTTGACCTTTCATTTTGGATGAGACATTTTTCAACCAATCAAACTTCCAGTCAGAAGGAATTTTAGTAGACTCTATATGCACTTTTTGAAATGGGACAGTTTCACTTCTTTACATCCTTTGTCATAGACTACAATGGAAAAGTTTGGACAAAACTCAAAACAAATAACCTTATCATTTATTCTACCAAGATTGGATAATTGACAAGTATGTTTAAAACTAACTTGGTGTCTATCACATAAGGCTAAATATAAAATAGGTTTTATATTACTAGGAATCAATGGAGTTATGAGAACTTGGATAAGACCAAAATGGACAAATTTGACATCTTCATGAGAGTGGATATAATTAATTTTAGACATAGCTAGTAAAGATAACAAATTTGTTTGGAAAGACATTTTGGGCTTATAACTCAGAGTGAGTTCGACATATTTGATTTAGGGTTTTACAAAAGACAAATAGGTACTATTATACACAAACATAGACTTCAAAAGTTTAGATTTCTTATATACTTGGGAAAATTTTATAACAGGGGGTTTATACAAACTCTTTTCCTTTTCGAGGGCTTCTTTTATAACTTCAATGTCAGGACACTTAGAGATTTATTCTGGGACAAAAGGAGGTAATTCATATAATCCTTCAAATTCAAATTCATTCATGATCTCAACTATAGAAATTCTTGGGATTTTCCAAATTCTATGGTAAGAGATTAAGGTTTTAGAAAGTGAGAAAATCTTCTAGATGGAAATTTTTTTGTAGAGATAAAAGGGGCCTAAGAAAATTTTATAAATGGCTAAGGACTCGATGAAACAACTTCCCAAAGAAATTTTCAAAGGAAGGAAACTTAAGTATCAAACATAGATTTAGATGAATTTATTACAAATATTTAGAGGCTCTAATACCATTATTTTTACACATCAGTAAACACTCCTTTTTGTGATAGTATTGTTGAATAGAAAACCTGTATCCATTCGGCCCTTGCCTCCTGTCATGGGTTTTTTATTCAACAATAGTAGCACAGAAAGGAGTGTCTACTGACATGAAAATCAATGAGATGCATGAAAAAGATAAGCCTAAACTAGGCCTATAGTGCAAATAGTGTGGATGAGAAGGACATCATAGAAATGATTGTCCTAAGCTTAACCGTGAATTCTATGATATATTCAGGGTAGTAGGCATGAAAATTCTAAGTACCATTTGTTACAATACTACATAAAATAATATAGGTTTTATTATATTATTTTTAAAATCCACAAACCATGATGAAAATAATTGTTGATTATTACAAGAGTTGAAGGAAAATATTATGAAGAATGTCTTATAGTTGCAACACAAGTACCAACTACAAAGAAGATGATCCCAAGACTAGAATTTGAGATGACTAGTGCAACTCAAGGTAGTCTAGGATGGATGCCTTGATCACCTCAATATTAGATGCCTTCATCACTAAAGTTTAAACCACATGGCCTAGCAATCTGGAATAATACATCATCTCCATCATATCAATATTCTAGTTAGTATGTACAACATTAGACCAAAACAAACCTTCAATATTAGAAATAAAATTGGGATCCAAGTTCCCATCAACATCAATATGGGGGGTATGGCATGCATCCAAACCAAAAAATAGGGTATGTTGTATAATAGAAACAACATTGGGGTTACCAAAAATATAAAGGTGGCTATAGAGGGGGATACAGGGTTGGATATCATCAAGGATATCAAGGTCATCATAACAATGACAACTGACAAGCTTGACCACTTATGAAATGTTATCTATGGGGTGCATACAACCATTATGCAAGGAATTTATATACCAACTTGTATATAAAAGTCTATTATGTATAATATATAGTTGAAGGCTAACATCAAATATAAGATTATTCAATATTAGACAAACATAAGAAGGAGAAGCCAATTCATAACATAAATATTATCAATATGCAGCCAAAGAGAAATACATTTTTTCAATAAGTCACCTGATAACAAAGAGATAAATAAGGTTTACCACCTTTGGAAATTCCCAAGGGTTAGGACACTATAAAAGTGCACTGGGAAAAATTTGTTGATCTTACTATGGAAAATAATTTGATGTATCAAGATACATAGGTCTTACAATAGATCAAACAACAATCAACTTCTGAGGGTGATAACATAGCCATTGATGCCTAAATGTATGGGCAAATTATTAGGATCATGACATAGGAGTGTGTTGTTATTGATTTGATGTACTTGATGAAGTTAATTAGTACACTACACAATGAGTATGTCTCTCAGAATATTACTAGTCTCTTACATAATAGACTAGAGTGTGTACAACAAGGTCAACAATGTACTGATAAGGTAGTCTAGTATGTTAAAAATAATAAACCTTGGGATGTTGATTCTCAAATGGATATTGAGTTAGATGGATATGATATTCCAAATTTAGTATTTTATTTTGGTATCACAATCAATATGATTCCATGATCAACTTGAGAAGCCATTGGTCAACCAACCTTAAGCTACAATATAATTGCTCTTAGTATAATGGATTATGATTGGGTCAAGCCTATTAAAAGGTAAAGTATGCTGAAATTAAAGTGGTTGAACTCATCTTGCCAATAAATTTTGAATTCATTGACATGAAGACAACATAGAGTCATTATACTACCTTAATCAATAAGAAATGGGCTTACGATAGCCAAATTACCATCAACACTTTGTACAACTAACTAGAAGCACATCAAGGGAATAAATAGTGGTCATACCCCTAAATAAGTCTGAGAAAAATCCATAAATTATCCCAAAAGAGCCAGAGTCCTCTTATGCCTATGGGGATAATAGTTTGTTTAAATTTGGCATAGATGAAATAAAAAATTATTTACAAACTATAGATTATCAAGCTAAGAAACTACACACTATACAACAAGAAGAGTGACCAGTATATAAGCATAGTATAAATAAAGTAATTAGCTAGGCAAGTTCATATATAATAATGTGTTTTTATGTTAGTACACTTTATGATGAAGTCTAAAGTTAATTCATTGTATAATATAGGTGCAACAATTATGGATTACATGGAGCCTACTCATAAGGATGTTCTAATGTGGGAATCAACATCATTCATAAGTGGTGACTCAAATACTCACATGTTGAACTAGGCTTACAGAGATCATGAGTTATGACCTATGCACATGGTGTTCACTATAGAATATAATATACCTCAATACTTTATGATAGAGGATCTCAATACATTTATATTAAGGTTCAAACACCATGTACTAGAGGTGGAGCAATGAGTCATTATAGTCACCTATCCACTAAAATGAACTTTTATGACCTAGTGGGTAGTCCACAAATATACGTAAATTCATTGGGAAGAAGCATGAAAATTATTATGTGCAAGGTTTGTACTACCAGATACTATCAAATAATAATGAACTTTCTTTCAATAAGGTCAATTCCCTAATTTGCACATTCATGAATGTGTGGATATATAGACTGTGTAGGGAGTAAAGCTGAGATATTAGGTGCACATATTTAGCCACACCTTTACACATTTTCCAATAGAATGGTATATGCACCAAGAACATATAATAGAAATCAAGCATTGGGAAAAAATTCAACAATATTTCATTTAGACTTTTATGTTTGAAGATGATAATACATTGGTGCATAATGCCTTACAAAAAATCAAAACCTTTCTTAGTCATGGATGAGCAAAATATTTAGAAACTATAGCTAAGTCATCATCACAACTAGTGGTTGCATAGGATTTGAGTTTGGTTCTACATAAATATAAAGCTAGACAACAAGAACAAGCTCTTGTCAAGCCATGTAATAGAATAAAAGATGACCTAATAGAGTCCAGTGATAGTGATGGAGATCTAGATCTAGAAAGTTTCTATAAGATATAATAGAAAACTAAATCAAACCTAGTTCAAAGCATAGACTAATTAGAAGAATAAAGACTATGAAACATAAACATTCTATAATGAGAAGGTAACTGCATTATACAAGATTATCTACCTAGTACATCAAACAAGATATATCAATATCCCTTATGAAATATTGAATGGAATTAGAAAAGAATTGGTTCTTAATAGTACAATAGTGGGAGATTATTCAAGACAAGAGATGTTTTTAGATATCTTACAACCACTAAGGGACATACAAGATGTGTTCCCAACCAAATTATTAGAGGTAAAAGGTGTAGATATGTCTTTGAGATAAATGCACATAAAATTGAAAGAATATGATCAACCCATTAAGAAGAGACCATATAGATTAAATCCTTCAATTAAAATAAAGTTAAAAGCTGAGTTAGATTGAATGCAAGAAGATAGAATCATATATCAAATAGAAAAATCAAATTAGGTAAGTCTCATAGTAGTAGTGCATCCAAATAAATCTAGAGAGATATAGGTTTGTGGGGATTACTATGCAATCAATTATGCATGCATACATGATCCTTTTCCAATAACATTCACAAATGAAGTCCTTAAATTAGTCATAGGACACAAAGTGTGCTCATTTATAGATGGATTTAGTGGGTACCACCAAATTCTAATCATAGTAGAATATCAAGCCAAAACTACTCTTGTATATAAGTTAATGCCTTTTGGATTACAGAATGCACTTTTAGTCTTTTCTAGAGGTGTAGTAACTTCATTAAAATATTTCATTCATGATTTTATGGAAGTGTATTTAGATGATTGTGATATGTTATACCTATTTAAACATCTACCAAAGTTGTGACTCATGCTAGAATGGTGTCAAACATTATACATTACTCTAAATTTAAAATAAATGTTTATTTTTAACACATTTTAATGTTCTACTAGGCCATGTAATATGTACAAACAACATTTTAGTTGACCCAAATAATATTTTTATCATCATAAAAGGCAAATTACTACTAACACTAATGAAGTGCACACATTTATAGGTCATACAAGATATTATAAGAAGTTTATAAAAGGGTACACAACTATTTATGTACCCATGGAGAAACTACTATGAAAAGATATAAAATTTGAATGGACAACATAATGTCAAAAAACATTCATTGACCTAAAACAAAGTCTTGCAAAAACAATAATTTTAGTATTTATTGGCTGGAAGAAGCCATTCCGTTTGCATCTAGATACTTCTATTGATATAGGAGGAGTTATCTTAGCACAACCATGTGAAGGTGGGTTGGATCATCATATATATTTTGGTAGTAGGAAGTTATCAGCTATAGAAAATAACTATACAACCATAGAGAGATAAGCATTAGCCATGGTCTTTACACTATAAAAAATTTGACACTACTTGTTAGCTACACTATTTGAGTTCTTTATAGATCAATAGGAATTATTGTACCTGGTTAATAAGCTAATATTGGGAGGATGCATATCTAGGTGGATTACACTATTTTAGAAATTCTAATTCCACATTAATGTCAATCTAGGTTGATGAAATGTTGGGCTAGGTCACCTGAGTAGACTTCATAATGGGGAAGAGCTAGAAGAACTTGAAGATGAATTCTTAGATTCACATTTATTTATAACTACTATAGTTCTTGATAATATGGAATATATTACAAATTTTTTTGAACATAGAACCTTCCCTATACACTATATAGAGCGAGATAAAAAGAAAATGGTCACTCAAGCTATACCTTATAGTCTCATTAATAGTTTTTTGTACAAATTCGATAGAGATGATGTACTACATAGACTAATTCTAGAGCACAAATTACCATAACTTCTTTAGGAGGCTCATCAAAGAATTGTAGGGGGTCATTTCATAGGTGAATCTACTACAATGAAAATCTTATAGACTAGGATTTGGTAGCCTACATTATTTTAGGATGTGAATAGAGTAGCTAAGCATTGCGATATCTTCAAAATAATGGTCAAGCCAAACCAACATGATGAAATGCCTTTGGTTCCCATGCTCATGCGAAAACCCTTTGAATAGTGGGGAATTGACATTATTGGACTGATAACTCCTCCAAACAAATGAATTCATGAAAAGTACATTATTACTATGATAAATTATTTCATTAAATGGGTGGAAGCTACTGCCACTGTAAGCTACGGTGCAAAAGATACTCCCAAACTTTTATATGAAAACATCATTATAAGATTTAGATGTTCAATTAAGTTGATCAGTCACAGAGGCAAACATTTAATAAATAATATTATCAAGACTCTCCCTAAGTAGTTTATGATATTTCACCATAAGATCATAGCTTATCATTCACAAGTAAACAAAAAGGTTGATGCATCTACTAAAGTATTGCATAAAATACTAACAAGGATTTTTAATGTGAAAAGGGATGATAGGGAATATTATATGACTATAATTTTTTGGGTCTATATAGCACATTAAAAAATATCTATAGGGTTCACTTATGTTCAATTGGTATATGGCCTTGAAGAAATAATACATATGGAGTATATTGTTCCTAGTCTGCACATTATGATGGTTATGAGATTAGAGGTTAAAGATTCACTAAAATCATTGTTTATGGACTTAAAAAAATATAGAAGAAAATAGACAAAGGGCACAATGGATAAAATAGATTAACAAGCAGAGTCAAAAAGCATGGCACAATCACAACTTGTGATCTAAGGAATTTTACCTTGAATAAATGGTAATGCTTTATGATAGGATATTTAAAGCATTGCCATGAAATCTAATCATTATATAGAAATAACCTTATATTATTCATGAAGTGTCATCATAGGGTACTATAGTGTTAAAATATTTGTAGATAACCATACTACCATGACATATAAATGGTTTTATACTTAAGCCTTATCACCTTTAATCTCTATCATTCAGCTAGAAATATGAGTGGATGATGAGTAGCACCATTTAGTTAGGATTTTATTCAATGTTATTTGTTTCTATTTTATTTTGTTAGTTTAAAATGTTTTTATAGTGTATTAATTGTAGTTCAAAAAATTATATCAACTATGAAGTAGTTATAATTGCAAGGTGTGATCACATTCTAAAGACATCTCATAGGAGAGATCTGGGCATAACTACATCAAGGATATCAATTAAGTTTAGGAAGGAGACAATAAGAAAAGTATAGATAAAAGAAGGCCAATGGTCATGTCATACCATTAATGACGTGGTGTTTCAAAATATTGCATCTTTTTTTAGGTAAATTGAGTAGTAAATGGACATGTGGAGTCATAACACAAATTGGATAGGTGAAAAGACATCCAGTCACATCAAATAACTGCTAAAGGGGTAAATCAAAGATTGTAAGCACAAAACATCATTGTCAGGGCAACTTATAGCAATTTATATTAATTTGAAAATGAACACTCGTGCATAAATAGTAAGTGAATTTAGAGTAGTTGATTAGACAAAATTGGTTTCTAACAACTATATACGAGTGGGTTGTGGACATTGCCAAGACATTACAAATTCCAACTAACAAGAGAATTCTATGATTTTCTTTAAGAATACCTCCTTACAAATGGATTTTGAACCAAATCCTATTAAATAAAATCAATAATTCATCTCAGATCACTGATATATTTATGAATAGAGGCTAGTTATTGATCTCACTCATAGATGCATAATAAGAGGAGATGGGGATTAGGTTAGGTCTTCACTAAACCAAGAACAATGACCTAGATCCGTTTAATTTCATTGACTCAAAATAATCTAGTCTATTTTTACAAGATTCTTAGGTATCCACACAATAAATATCCCTCACACTTAAACATTAAATTTAAGGGTTTGATGCATATAAGTTGATTAAACTACTTACATTTAGGTAACTAAGTGAGGTCATGATGACTCTGTTAAGTTGTTACAATCAAGGGGATATCCATTTATCATAAGATATTACAATTTGTATCACTGTGAAAATAATTACATGAGCTATAGGCCTTCCAAATCATGGTAAATTCCTCCTATATAAATCTACAACACCATCAATCCATTCAAGTGTGAAGGAAAAATATACCACATAAGTAAGTTAAGAAACATGCATTGATTTAATTAAGGATGATTTTAAGCATGTTATTGTAAAATGAATCACAAAAAGGTATTGGTAAATTACCAATTAGGCCATACAAGAGATGAAAGGGGTAGTTGATATTACATATCACATGATACAACTATGGGAGGACTTCAATTGGCCTACATTTTTAGCATCTAAGCTTACCACCAACATCTATAAGGTACTTGTAGGTAGCATGCAAACATTTTAGTACTAGTTTTTAGGTTTATTAGTGTGCTTCACATAGTGGAAATCTCCACTTAGACCAGTTAATGTGAATGAATATTTTTGGCCTCCTACTTCCCTTGTAAACATCACATGGGAAAAACTTGGTAGTACTATGAACAATTGGGGTGTTTTAATACATTATGGCTGGAAGTCTTAGTTTTGAATAGAACACACCTAAGAATCCCAAAATATTTCATGCAATATCTGGGATAACATTATTTTATCACCAAGTTATATAATGACATCCAAATTAAAATAAATGAGTTATCCACTTCACTTGTCACTTTGATGTGATTATTTATTTATATGAGAGAATCATGTGCTAAAGTATATATGCCAAAATTCTTAGCTACAAGGTCAATTACACCTTTGTAAGTTATTATTCCAATGGTGAAATGATCAGATATGGACCAAGTACCATCATAATAACCATCACCATGATATTCCTGACTACAACATCCACAATCTCTACAAACATAGGATAAAGGAAAAATGAAGGCATCTATGTGGCAAGCCTCACCACCACCCCAAAAGAAAATAATGTGACAAAAAAATTCATAGTTGGATAACGCTATGGTTATAAAAATAGATAGTGAGTATGACTAACTAGAGATGGGAGTCAACAAATAAGAAGTTCTCAACTCTATGTTGGAAGACAAAGAGATGGATTTTTATGATAAATAGGTGGAAAAGTAATTATTCTTATGGAAAGTAGTGTGTACTTGTCAAGTGGAAAATAAGTTACCAAAATAAATCTAGGTTAACATTAATCAACCACCTCCATCTATTCTTATTGATACTGTAGGTTAGGAATTAGCTTGGCATAAACTAGAGACATAGATATTTCTAATAGATCTAGTTGCATTATCATCAACTATGTAGATGGTGGATCTACCAGAATATGGTAGTTCTACATAGACCTTATTTTAATGAATGTGTACACACCCCATTGCCAAACCATCACAAACTATATGAGAAAGAATGGTGTCTTTTGATGAACCTATATGAGTAAGTAGTGTGAAATAGTCCCAAATAACACAATAATAGACTTAGCCTAATGTTACAAAGAAGTAAAAAGAGACCCTCACTCCTCTAGCTAGACCCAAGAGAAAGAAGTTAGTGTGCAAAGGTTAGGTTATTTAATTGTAGTCATCAAAACATATTCAATAAGAGACCAAGCTGGTAGACATGGAAATTACTAAATAACCCTAAGACACAATTGTGATAGAGCCAAAAAAAGAATAGGAAATTATGTTAAACACACTAGATCGTGAGGATGCAAAGAAGGAAGAGGAGAGGAAGAAAAAAGAAATAAGTGACATAATAAGTGGATGTGCAAGAAGAATAATGCACATAAAAATAAGTTATATATTAACAATAATAAAAGTTTAAAGATGAAGAAAAAAAGAAAAAATAAATTTGAGGAAATATAGGCTATGTAAAATAAGGGTAAAGAAGTAAAGGTAAAGAGGAAAGAATAAGAGAAATTCCATCGAGAACAACAAGAGTTACAAGTTACCCAATAAAATTAAGTGGAGCAAGAAACACAAGATAATGTTATTGAGGAACAACACATGCACATAATAGAAGCAAAAGCAACTCAAGACAAATCTAAGGTTGAGGTTAAAGCCAAAGCTAAGGCTGAAGTTGAAGCAAATTCTAAGTTTGAGGAGGATATTAAAGCCAAAGCTTAATTTGATGCTAAGGCTAAGGAATAATCCAAAGTGAAATATAAATTAGATGCTAAGGCTGGGGCTGAAGTTAAAATTTAGGCCAAGAGGGATAGGGGGACAAAGAACATGCAAAATTAGAGATCACATATCAGATAAAGGCCATAAAATAAGCATCATAGCCTAAACCACATATCTTTATCTAGTGGTTTTGGTATTACTTATAACATCAACTCTATAAACCACCTTCTTTATTCCATTGACTCAATTTATACTAGCCCTTATGACACTAAAAACCATTTCTAGGGTAATTACTATGATGGAAACATATTTACATGTGACCCAGCTACCATAATCAAAGCATATTGAAGGCATAATTGCATTTTAGGAGTCAATTTCATAGAAGGATTTAGGATTAGAGTAAGAATTCATCTAGTTGCATAAATAAAATGCCAAAGTATAAGATCAACTGGCAAATGCATGACAGTTTATAAATAACACTTGTCCCACCTTAGTTATTAAGGTGATAGGTGATCAAATAATGTCTAAAGTTAAGTAATTCACTTCTTTATTGAAGCATCTTACAAAGGATTGGGTGGGAACACAAAATGTGATATAAATTCTCAAATAAGGGTGGGATATCAATAATGAAACATAAACTATTTACAAATTCATTGAAGAATATGAGCACACCTTATAAATAGTTATGCAACATGCCAAGCAAATATCCTATGATATGCTAAATTGGAGATGACATCTCAATCAATCCTTAGATACTATAAAACTTAAGTTATCCACTATAGATAAAGCTAAAGTAGTATTAGATGACCAAATGGCTACTATAAAATTAATAAGTAAGACACTCAAATTATTTATTCCAGGGCTACTATGATGTAGAAGCTACAAGTTTGGCATATTAATATTAGTGTAGGTTTTTATTTTTACCTATTTTTTAATTATGGAAATTGTATTTCTTGTGCATACATGGAGTTTACCTACATTTGTGGGATAGGCTAGCTTATGTGGAGGTGTGTGTCATAGATGTGTCATGGGTGTCATAAGAATGTCATAACTCCCTTGATGGGAGTTACTTCTCTATTCTTAGCACCTTGTCACCACCTTTCATGGAGGAGTTACAGTCTATTCTTGGGGTGCCTTGTCTACCTTTTGTGGAGGAGTTACTTACGTACTCTCCTATATGTATTCTTCACTTTGGCCATCTCAGGTTAATCAAATTTTGGTTTTCTCTATTTTGTCTTGTGAAATTTAGCTTCTTATATAATTTCAAATTGCTTTAACATTTATGTGGTGTGCACTTGCTTCATCTCATGTGATCACATCTCCATTGCATTCGCATTATCCAGATTCAGGCAATAACTCTGTTAATTAAAATAATGCACAACACTTTTATAGCCATTCAAGTCCAAAGGATTGTAGATAGATTAGATGAGATCATATTATATCTAGTGTAAGTTATCCAATGCTTAAGTACTACTCAACATTGTAGAAAAATATGATGTGAAAAACATGATGGTGATCTAGATACCTATTTGCATTCTTCTTACCATGGTACGTGATGTGTTCACAGATTGGAAAATACTTCAACAAGATATATATCAAGTTGATATGGATATTTCCCAAAAAATAAATGAGCCTAAATTCATTCCTCAATAATATCTCCATCAAATTCTATAGAATAAAAATTTAGATGTAAAGATGTGGTCTGAACAACAACCTCCACCATTAAGTAGACCAAAAGCCAGTCGATCGACAACTAAGTAAACACAATAATCTATGGAGTATCCCAATCAAAGTCCTCCATCACTACAATAGTAGGTAATACATACTCTTATTTTTCAAAATCAATAATTTTGAAAAAATAATTAAGATATCCCAAACATTAGGAGTGAGGCTAGACTAGTTTAAAACCCATAGAGGGTGACTCCCTAGTTAGGCTAGTCTATTGAAAACTTGAAAGGGTGGTAGGCTAGTATTCTACTTAGTTGAAAACCATAAAAGGTGGATAAGTAGTGCACAAAGGGAAAAAAATAGTAAATGACAACTAGAGTGATAATTATGACTTTTGTTTATGGCTCATATTTTTAGTTCGTTCCAAATCAAGTTATGATTTTGTCTTGGGGTGAGATAACCATTTAAGTATGGGAAAGTATTAGACATGGAATGATGTGTGGTAAAATCATAAATTATAATAGTAAACATGTTCAAAGTATATAATTTTGTCTTTTGTATAGAATTTTATATGTGTTCAACCTTATAAGCCTAATTGGGTATGACAAAAATGTGAAGAGTCTTTCTTTTTGTATCTATAAAGGCTAGAATGCGAAGAGACAACAAATTATAGAATTCTATATATAGTTTTTTGATATAATAGAGTATGGTTCTGATGTGTTGATAAATATTAATATAATTATTATGATATGTTTTTTTCTAATATTCTTTTACTTAAGGTTAGTGCACACTAATTACTCTATTTTACTATAATTTGTTTATCATATATTATGCCATTTATTTTTTACCTTTTGTTATAGTTGTGTTATTAATACTTTGTATCTACAACTTTGGATGTAAATAATGGATTATAAATTTGTAATGTCATTTATGGATTCTATTTATTCTATACTATGTAAATTATCTATTTAATTACCATGTTATATAGTATTTATAGGAACCTCTACTAACAAAAATCATCTATGTGCACCACCCTAATTATGGATACTCTAGACTTCTCAAAGACGTTCATTGTTGAATGTGAGGCTTTTGGATCAGGGTTGGGAGAAATATAATTGTATAAAAGAAGACCCCTTACATTTTAGAGTCATCAGTTCAAAGGTAATAATCTATAAAAACTTGTCTATGAAAAATAAATGATGGCTATTATTCATGCAGTCAAACAATGAAGACCCTAGTTGATGGGTATAAACCTTAAGGTGAAAATAGATCATGATAGTCCCAAATACTTTTTGGAGAAAATATTATCATTTGAGGAATAATCGAAGTGGGTAACAAAAATGTTGGGTTATATTTTTAAATCATATACAAGAAGGGTAAATATAAGGTAGTATAATATGCACTATCCACATAAGATACATCCATAAAAGCATTACTTTGTGAAATGTCATGTTACAATCAAATTAAGTCGATGAAGTTAGGTTAGAGTGGAAGTAGGACAAGAATACATAGGTTATGATTTATAATATCTAATAAGATTCTATAGCCTCTAAAAATTTTGAATGGAAAGTTATTGCCCTATGGTATAAGGATATGTTATACTTATGCAAATATTCAGAGCTGAAGCATAAGATTCTTGCATATCCAATTAGGGGACACTATAGGTTATTAAAAACTTATCACATAATCAAGTGAGAAATATTTTTTTAAGGGATAAAGGGATATGTATAAAGGTTTATGGTAGTATTCTTGATATGTCAACATAACAAAGGTGAGATAGTTAAAACCCTAGGTATGTTACAACCTTTAGCAATTATTAGTCAAAGGTTGGAGGATGTTTCCATGGATTTCATCACAAGGTTTCCTTATTATTAAGATAAGAATGTTATCTTGGTAATTATGCACAATCTTATAAGATATGTCCAATTTTGTGCCCTCTCACACCTATTTACAACAAGTACATTAGCGACTATTTTTTTAGAGGTTGTTCTAAAATTACATGAAACCCAAAAATTAATTATAAGTGATCATGATCCTATTTTCACTAGTAATTTTTTGACTAAATTATTTTCTTATTTGGGTACTCAACTATATCATAACTCATCTTACCATCCCCAATATAATGGACAAATAAAAGTGGTGAATAAATGTTTAGAGGGGTATCTCCATTGTTTTGTATTAGATAAGCTGGAATGTTGGGTTAAATGGCTACCACTTGTGAAATGGTGGTATAACATATATTTCCATACCTCTTCTAAAATTTCCCTAATTCTAGCATTATATGGTTACCATCCATCTTCTATCACTTCTTGTTTAAGGGTGAAAACCAATGTTCTAGATGTGGAAGAGCACATTCAAAATCAATAAGAGGTTTTGGCCAATTTGAGAGAGAATTTATCCTTGGTATAAAATATAATGAAATAATAAATAGATCAACACCATAGTGAGGAATATTTTGACAAGGGTGAATGGGTCTTTCTAAATTTGAATCCTACAAGTAGATGTCCTTAAATCAATATAAAAATGATAACAAATTTTCTCCTAAGTATGATGGCCCTTATCAGGTTTTGTAAAAAAATGGAAGTGTGGTTTACAAGTTAGATTTATCTCATTCATCTCAAATACACCTAGTATTTCATGTTTCCTACTTGAAGAAGATCATTGGATAGAAATTTTTAGCCTAGACTAAGCTACCAAAAGTAGATAAAGAAAGATTAGTCATTTTGGAACCAGAGAAGATCCTATAAATACATACTAAGAGGTTAAGAACCAAAGAGATTAAGGAATATCTAATCAAGTGGAATAACCTACGTAGTGAAGATGAAACTTGGGAGAGTTTATATTTTTTGTAATAACATCCAAGAATTTTAATGTTGGGGACAATCTTGGTTCGAAGGGGAAGGGCATGCTATGCCCCTAACCTATTGTATGTATTGGGATAGGAATAACCAAATTGTGGCTTATTTATCCCTATTTTACATTTTATCACATTTATCTATGCATTTATTTGGTTAGTAGGTCAGCCTATAGAATAACCATGGCCTAGGTAGATTATATATAGGAGGCAGTGGTAGTTGTTTATCAGTATATTACAAATTTTTTCTTAGTAAAGCTTATGGAGGTTGTCCCTTCGAAGTGGATTTTCTTTTATTCATATATTTTACTATATTTTAGTCATTTTTGATCTATTGTTTCTATTTTAATTCATTGTTGAATTAATTTCATTACAAGTTAAGGTTTTAGTGTAACAATTTGTAACAACTAGTATCAGAGCTACAATTTGGGCAATCGTTATGGATGAAACCCTAATTTTAGAGATTTTCTTATATATTTCAATCAATAATGAATTTTCCTACAATTATTTTACTAAAGTTATGGAATTAGTCAAGGACATCAAAAATAAACAATTAGCATTTTGAGGTTAGTTTTGTGTGAGTTAATTCCATTTTAGTGTTTTTCATAAATTCCCTCTATAGTGCACAATTCAAGGGATTTTAATGATTTATTTACACTTTTATAAATCTTTAAAAAATATATCTAGGTTATGTTATTTGAATTTTTGAATTTGAGGCTGGCATAAGTCAAAAAATGCCTAGTCAATATTGGATCAAATGTGTCAATAAGGATTGACATTGTCAAGCCATTTTATCGTAAGACTTAAAATTAAGGGCTAAGGAAATGGTTTTAAAACTCTAGCTAAAAATACTAACAAAGAAGATATATATTTAGAAGGGGGATTTATTAGATCATTTGTACTAGGGTTCTCCAAGATAGATCACAAAGTGAGCCAAATTGACTATAGTGTGTAAGGCATTCAAAGTGATATGTAAGGCATGCATCTGATATGAAACTCATACAATCTAGTTTGACAAATACTATGATGGTTTTCCAAAATAATCATCCAAATAATCTAGTTATCATTATTACACAACCCCACTAGAGTAGATCTCCCAACCAACTTAATCTAAATCCAAGTACCTTTCTACAGAGGAACCTATTACCAAAGGTAGATATGTGTAAATTTCAAGGAAAGGATACACTCAATTAGATCAACCAAATGGATATATTTTATTTGCATTAGATCCCATATGGAAATAAGGTTAATGATATTGTTTTTGTGCCAAAAACCTCAAAACACCTTGTGCCTTAGATAAGACCTATAAATTTGTCTAAGTAAAATATTTAAAATGTCCTAAGTACCACTTTTCAAGACCCAAGAAGGAACCAGAGATTTAGGTATACTTCACAACCTTGAAAATTTGAAAAATGCACTTAAACCTCCACGTCCTACTCACTAAATAAAAAATAGAAACTAGATATTTTTGTGCACTTTACAACTTTGTAAAGTTTCAACATACACTTATATCTTCCATTTCTTGCCTACCGAATCCTAAGTGGGGACCAAAATTTGTATTACACTTTATAACTTTGAAAAATTACAAAGTGTGTTTTGGACCTTGCTTCCTAGTTTTCATTAAAACCTAAGAAAGAACCAAAATTCCCACTACACTTTAAAAATTTACAAATTTAGAAAGTGTAATCTAAATTTCGATCCCTGATTCTTAAATGTCTCTGCTCCCAAAACCCTAATGGATATTTAGTCAAACTTTACAAGTCCTTTTCCAAGTTAAAACTCTACCAAGTTAAAAGTAATAATATTACCTAAAATTATAAACCCAAAGCCTAACTAACTCTGTAGTTGGTTCCCTCATACATTTTCCCAGTGTATATGTCTACAAAAGAGATGAAGTTCAAATCAAAGGGACCTGAAGGATAAATTCAAGGAGGTGATTAAGAGGGAATTAATACATGAAACCATTTTCAATTTGGGTTCCATCCATTGGTTTATCAAGTACCATAATACACTTGATCAGAGGGGAAAAGGTATCTAAATATGTAGATCTTATTCTAGAGAATTATCTAAAGTAATGGGAGAATGTGACATCAATTATATTTACACATATTAGTCCTGATGAAGAGCACCTATAATAAAAATTCCATAGCTTTTATACTTACATCAAGAAGATACAAATTGGAAATAGAAAATTACAAACATATTTCAAGTTACAAATTTTTAAGCAATTGTGAAAACCCACATTAATATCTATAAACCCAACCACTTGACCAAGTCATGAAGTTTCATATTGGTGACCCATTTATTGGTGAGAGACTTATTCTCTCTCAACAGTGTAAGTTTTTTATATAAATATGGGTATCACATGTATATTATGGATATTTTGTTGGGAGATATATTTTTCTAATTTTGATAAGTTCATCTAGATGTTGTAACCTAAAGAATACCAATATACTAAAGTTTTTGATTCCTTATTTTATGTCATCCTTGTGTATGTATGGATTTTTTTAAATTTTTGAATGATATAAGTCTCGTTTTAGTCATATAGGATCATTTATAGTTTTTATCTTTCCCTTTTGAAATCTTGTTGAGAAAAAATTAAGAACTTTGTTCCTTAATTGATAAAATGTCTAATATTTCCTTTGATTTCATGCTCATGTATGATTGTGTTTAAAGATATTTAAATATGTTTTTTATTCAAATCGTGTTTGATCAAAGCATACAATAATTTCCACTAAAACCCTTTTATGCATCACCATTTCTAGTTTTAAAACTGATTCAAAACTCTTTTCCTTAAAAATAAAATCATAATTAGGAGAAAAATAACAAAGAAGCTATAGTTAGAAGTGAACTAGTCATGTATAAGTTGCAATAAGATTAGTGAAAGGAAGCTAGAATTATCTTGAGGTTCATCCTAATTCACCAATGTCCCAAAACTTGTAGGTCATCCCATTATGTCAATAGATTCCTATGTACTACAACTATTACATATTATAGTGGGTAAAAAATATAATTAATAAAAATTTATGCAATTCTCGATGGGACACATTTGAAAAATATTAATCAATATTGATTCTGGTCTTGATCTATTTGTATCATCCACAATTTCAGCATCTAGTGACTCCAACAGACACTCAACTTTTTGGTGGTAGAAGATTGCCTATTTTTCATGCCTAAGGTGACTAAAAGGTCAACTTCAATAGGTATTCATTTTCATTTTTTTGAATTTCCTTCTATCTTAGTAAGAATATTGAAGTTTTATAACACTCATCCATACTTGATAAGCTTCTCACTTAAGATAATTTGCAAGTCTACCTCTACTAGAAGATCCTTGTTATCTCCTTTTATTACCATGGTTGCCCTTAAAGCATTGCCTTTTGTGGATTTTATTAGTAAAATTCCATTAAATATTAAATAGTATGATCTTATCCTAATGGTATCACTTAATATTTTTCCTTACTACTCAGGGGATAGCTCTACAACTCCTTCTAAGCACATCAAGGATAGCTGATTTTTAAAACACCCATGACATCACTAAAGATAATGTAGTTATCCAGTTGTTAGACATATATTTTAAAGTAAAGGCCCTAGATTGGTATGGAAAATAGCTCCTAATTCCATCACAACATGAGACAAGCTAGGAGAGAAACTATGTAAGAGGTTTGAAGACAAGAGTGATAACTTGTCACTAGCAGAGAAGTTGACAAAATCAAGAGATCTCCTTAAGAGGTAATGGAGGAATTTTAAAATAGGTTTCAAAAAACATGGGAAAGGATTATAATAATTTTCAAGACCAATAATAATTATTATTTCCTTTATTATATAAGGTCCAATAATAGTGACATTGCAATTATGATACAGTTAGTGGGGGGAAGCACATTACCTGATGCTTATGAGTACCAATCAAGATAGAGAATAGCCTAATAAAATATGCAAAGCTTATACCTAGGAATATTATGCCCTTGTTCCCAAAAATTCAACCACATACTACTTTTTTTCCTCCTCTTACTACCATTCTTCCTTTGTCAACACTTGTTACCATACCTGCATAGAGACAAGACAAATATTTAACTAGCTAGTTTAGTGAAACTCTAAGAACTCAAGAACATGTTCCAAACATTTAGAAATGAGTTAGTGAATATTAATAGGTATTAATATCATTTTAATATACCATACCAAGCCATATATCATCCTCAATAAACCTATCAAGCCAATAGGCCATCATTCAAGGCTAATTCTCAAGGGCAAAGGTAGCTCACATATATTAGATCAAGTAACAACTAAAACCATAATGTTACAAGTACTTCTAAGGCCTTGGTCCCTATTCAAATAAACCTTTCATAAGAAGGTGAGTGTTTCCTACCTTGGAATAAATATTAAAATAAATATATCACCCCAAATGCATAGTTTAACCAAGGTTTCAATTAGTAATGGTAGTAGGGTGCTAGTTATGGGTTTAACCAAGCTTTAATGGCACAAAATGCAGTAATTCCTATTTTGACTAAACCAAAAGAGCCTCAAAATATCTAATGGGATAATGAGGGATAAATTAATTTTGATGATACATTGGTGAACTACCAACTAGAGGAGTGTTATGATTTAAATAAACAATCTAGTAATAGCCAAGTAAACATGACTGTGGCACCCAACATAGGGTTTAATAAAAGGAACATAGAGGGAAACTAAGAAGTAGTTAAGGGGAATTATACTCCTCCATTATTTTCAAATCCAAATGAGACTAATGCATCTCTAAAATATCAAACAAGTTAGAAAAATCATATCCAAGGAGGAACTTTTATACCTCAAAGCTAATAAGTACAAAGCACTATTATGGCTCCAAAATGTAAGCAAAGGTTTTTGGTGCACATATCAACATTGATAATAAAATGAATAATTAAAATGTAAGTTTACATATGTTATAAATTATTTATATACCTGGTCAAGTGGATCTTCTTCAAGAAGGCTTGTCAAAAATCAATGTTTCAGAGAAGCCACCAAGCAAGGAGAATGTGGTCCTCACTAATGCAATCAAAACTAATGAATGGTAGTAAAACAAGGTAATCAAACCTCCTACCTTATAAATTTATTTGATCATTGGTAACTCTTTGGTACATAACTACATGGTGAATAGTTGGATAAGCACTTTAGTGATGCCTAAATCAATAACATATCAACTTGGTTTAAAATATGAACATATATCTAAAGGGGTATTAGAGATTTATGGATCTTTTACTAAACCATATAGTGTTATCAAAGGTCCAAATTTACCCCTCCATTATTTTCCTAATGTTTCAATGGCCCAAGATGTGAGTTTTCTATAGGTAGCACCTCATTTTTCTTTATTCCTATCTAGAGACTTTAGAGCCAAAATTGGGGGTTACCTAGCAATATATTGGTCCTATATGTCATTTAGGACAAGGTATGGAACTATGATGTTCATTAATGCTGAATCAATTAAAAAATTTCACATTAATCCTAACAAACCAAATAACCCACATATCAAGTACACATTCTTAGAAAAGGAAGACCAACCTATTAGTCAAGAGCTAGAAACTCATGTGGAGGTGATACCTGATGTCTTCTTGGATGAGTTATGGAATGAAAATAAATAACTTGACACTTTATGAGGAATTAAAGAAACATATGTGGGAGTCTATTTCTTGCATGAGGAGAATGAATTTATACCATCCCTTACTAGGCCATAAGAGGAGACTAATGTAATATATAAAATGTTATTTGATGGATCAAAGAGTAAACATGGAATAGGGATATGTGTTATGTTGGTATCTACCTATAATGACAATTACTATTCAACTTATAAGTTTTAGTTTAGTTGTTTTTGAAATTTATCTAAATATGAAGGCCTTATTCATGGCCTCCAATGGGCTAGATAGAGGAAAATCAAGCAATTGTAGGTATATAGAGACAATGAGCTTTTTCTCAATCAAGTAAGAAGCCAAAATAAAACCAAGAACACATTGATAAATTATTTCAAGCATAGGGTGTGGTATATATTGGAGGATTTTTAAGACTTCAACATCTAAAGTGGCCCTAGAGAGAGTAACAGGCATGAAGATAGATTATCATCAATGGGGTCCTAATTTTATATACTAATTGAGTTGAGTAAATTATAAAATTAGTCACATGTTAAGGTGTTTACAACACCACCCATTCTTGAAAATGAAACCAATTGGTAAGTTTTTGACAATGACAAACAAATTACCTATTTCATGTAATAGGACAATGATTTTTCATCTCTAAATTAGAACAAGTTATAAAATTAGTATGGAGATCATATTATCTAATTGAAATTAAACAAAATACCTAAGGGACTAGTTACCATTGAGATCATCTTCCATGAGGGATATTTCATTAAGAAGGACATCGTAGGCTTATCCACTAGTGAAGGCAACTATAAAAGAGTCCTCATCTTATAATATAAACTTATCAAGCTTGGGAAGGTCAATACTAAGGCTAAGAAAATTTCATTCATTACAATTTGTAGGGAATTTGTAGACGTGTTTTCTTGGGAGTACATTGATCTTAGGGGTTTTGACCCTCAACTTGTTCAGTACACAATTGAATTATACGTAAATGTGAATCTTGTGAGGAAAAAGTAGAGGCCTATCAATCCCAAGATAGAGGTACTCATGAGAAGAGATTTGACTAGGCTTATTGAGTCAAACATTATCTTTCCAATTAAACACTCTTCTTAGGTAGCCAACATTGTACCTATAAGGAAGAAAAGTGGTGAGATTCAGTTGTGTGTTGACTTCAAGAATTTAAACAAGGTCTTCTTAAAGGATCATTATCCTTTTCCATCCATGAAGTAGATACTCTAAATGGTGGTTGGTTTAAAACATTTCTCTCTCTTAGATGGGTTTTCAGGCTACAACCAAGTGCTAGTCAAGGAGGAAGACCAATACAAGACAACCTTCACAACCAAGTGGGGGACTTATGCTTATAAAAATATGCCTTTGGTCTCTAAAATACTAGTTCCACATTCAAAATATCCATGGACATGGTTTTCCATACTCTACTTAATCATATGGTGCTTGTGTACTTGGATGCTATCATAATTTTCTCAAAGGAGGAAAGTGACCACTTAAAACATTTGATACTCATCTTTGAGAGGTATAGGGAGTTTATATTATCCTTAAACCCTAAAAATTTTATATTTATTGTTCATCAATTAAAACTATTGGGGTATGTTGTCTCCAAAATAGGACTAACCATTGAACCTGAGAGGATAAGTGCCATCATGGCCTTGTTTTTGACTCAACACAAGAAAGAACTTCAAAGATTATTTAGGAAGATATATTTTGTGAGAAGATTCATACTTTATTTTTTTTTATTTGGTCAATTCTATCATAATAATTTTGAATAAGAATCAAGTCTTCTCTTGGTCAAAAGAAGACAAGATAGGATTTCAAGCTATAAAGTTAGACATTGTAAAAGAACCAACTCTCTTGAATCCTAATTTTTTAGGATATTTCTACCTATATGCCTTTATTAATGTAAGCACCATATCAGCTATGCTCATATAATAAAATCGAGGAGGTCTTAAGTAGCCAATAAATTTATTCAGTCAGGGACTTGAAGGCTACGAAGAGATGTATAATTTTGTTGAAAATCAAGTGATAGTTATTGTGAGATCATTGAAAACATTCAAGCATATGGTGTCAAACATTAAGATTCATCTCATGGTCTCCCTTACAAGTTTGAGATATTTCTTCTTGATAATATATATAAATAAAAGGAGGGCTAGTTGAATCACTAGAGTCATGGAGTTTGATTTTAAGATCAAGGTTACTAAGTGAGAGGTAAAGGTTTATGTGAATTTTTTTTTTTAACCTATAGGAAAAAAAGAGGCTTCTCTAGTGATGTCATATGGCCTATAAGCAACTGTAATTCTACCCTCCACTAATTGGATGTAAGACATGATAATATTATTAATGATAGGTGAATGTCCTCAAGGTATGGATAGGAATAAAATAATATAATTCATACCTAAATCCATATGTTATGCCTTATTTGATGAGGTACTATTCAATAAAGACCTCAATGAAGTGTTACTCAGGTGTTAGAGGTCACTTTGATCTAAAGACAACAATAAAGAAATCATGAAAGATAATTACTATTGTCCAAATATTTTAAAATATGCCTATACACGGGTTAGGAAGTGCCAAAATTGTGTTCTTTTTAGTTGTAAATAAAGACTAACATCCCTTCATCTTGACCCCATTCAGGTAGAGCATCCCTTCATATAGTGGGGCCTTGACTTCATAGGTATGATAAACCCACCTTTTATTAGAGGGAACAAGTGGGTAATCACTACCATTGACTACTTCACTAGGTGGGTGGAGGTTATTACTTCCAAAGAGGCTAACAAGATAGCAGTGTTGGATTTCTATGATAGTATTGTGACAAGGTTTAAGATATTGGCCACTATCATCTCAGATAATACCCTAGCATTTGTTTGTATGAAAAAAAGTGAATGGGATCTTCAGCTGGGTATCTACAATAGCACATCATCCAACTACTACACCTAGGGTAATGATCTTATTGAATCAAAAAATAAGAACTTGATTATAAAAATCAATATGACCATGGAGGAGATCTAGAGAGTATGGCATACCAAGCTAATAACAACCTTGTGTGTTAAAAGGGTAACTCTCAAGAATTCCATTGGCAACTCAAAATTTGTCCTTGTGTATGGAAGAGAGGCCAAGATACCCATATCTATTGAAATAAAAAATTTAGAGCTAGCTCATCAACTTGAATTGATCAAAAGTGAGCCCATGGGTATGAGAATGGAATAACTCATGGAGCTTGAAGAAATAAGATACCTTGCAATGTATACGATGGAATCACATAAAGATCAAGTCAAAAATGATTTTAATAAGAGATCCATGGAAATATTTTTCAAAGAAGGTGATCTATTATTGAAATGGGATTCTAACAAGGCCAAACCAGGTAACCATACAAAGTTTTATAGTTTGTGGAGTGGACCCTAGCTGATTCATAGTTGCAAACAACACAATGATTTTCATCTTGCCAAGCTAGATGGAGAGGTATTACCCATCCTAGTTAATGGGAAGAATCTAAAGTCTTGTTATTAGAATAAATTTAAAACCATTATGTATTTATTATATTAGATTTTGTTTTCCTTTAAGTGCTTCATGCACATGCTCTTTTATTGTGTGATTATATTCCCTAACTACTTTGAGCACAATGTTATTTTATTTCTTGTTTCTCTTTTTATTTTAAGAGTTTATTTTAGAGGTTAGAAGCCTTATTCTCAGTTGAAGAATATTTTTGTGAATCCTTGCCTAATGGATTTCATAAGGCTATTAGAATCATGACTACCAAGCAGTCATCCTACAAAGGTCACCAAAAATGTTGATATTTTTATGCCAAAAACATCAAAAAAAAGTTATGTCTTAAAGGACCCATATAAAAAAATTTGATTGAAATATTTAGAATGGCCTAAGTACCCCTTTTCAAGATTGAAGTGGGAATCAAATATTAGGTGTAATTTTTAACCTTGCAAAGCTACAAAATGCACCTAAGCCTCCACTTTCCACTCACTAAGTAACAAAAAAAAACTAGAGATTTTTGTGCACTTTACAACCTTACAAAGTTTCAAGGTACACTTATATATTTTCTTTCTTACCTACTAAATCCCAAGCGGGGACCAAAATTTTCATTACATTTTTTAACTTTTCAAAGTTATAAAGTGTGATCTGGACTCCACTTCCCACTTTTCATTAAAACCTAAGCAAGAACTAGAATTCTCACTACACTTTGTAACTTTGAAAAGCTGCAAAGTGTAATCTGAATTTGACTCCCCAATTCCTAAATATCTGTGCCCCCAAAATATCTATGAATCTTTAGTTGGAATTTACAAGTTATTTTTCATGTTAAACTCTGCTAAGTCAAAATCAAGAAGATTACCTAAAATTGCAAACCCAAAGTCTGACCAACTTTGTAGTTGGTTTCCTCACACATTTTCCCAATGTATATGTCTAGGAAGGAGATGAAGTTCAAATCTAAGGAGCCTTTAAGATAAATTCAAGGAGGTGATTAAGAAGGATTCAACACATGACAACATCTTCAATTTGGCTTTCATCCACCAATTTATCAAGTACCAAAATACACTTGACCAGGACAAATGTATCCAAATATATAGATCTTATTCTAGATAATTATTCAAAGTAATTGGAAAATGTGACATCAATTATATTTACACAAATTGGTCTTAATAAAGAGTTACTACATAAAATATTTGGAATATTTGATGCTTACATTGATAAGACACAAGCGGGAAACAGAAAATTACAAACATATTTCAAGTTGCAAACATTCAAGCCAACTCTAGAAAATCATATTTATTCTTATTAATCCAACCACTTGACCAATTCATGAAGTTTCATTTTGGCACCCCAATTCCTGGTGAGAGAATTCTTTCTTAATGGTGTAAGTTTTTTGTATAAATATTGGTCTCCCCCATGGATCTCTTTGCTAGGAGATAGATTTTTCTACTTTTGGAAAGTTCATTTACATGATGTAACCTAAATGATATCAATATACTGAAGTTTTGTCTTTCTTATTTTGTGTCATCCTTATGTATGTACATTTTTTGTTACATTTTTTAATGATATAAGTCTCATTTCAATCATATAACATCATTTGTGATATTTATCTTACCGTTTTGAAATCTTGTTGAGGAAAAATTGATAACTTTATTCCTTATTTGATAAAATTTCCAATATTACCTTTGATTACATACTCATGTAAGATTGCATCTCAAGAGATTTTAATATATTACTATTCAAAATATTTTCAATAAAAAAAAACAATAATTTCCACTAAAACCCTTTAGTGCATCACCATTCCAATTTTAAAACCCCTTCAAAACTCTTTTCCTTACAAATAAAATCCCATTTGGGAGCAAAATCATAAAGATGTAGTTATAAGTGAACTAGTCATGTATCAGTTACACTAAGCTTAGTGAAAGTAATTCAACCTTGTTCATAGGTTAATCTCAATTATCCAAGACCCCAAAACTTATAGGTGATCCTATTGTGTCATTAGATCCTTATGTACTACAACTCTTATAAAATATAGTGGGTACAAAATCTAATTGATAACAGTTACCAAGCAATCCTTGTATCTAGAACATGAACAATACATTTGGTATCAGATCCACCTAGGTTCAAGTCATGGAGTAGTTGGATACATCAGTATTTAAGTGTTTATATATGGCTCATACATGATAGGGATCTTGATGTACTAGTGCAAATCCAACTCAGAATCTGGGATTTGGAAGTGTGGTGGGACATTATGATTTTGTTGTATAGTTTTCACTCATGCCTCGAGGTTTCAGTGTAATGTTTTACAATGTTTTGTAAATGTAGATTCTAAGTATAAAAAAAAATGAAAAGAGTTATAAGCAATAGATTTTAACTAATAAATAATATTTTTTTCATAACATAAAGGAGTTGTTAAGAATATTTAACAAAAAAAAACCCAAAGCTAATAGTGAAGGCACAACATTTATTGGGATAGAGTCAATAAAGTTTCAAGAAGAAAGATGAGTGGAGTATCAAATAAAAGTTTATAATGAGAGAAAAATTAATTGAATTCAAAGAAAATGATCCACTTCCAGATGGGGTAAAGGTAGGGGAATATCATCCTAAAGTTGAGAAGGTAATGTGACAGAAGGTAATATTAGTTCAAGTGCATAGGGGAGACTGTGTGATGATAGAAGAAGGAGATAAGGTTATATTTGATGGTCCCATAAAAACTTACATGCCAATAATCACATCCATTAGGTGAAAATATATGAGGACAATGTTATCAAAATAACTACATCAACAGAGCCTATGAGAAACACATGGATTAATATCATGTATGTATGCCTACTTTATACAAATTACATGAAGAAGATGGTGCACATAATAGAAGTTAATAAAAAAGAAAAAAAAATAGATAAATTAAATGTATGAATACATTTTGGTGGATGTGGATGGATTATATTTTGTGTGAACCCATGAAACATAATAATGGGTGAAAACCCATAAGAGACACAAATGGGTGTAGACCCATAAGAGGAAAATGTGGACATAGGCCCATTAAAGTAAACAAAGGTGGAGAAAAACCTAAAAGAGTGAAAAATATGATAAATAAGAATAGTGGAGGTATTGGAGCTAGGTGGAAAAGGATAGTTTATGGACCAAGGATTGTCTAGAGAAGGAAGAAGCATCAATTGATTTCTATCAGGTACCACATATGATGGAGGGAAACATTATGGTCAAGGTAGTTGAATAAATGTGTGGTTATGCCAATCAAAACCTATTTATAAGCATGACCTTTAATTTTAATTACCTATAGTTTGATGTAGGAGAATCCCAAGTAAATTTTAAATCTTACATCAACTAAAAATAAAGTCAAATTTTTGGATAAATAAGCCAAATCTAGGTGTGCCCAATTACATGGCAGAACATTTTTAAAGGCTATTATACACTATACAAGAGTCCACTTTGGTGGAAATAATGTAGCTAATATTAGTGTAGGAAGTTTGATAATAAGAAGAGTTTACATGTTTTGGATAAGTAAAAATGCATGCGCATGGAGAAATATAAATTGAATGAAGTAGTAGGGCTAAGAAATGAATGGAAAAAGTAAAGGCTTGTGGCACGTGAATAAACTAGAGCCTATAGAGTTTGAAAGTTAAATGGCATAAAAGGAGTTGTTTTATAAAGGTGTGATATGAAATATCTTGAAAGGTTTTAATCAAAACTAAGTTTTGACATGTGTGAATAAGGTTTAAAGAGTTGATCTTATCAAGGAAGCACATTAAAATAGTGTGAAAAAAACATTGAGGGGCACATATATTATGGGTAGAGTAAAATTTGTTATCAAAGGACCTTTAAGGTAACTATGAAATGATTATGATGGCATGAAGTCCAAGGCAAAGATGTCAGAAAAATTAGGACATATAGTAGTGGTAAATTTTTTTAGGAAGTATAATATATATGGGTGAGTAGTTAGTTAGATGGACCTATACTTAGACAATACTTAGGCTAGGTCAATACTTCAAATAATGTAACAGGAGAAAATGACAATGGCCAATATATATTATGCATAGATATGAACTAGTAATTGTCAAAATTTCATGAATTAAGGTCCATAAAAGGCTATGATACTTCTAGGGTATATCTATAGATTTATGCACATCCTATCATTTTTATTAAAATCACATGAAATATACTTGCTAATCAATTGTGCTTAAATTTATTGAAGTGAATAGGGCACAATTAGCTATAAATAGGGATATTGGACCAATCATTTTTAACACTTATTAATCAAGGGAGAGAATCTATTATAATTATCCCCTAAATGGAAGGGATCATGGTAGTAGGAATAAAGGCATGTATCCTTTAGCAAATGGTAGTTTAAAGATGCCATAGTATAGAGGGTAGATCCAAGTTTGAGGACAAAAAATAATTAAAGCCAAGAGTTTAGTGTATAGACTCAATATCATAATATTTTGTAACACCCTAAAATGAATAAATTAAAATTAATGATTTAATATCATCATCAACTAAGATTAACTTTGAGGGCTATGAGGTTAAGGCATCCCTTAACTAGGAATCTTGACCCAAAACTACACCAAAATAAAACTTGAAACCTGATGTTAGGGCATAAAACCAATAAAATTCATATTAATTGAATATTATAGTAAATATTTTGGTAATTAATACATCACCATGTATAGAAAAAAACATGAATAATATAAATATAAAATATTATGCACTCATGTATGTTGTATACTTCATAGTTATACATAATTTAACCAATAGGCAAGGGGTAGAAAATAAAATCATGAGATAATGGGTTGTATAATACTTAAATATAAGTTATTACATGGTTGATTCTTTGAAATCCTTTAAAAAAATTATTTTCACTTGCATGTCTCAAATAGCTTGTTGAATCAATGTACCTTTTAATGTAGTAAAATGTATATGATCCAAAGTATGATTAACATGTGTAAGGACAGATGGTCATGTGTTTTGACCAAGGCCATAAAAAATATATGTAACATTATAAGTTTGTTTAAAATGTTTAGTAATAATAATAGGTGTGGAAACCAAAAGGATTATTATTGAAAACATTAGTGTTATTTTGTACGTATGGTCCATTAGTTTAGTTTAGATACTTATTAGTGTTTTTTGTGTGTTTTCTCTCTATTTATATTATGTGTGGCCAAATTCTCTCATATTTCTTATTTTATCTCTCATGCTTGTGTTTTGTGATTTTAAGTATCCTATACTCTCTCTCCTTCTCTATGAATTTTGTATTTTTATTCATAGGACACAATAGATAGTTCACCAATTATGTCTTTCACATAATCAACAGGGCATCGATTATGTCCCTTTTGTTATTCTAAGTATTTCCCCCTTTCCTTTAATTTAATTTTTTGGGCCTATTTTACCAAATTATTTATATTTTCATATGTTGGTTTTCATGCCAATAAGTCCATAATTAGAATTAGAGAATCTTATATATACAAAGCCTCATAGAGGCATTTTAATAAGAAACATCATATAATATTCAAGAGGAAATTAGTCTAGGCACACTAAAAAGTTATATATATATATATATATATATATATATATATATATATATATATAACTTTTTAGTGTGCCTAGATTAATTTCCTCTTGAATATTATATGATGTTTCTTATTAAAATGCCTCTATGAGGCTTTGTATATACATATATATATATATATATATATATATATATATATATATATATATATATATATATTCGTAAGGAATTTTTTCAAAGGGTTTTAACAACATATTATAATAATATAATGATACAAAAATGTTTATGTAGCTACATATCACTTAGGGAAATAGGGCAATACATCTTTCTCATGACACCATTTACACTGTATTAGAACTACATTGGATTTGACTTTAACATGAGAGATATGTAGCTAAAACACTTTTAAGGTTACCCAGTATAGATTAATAGGGTATTCTATTTTTTGATAGATAATGGGATTGGTAGGCCCCTACCCAATCATATAAGAGAATACCAAAAACAAAAAAACACAAACCACTAACCATAGGAAAAACCCAAGGCAAACGTGATAATGGGACCATATAGAACATAGCCAAAAATAAACAAACTATCAATTATATCAAAATACAATCATAACACACCTATTACTCTCCCTTATTCTATTTATTTTGGGATTTAATAATATTATTAGTAGAATTATGAGTAAGATGTCATTTCTGCTTACTTCTCACTATAATCCAATCTTCTTGATTACACTTTTTACAAGAATCATCACTAGAATAAATACACATATCCAAAGATGATCCTTTAACAACCTCACTCATAAAATATAAAATCATGTTACTACAGCCATTCAACCTATCCACCTTAGATCATAAAGGAATAGGATCCATGTGAGGAAAGTGAGCTAAAAGAAACTCCTCAATAATGGCTTCTAAAACTACTCCCATAGGTATAACAGAATTGTTATCAAAACAAAAGTGAGAAGATCATCACATGCAACCTTACCCAAAGAGGAATCCACTTCATTCTTGGAAATCTAAAAATAAGTGGATAAATGACCATTTTTTAAATGATTCTAACACCTAAAGGGAATCACTTCATAATCAATGGATTGAATCAAGTAGTGACCATTGACTTGTAGTGCAACCATTTCTAAAAGATTTTTAGAGAAATCCAAGAAAACAAGAATCATGGAAAAGGTATTGTAGGAAATTTTTGAAGTAGAAGATTCAAAATCCATCATAACACCTAATGATCCACCAATATTTGATATATAAGGATCCACCCAAAATTGAAGAAGAAAATACTATAATCAAACCCAAATAGGTCTAAAGGAGAGGTTTTCAAATAGATGATTAAACCATGGAAACCATGGTTTCAAAAATATGTGGTTTTTATTCGAAACCAAGATTTGTCTTAAATGATATTTTTACAATCAACAAGACAATAAAAAACCACAATGAAGAACCCTTTGGTGTAGGGGTAAATTTATAAGTTATCTTCTAAAATAGGTCACCACAATTCAGAAATCCATTGATGGAGAGTTGGGAGAGAAGGAAAAAACATATCACATCTATAAACTAAACCTATATCCACAAACCATTCTTAATTATGGATTACTTACTCAAGTTCCTCCTTCTCAAAGGAAATAATAGGTGAAATTTTTTAGGAACCTAGATGCAAGTCTATTTTTACCACAAACTTATCCACCTATGAAGCTAAATTAAAAAACAAGGACCTACCATGCCTATTGCCAACCCAACAAGGGAGGGAAGATTAAGCAAACTCTATGCCTCTCCATCAACCTACGCAATCCCCTTCTTAAGTGATGACCTGGATGAAGAGAATAATTGGTTAGCTCTATCTATGTCAGTCACATAATTTGCCTTGTCTCTAGTTGAGTCAGTTACCTTTCCCACCATCTGAGGTGAAACCTTAACTATGAAAGGGTTTGTAAAATTCATTGCACTTTAATTCTACTAGGTTATTTTTTAATAATGAGATTTTTTAATAATTTTTTAATGTTGCAAAATACTTTAATATTAAAAAGTATGAAACATATGTCTAGTAAGGAAATTTAAGGAAAAACATACAATTTATAACTAATAAATATATTTTTTGGTGAATTCAACAAATTTATTGATATTTTAGAGTAAAATTTGGTGAATGATTTTCATGTTTTTTCCATTAATGAATATAATATTTTATAAATTCATTAAATAATAACCAATTGGAAAAAATAGACCTTAAAAACTTGCCTAGAGTTAACTGTTTACTTTTTCTTCATTCATTTTGAATGCATTTGTGGTGAATTAATTAAAGAAGATAAATTTTAAAAAAAAAATCATACCAATTACATGAATAAACCACACAAAAATTATCAACATATAATATTTCTCCTTCCCTGAAATTTGTAGATTCATAAACCGAGTGGAGTACAAGATTGACACCCAGGTAGAAATTTGGTGGTAGTAAAGGTGTATAATTGATATACCATTGATTTTATCTTCTACACATTTTTTAAAATTATGATTCTATCTCTATTTTAGTTGAAATTAAAATATTTATAATAGTAAGGCACTCACTTCCAGATCATTTTTCTAATCACTAAAAATAAGTACAACAATGATGTGTCATATTTTAGTCTTTCATTTGTCCTTTCATAGTTTTTTTTTACATAGTCATTTTTTATACCTATTTTTATTTTTATCCATAAAGTACATCTAAGTATTTTTTTGGGATGTATTATAAGATATCTCCCTTGTTCATCCCTTTTAATTTTTTTTGCATGTGGAAATTTCCATAAAACCATAAGTAGTTAAAACATTTTTGTTAAGTTTGATACTCCTACATCTAACCTAGGTTTTTTTATGCTCATATTCCTTAGGGTTTTTTTCATTCATTATAGTTATAATTTTATGTTTTAATTCTACCATTCCATCCTTAGGGTTTCTTCCCTTTGTTTTCTCATAGTTTGTGCCCTTTTTTGATTTGTTTCATGGTTTATATTATCAATATGAATAATTTTAATTGAAATTCTATGTCATTGTTGAAGAAAAATATGCTTAATTTGAATGATCCAAATTTCAATTTGATTTTTAGATAAAAGGTGTCATGCCCAAAATTTTCATCCAATAAAAATGAATTAAATCATGGTAATTTTTTTCTATCATGTTTAATACATGCACACAAGAGATAAAGAGAAATACATACATGTTATTTAGTAGGAATATTCCTTAATTTATTTATAAGTTTAGAATTTGGATAGATTAATTTTTAATATGTGTGTGTGTGTGTGTGTATAAAGAGTGAAGTGTAATGGGAATTTATTATTACACTATTGTAGATGATTTTTACAAATAAACAAAAACACTTAGAGATATAACTTATGCTACATCAAAATAATGTTTCAGTAATACCACGAATTGAGTAGTGCAACATATGCACATACTATAATATTTATTTTTAAAATTATTCAATAAGTATTAACCTTATATTTCAATAGTTGTATGCATAATGAAAGTGAAATGAGTGTTTTACTTAACACATAAACAAGGTAAGATTTATTTCCAAATCCAAAGGTAGGGAGAGGGGAGAGGGATAGAAGACCTTTATAAAATAAGATGCAACCCCCACTTAATGGGGAATGTATTATCTTGTGAAAAATATAATTCTCTTATATGTTCTTTTAATTTTTAATGAAAAAGTAATCTTACAACATGTTTTTTGTATACTTAAGGAAAATGCATGTGATGAATCTCAAGAAGTAGCTAAGAGATGAATCTCATTACATAATTAATATAATAAGGTTTTTTTTTTAAATAAAAATTCTAATCAACTAATTCCCACGTAAAAAGCATTAAATTTATACAATTTTTCTAATTTTTAAATAGTAAGGAAGGAAACCAAGAAATGTTAAAAATAAGAGGTGTACCTTGCCTCCAACCCTTCCTAAAAACTACCCACAATCCCTTCTTAATATTTCTTCCTCAATGTTCCCAACCAAACTCAAATAGGTAAAGTTCAACCCCTAATCAAGCCAAGAATTAGAAAATAAATAGAAAAAACAAACACAAATTTTCCATAAAAAATAATTAATAGAAGATATACTTCCTTACATGGATGGTTCATTTATTAAAATTGCATTCAATTTTGTTACATGCCCCATACTACTCCTTACACTTTATTTTAATTTTCTTCATTTTTCATGTGGGTTTATTTATACAAGTAAACCCATTTTATTACACATACAAACGTATAATTAATCTCTTACATGCCCATATTGGATTCTTATTATTTTCATTGAACACACTTGTCATATCCCTTACACACTCAATCCAATTGCACATTCCACCAAACCTAGGCTAGCCCCTATTAGTTAATACACATAGACTACCTACACATATTTGATATTTAATAATTTATAATTTATATTTAATTTATCCTTAATTGATCAGCATATAGATAAGTTTAGTAAATTTCTTCAACTCCTCATCACATTGAAAATTTTAACTAATCACACAAGGATGGAACTAAATTCAAATTCCCATAAGAAACAATGGTTTGTCAAATGCATTGAATATGATGAATGAACTGAATTCAACAAGATAATAATAGTTAAAATGAGTGGCATTACATTTTACCCCTATTATAAGGGAATTTTTCTCGATGCATAAAACTACTACTAAGAGTCTAGGCAATTTCACTTCCATCAGATAAACCAAGTTATTGTTAGGATACTCTTATAGAAATCAAAATAGGTAAAATTATAATAAAATAAATAGTTTTTCTAGTATTTTAAGGCCACATGGTTAAATTTAGCATCAACTAATTTTTTAAATAGATTAATTCCTTCCAAACAAGTTTAATTTTCTCAAATATATCTATCAAAAGATTTACATTGAATAGCTTTCAATACAAATGTTCCATATTCAATGCTTGAAATAAGGATTTTATTAATCTAACATATTTTTTATATATTAAACATTATTTTCATTATTAAGTAATTGGGTCCTGCATGATAAATAATAGTATGTTGTATCCTAAAATTTTAAAGTCAAATAGTTGATGCCAATTACCTCCCAAGAAAAAATATTCATTAGACCTCCTAAGAAATAATCCTACTAAGAAATCACAAGAAAAAGTCCTCCTAAGACCTTCCACGTAATAATCCTTCTTAAACCTCCCAATAAAAATAGTAAAGTAATTAATTTAGTTAAATCTTATATAAAATATCCATCTTTAGTGAGGGATGGATGGTTTTAGAAATTTATTCATACAAATTCCCATCTAATACTATATTTTACCTTAGAAGCTATCATATCCTTTACCATACTCACATAGAGCATACAAATATTCACATTTAAAACATACAAGAAACTAGCATAAGAAACCAAATGAAAAATTAACAAAATAATCGACAAGATGATCAAATAAATTAATGACTAAATAGCCTAAAAATAATGAAATAAAATAAATGAATAATTCTTTAAAATGCAAGTATGAACAATCCGAATGAAAAATGGATAAGTAGTTTTAAAAAATGAAGTAAAAAAAATTTGGTTCTAAAATCATTTCAGATCATTAATCAATTCATAATAAAATTACAACATACTATCATAGAAAAATATCCAATTACTTGCACTATGTGGCCTAAGAATCCACTTGAGGGTAGAAGGAATATCAATTAATAATCTTAAAATCCCCTACTAATTTATTATACCTCCTAAACAAATTCCACAAGGATTAATATATAGTGATCATCAAAAATATTATATTCCTAAATAAATAAGAGGTGAGTGTAGGGGAACATTGTTCATAAAGCGACCATTATGCATAGAGAAATAACAGTGCACTCACATGAAAGATTAAGGGTTATACTATGTGCAGTAGGGAAAAGTGAGTTTTTAGCCTATCGAAGATCCAGTTTCTATCCCATAACCTTGTTAATACTAATTTGAAAAAGTGTTTATTATCTCCTTTAAACCCCACACTTGCATCATTACTCAATATATAGAGAAATTATGTTGGGTTACACAACACAACACTATATTATAGGGATGAGAATTACATTACAAAACATATTCACATGGGTTTTATACACACAAGGTATATCACAAGTACATTCAATTTCAAATAGGTACATGCTAGACATATAAAACAATTAAAATATTTGTACCCTAACTCATACATCATAATCACATAAAAACATAATTATTTTAAAAAGAATGAGATTTTTCCAAAGGTTTCATATAGATACCTAGTAATGTGATGGATCAAACAAGTTATTTCACATAAATAAATAAATTCAAATCAATCAAGGTTCATAAAACATATGAATAAATTATGAAAAACTAATTCATAATGTTACACAAATAGTGGATATAAGGGGAAAAATAAATAACAAAACAATGGAAATAGGAACATTGTCAATATACATGAGATAAATGGTCATTCTGTAGATCTAAAAGTGTAATATACATGTTTTATATGCATCCTCAAATCACTAATTAATCATTAATCTCAACTATTGTCAAAATGACAAAATTTTAAGTAGGCATCATGTGCATAGTAGCTTAGTGCATCAAAAGTATCATAATTATCTCATGAATAATATGCGTGTCTTATTTTTTAATTAAAAAACCAATCATAAATCAAAGTCTTAATTCTAACTATAAACATATTATCTGAAGTCTAAATCTAACAAATCATGATATAAATATGTATGATTCATATAAAGATATAATAGAATGACTTATCAAAATTCAACATAATGATCAAAATATATAATAATGGCACTCCGTGTATACCATATAGTATAATATAGGTTAGTTGAGTAAAATAAAAGTAATAAATATATTATATAAGTGTTATCAAAATTGGGACTCACATTTGATCTAGATCATGATTTTGAAGGTCTTTATTTTGGTTCTCTTATACCTATTAAATGATGGCCTCCATTTGGGGTAACTAGTTTCATGTTGAGGAAACCATCATGTACATACTTAACTATAGCATAAATAAGGCATGATTTATTTTCATTTATCGACCCCAATTTATCTATAACCTATATTTTTTAGTAACAAAAATATATATATATGGGCATACCCATGTAGATACTCAAATTTAATCATTAAGTGATTTAAAATGTTTAAACTTGACATGCTTACCTTGATATATTTTCCATTGTATTAACTGTATATATATATATATATATATATATATATATATATATATATATATATATATATATATATATATATATATGTATATATGTATATATGTATATATGTATATATATATGTATATATGTATATATGTATATATATATATGTATATATGTATATATATATATATTATATATATATATGTATATATATATATATGTACATATATATATACATACATATATATATACATATATATATATATATACATATATATATACACATACATATATATATATACACATACATATATATATATATATACATACATATATATATATATACATATATATATATATACACACACACACAGATACACACACACACACACACACACACACACATATATATACACATATACATATATATATATATATATATATATACATACATATATATGTGTGTGTGTGTGTGTGGAAGCCTTCACTATACTTATTCTCTTAAGAAACACTGGGAACATTATTCAAACATATCTATTATGCTTATAGTTTTTTCCAGCAAAATTTTATTAGTCTTTGAGCATCTAGGACAAGACCGCACTAGATAGATAGGATTGTAGGTCACCTCTACCTACTGGTGCACCCTTATCCAAAGTAATCCAAAGCCCACTTCAAATTCTAAATGTTGTATTTCAACCTTACAACTCCTTTATCAAATTTGGTGACTGAAAATATTATAAATTTACCATTATATAAGCACATCAAATTCAATCAATACACTACCTAAGGGGACCTTACAAAAAGCACTGCATATTGAGAAAAATAACAATAATCTTTCCAATTCCAATTATGATTTATTTTAATAGTCATAAGCCAAGTTAGAAGTCATTTTTTTAAATTTAAGGGCACTAATGATCAATAATTAAATTTAATCTATCTATTTTTATTCATATATAGAAATGAATATTCACACACTCACTCTAGGAGAGAGTGCTACATTATCTTGAGGCCTTTTCAAGATATGTAGGAACCACTCAGATTACATAGGGTTTTATGAGGATAACACATCTATTACCCATTTTTATAATTTTATCTCTATTTATATTTTTTTTAGGAGCTAAGGCGTTGGTCTTATAGATCTTCCACATATGAAATAAGCACTCACATATTATCAACAAACACTATTAAACAATTTCATGCACCGAGATCAAACAATCAATTACACAATTAACCAAGATGTGGCCATAATCAATAGACATGGCCATAGTGTGACATTATCCTTGTAGTGCAGCCTTATCCTAACATAGTTTAAATTTATAATTTCTACTATGACATAATTCATATATCTTTTCAATTAGTTTCCATTCACAGTTAGCCTACATAGTCAGCATAAAATTAGTTTGAGCTAAGTTTGCATACATGCTTATCAATTTACTATTTTTAGTTCATTTCCAATTCTAAAAATTCTATATTTTATATACATTTCTATATTTGTATAGATCTAAATTAGTTTTCAATTGTTAATTTTTCTTAGTATTTCATTGTTAAATGAAAAAGAACATTAAACATTATGGTGAAAGCGTAATTTTATTTTAAGAACATTGACTGTTATTTGCTTTATTTTTTGTGTGGATTAGGGTTTAAACTAAATTTATTATTTCACTAAAATTTTCAATTCACAATTAATTATGCAAAAACTATTTGTCTTTTCTTTTCACTTTATTTTCTCTTGCTTACTACTTATTTTTTGAACTGTGTTATAGCAGTTACAAAACTACTTAGTGCCTATTTATATGAGCTATATAGTGATCTATTTTAATGATAATGTGATGTTAGGGGTACTTACCTAATACTCAGAACCATTTTAAAACACTAAACACAAAGTTTAATTATCACATACCATATGGTATATCATAAATTATTAGGGTTCCTTGTTTATACCATATGAAGCCTCTTTAAATAATTTTATTTATGGTGCACTTGAGAGAAATATATCACCCAGGGAAGTCACTCTCATCATACCCTCAGATATGAGATAATGGTCTCTAGGCAAGGTTTATACTTTATAGTTAGTGCTCTTAAATATTGGGTTGACACTAATCTATGAATGAGAAAGTATATTTGAGATCCCACATAATCATTCAAATCCTTGCCTAGATAACCCTTTATACCTTGAACTTTTCTTGTATTATAGTCATATTTTTAGATTTAATTTTTCAAATTTTATTCATGTTCATTAGTATATGTTGTTGATATACCCAATTTAAATAATTTTTAAATCAACCAATGATCATAAAAAATCCTCTATTGGAGCTATTGATTTTTTTCAAATCAATAAATTAATCCAGTACTTACCTTTCTCCATCATTTATGGTGATACAACAAGCATATATATTAAATATTGAAAACTATGTGTAATAAATACTAGCATATCAAAATTTTATGTTCTAAGACTATTATGAACAAATTCAAACTATTACACCCTCCTTTATAGCTACAATGAAACTAGCCATCCTAACTCCCTTATATATAAATCAATGGTTGTTTATGTGCATAAATAAAATATTGGCATTGAAAAATTTACTATACCACTGAGATCCTAGTACTACACATATATTTCCCAATATGGTGTTGAAAATCCCCCTTTCATATCATTGTTGAAAAATAATAATTAAAATAAAAAACATAATTACTAACTGATCCAATTTCAATCAGAACACCATTTCCAAGAAACACACTAACTTAATTGCCCTCTCCCATGGATTTGAAGTAGAATTATAGATGTATTTTTAATGTATTAAGGCATCTTAGATCATAAGGAAACAAATTTCTCCACTTCTCTAAATTTATCTTGAACAACAAAAATAATGAAAAAGTTCCATATTATGCTTAAAACCTGTGTAAGAACTAACTTTTTCCACATACCAGTATGTAAATAGAAATCAAGAAAATCTTTTTGTTTAATCAATCCAGATTCTAATCATAACACCATACACTAAAGGCATCTTAAATATTTAGAGATAATTCACCCAACACCCACTTAGCTAAGCTTGAACAACAACAAACAAATTAAATAATTTAATATCTTTATCCACATCCATTCTTTTTTCTTTTGTGCCCTCCCTAATGTACACTTAACGCCATTATATTATTTTATTTATGATTTATTTTAGATTTACCAATTCTGCATACAAAACTAATTCTTGGATATAATGGGACATTTTATCTTTATTGAGAATTAAATAAATCCAACCACCAATTATACAATACTGCACCAAAGTTCTAATTCATAAACCAATACATGCAGATAAATTTGTAAACCAATACATTAACTATCCATCATTTGAATTGATTTATTCAAGAATAGAATAAATAAATTATTTATTGCATTAAGTAAAATGGAATTCTATGATAATAAATAAGAATTAAAAATAATTCTATGGCATCACCTGAGTCCATTTATTGATATGCTAGAAATCTAAAATCCTTCCTCCATAACCATTCATAAATTCATATGAATGCACTTCCATAGATATTTTATTAATTTTAACAAATATCTCAAAACACTCTAAATTTAGTTATAAATAACTCTACCACTCTTTATTTTTTCCCATATGATACTTCTCGAAGAAAGAAATTTTATAAAAATTTGACTCACTAAATTTTCCTGTTTACCCCTTTTTTAATGAATAATGATTATCCGGTGACAACAACTTCATATTAATAACTTTCTAAATTTTGCCTCGATCATTTTAGAGACTGATTCATATGTCACTAATACTTGGAAATATCTAGAAATATTAGCATTTACAATTTAATTTCTAATTCTACTCATCATTAAACATTTAAAATTTAAATTTTTTAAAATTGAGCAGCAAAAGGATTCCTGCCATTCTCTATCCACATGATGCTCCTACATCAAACTACTAGGATAGAAAGTTTTTATAAGCTCCTTCTCATGATTATTCATTAATGTTCTAGTAATGGTATTGATATTCTTATTCATCATTTGTTAACCTAAATGAAATATATGCCCTCCTAGATCCCATGGTCCATATGTTGACATTAAATATATTTCACCTTGAATGGAGTGAAAGTGATTTTTGTTGAAAATTTGGATTTATTTTATACTGTGATTATCCTTCATTATACCTGCACAGGAAACAAACATGTTAAATAAAGCAAATTTTTCTTGTTCTTTTAGACTTTTATGTCTACCAAGTTCCTCTACAAAGATTATCTTTCCATTTAGTGCATCACTATCCACTCCCTATTGTTATTTTTCCCTCTTCCTATATTCATCTTCTTGGATGACCCCCAACTCTTTGCCATCATCAAATCTGAAATCTCCTTCATTGTCTTTCAAGAGAACTTTCCTTTATTTCTCTTTTTCTTGTTCCTCTATCAATTTCATAATCACATTGCCTTCCATGGTAATTTTCTTCAAGAATCTAACCTTCTCAATAAACTCCTCAAAGTATTTTACATTTCTTATACAAGATAAACTATTAGACAAACCTAAAAAAAATCATTTATAGCCTTACTTGGCAAAATTTCTGATTTTGGAACCAAATATAATCCTTCATGGACTATAAGGCTTACCTTGGTTTGATCCATAAGTTCACCACTTACCTTTTCTTCCTCATTTTTCTGTAACAACTCTTTATGCCCTGTGATTAACACCTTAGAATACTCTTTATCACTTGTATGTTCATCTTTGAATGGTAAGAGTGTATGTCTTACCCTTCCTTGCTCAAAACTATAAATATTTTTCTTTCCATCATGCATGGCCTTCTTGTCATATTACCATGGTTTGCCTAGGAGTAAATGACAAACATCCATAGGCATTACATCACACATCACCTAATCTTTGTACTTCCCCACCTAAATTCTATGTCACATTGTTTTATGACCAAAATGTGACGACCTCTTTGTAACCATGAAACCTTGTAAGGATTAGGATGTGTAACTCTTTTTAATCCTAATTTATCAACCATCTCACAAGAAACAAGGTTATCAATACTGCCACTATCAATGATAACTTTACAAACTTTACCTTTAGATTTGTAAGTTGTTCTAAATAATGCCTTTGAGCTAGCTCTTCTATTACTTCTTTGTTTGGTTTGATCATAATCCTTTTCATAAGTAAATATTTTCTAGTTTCAAGATCATATTCATATATAGTAAATATTGACATTTCACATATTTTCATAATACTTTGATGTGTAATAAATATTGACATATCAAAATTTTATGTTCAAATACTATTGTGACAACTTCAGACTATTACACCCTCCTTTATAGATATAAAAAAACTAGCCATCCTAACTCCATTATATATTAAATAATGGCCATTTATGTGCATAAATAATATATTGACACTAAACAATTTACTATAGCATTGAGCTCCTGGTACTACACATATATTTTGTAATATGGTGTTTAAAATCCCCCTTTCATATCATAGTTTGACAAATAAGAATTAAAATCATAAAACATACTAACTGATCCAATTTCGATCAAAACACCATTTCCAAGAAACACATTGACTTAATTCCCCCCAACAGATCTGAAACATAATTATAGATTTATTTAAATCAGAGATCATAGGGAAATAAATCATTCCACTTTTATAAATTTATCTTGAACAACAAAATTAATGAAAGTGTTCCATGTTACGCTTAAAACCTGCATAAGAACTAACTTTTTCCACATACTAGTGTATAGTTAAAAATCAAGAAAATCTTTATTTTTAATTGATCTAACTTATAATCATAATGCCATACACTAAAGGCATCTTAAATATATAGAGCTAAATCGTCCAATACCCACTTAGCTGAGCTTGAACCACAACAAACAAATTATATAATATAATATCTTTATCCACTTCCATTCTTTTTTCCTTTAGCACCCTTCCTGATGTATACTTAATGCCATTATATTATTTTATTTATGATTTCTTTCAAATTTACTAATTTTTCATACAAAACTAATTCCTAGATAGAATGGTACAATTTATCTTTATTGACAATAAAATAAATCCAACCACGAGTTGTACCATAGTGTGAAAAAGTTCTAATTCATAAACTAATACATGCAAATAATCTTGTAAACTAATATATTAATTTTCCTTCATTTGAAATGATTTACTCAAGGATACATTAAATAAATTATTAATTTTATTAATTGAAATGGAATGCTAAGATAATAAATAAGAATTAAAAATAATTTTGTGGCATAACCTAAGTCCATTTATCGATCTACTGAAAATCTAAAATCCTTTCTCCATAACCATTCTTGAATTCATATGAACGCACTTCCATAGATATTTTATTTATGTTAACAAATATCTTAAAACACTCTAAATTTTATTATGAAGAATTCTTCCACTCCTTATTTTTTTCCCATAGGCTGCTACCCAAAGAAAGAAATATTATAAAAACCTGACTCACTAAATTTTCCTGTTTACCCATTATTTTACTAGATAATGATTATCTGGTGATAACCTTCTATTTAATAACTTTATAACTTTTTCCTTGATCATTTTAGAGATTGATTCATATACCACTAATACCTGGAAATATCTAGAAATATTGGCATTTATAATTTAATTTCTACTTCTACTATTCATTAAACATTTAAAATTTAAAGTTTTTAAAATTGAGTGGAAAAAAAATTCCCACCATTCTCTATCCACATGGTGCTCGTGCATCAGTTGTTCATTTTGTGCTATATTCATAGCCATTTTCTCTTTTAGTAATAATCATTTTTTTGGTGCATTTGTTGTATTTAAATTCACTATATATATCATGGATAGTCAAAGTACATATGATCATGATGTTCATCCTCTATATACATTTTTATCTATTCATGTTATTATTTTTAGATATATAAATAAATTGATATAGTAACAAAAGTAAAAAGTTATGGAAGAAAGATATATTGATGAATATGATTTTGATGATGTAGTAATGAATAAATAATTAGATTTTGATGAAACTTGAAAATAAATTTCCATAGAAACAAATAGGAAATGACCTAAAGGATAAAAATTCACTTCTTAATTCATTCTTACATCTTCCTTTAGATTCATCTCATATTACTTTTTAATTTTAAATCTTGATTCATCCTTTCACCCCTCATTAGATTCATCTTTTGATTCATCATTGCATCTTTTTTTAGATTTAACTCTTGATTATCATTTGGATTCATCTCTACCTTCTTATTTTTATTTAACTCTTTATTTATACTTTAATCCCTCTTTTATTTCACTAATAGATCCCTATTTAGTTCCCACTCTAGATTTACCTTTAGAACCCCTTCAGGTTCCTCCCACATATCCTTTTAATAGTGGTTATATGCATATTCAATCAAAATTACTTAAGGTTTATGCTTTTTAAACCATAAAATATCAGATCATCACTAAGATAAAGTCAATAAAATACTAGCAAAATTAAAATCAATATTTTAGTTCAAATATTGTATCACTTGAAAATAATAATATGTATACAAAGAATACATAACATATTAGTGTTATTCATGTATATAAATATTCATCTAGTTATTTTTAGCCTCAAAAGCAACATAAATCTACATGAATTGATTCAAAAATGATACATTATACTTTTTAAATTTCAAGTTAGATCCTAAGAGAAATTCTTCTAAATAAGTTGATTGCATTACCTTTCATACCTTCTCTAAGAAGATCAAAATACTTTTATGCATATCATAGACTACATGGGTATCATACAGATAGTTTCTTGGATTTGAAGAATAAAATAATATGTATCCTTGATAGTGGAATTACTATAACACATAAATAAATTAATCAAACCACTCACATCAAGAATACATATCTTAAGGAACAAGTGTAATTAGATCAAGTGGAGAAATAAAGATTAGTGCAAAAGGAACTTAGCCAAAAATTATGGATATAAAAGGATAATTCAAATAGATAATAGTTACAAATGAAAAAATTGGAGTAAGAAAAGATCAAAATGAAAAAATAGAGAAAGCAAAATTACAAAATAAAAATATGAAAAGGTAAGATTGAAAAAATAACAATTAGAATAACAAAGTTTATAAAAGTTATAGCAAGAGACATTACAAAAAGAAAAATTACTAAAATAAAAGCTATAAAATCCTATTAAAGATAAACCTAAAAACATTCTTAAGAGGGGGTTTATAAAAAAATATATTCAAAAACATAGGATGTGTACAAAAGATAATATTACAAATATGGTTCAAAAATTGGCAATCACAAACTCTTCTTAATATCAAAATCCTTCAACTATCACTACTCACATAAATGTCAAGAAATTTACCGATGTTAAGATTATGGAATATCCAAATATATTTTTTTATCTACATAATTTATTGTATCTCTTGGTTATAATATTTAGAACATAGATTAAGATACTATATGAACACCATGTCTAGGATAAATTGAGTTAACATTAATATTTGCTTCAAGATAATGTTGTCTTACTTTTAGTGTTATTTCTCAAAAAAAGGAATACAATTGTGTGCTTGTAGAATCATGGTTAAAACCAATAGGATCAATTATTCATAAACACAAAGGTTACATTACATTTGATCATGAAGTCAAAGGTATTTCCATTCAAAAGAGGAAACATCTTTAGAGAAATAATAACAAAAATAAAGAATATCTTCATATAATATTAAATAAAATATAATTTTAATAAAGTTACATGATACAACACATATTTCAAAATATAAATTAAAAAATTAATACGATGGTATGGGGTAGTTTATTATCCATACATAGACATAAAATATGATCGAAATGGCACATCATAATTTCAATCATAACCTAAGAAGTTAATAAATCCATAAGATGATCATTACATTTATGACTATGATCCTCATCATATATAATATTGGTATGACCATGATGATGAGATCATTTTTTAGCATATAGTTATTCAAATTTTCTAAAATTTTCAAAATCATATTATAGAGCCAATCTTTCCATCTATTTATGAACATGATACAAGTTACACATGAGTATAATCATTCAGTTTCAAAAAATAATGGAATATTTTCATAATCCACCACTATTTAATAAAAATTATTCATAAAATGTATAGGTGGTCACATCTTCTCCCATTATACATAAGGATACAAGTTCACATGCGTACATGAGCAATGGTTAAGATGGTTATCTTACAACATATGATTCATTTTTAGATTCAAAGTCATCTACAAATGGCATTTATTCTTCATAGGAATTCATTTCTTCATACCATATATTTGGGCATACATATGTGCATCTTCTTGATGAGATCCTTGGCATGACACAACCTCCTCGTTCCTCTCAAACCACTGATTGGGATAATTCTTTTGATTAGTTACTTGCATAATTTATTTTATAGATAACGTCTTTGTTTTCACTCTATTTCTACTTATTTTATCCTTTATCCAAGCATTACTTTATCCCTTAGATTCATTTTTCAATTGGGTCACTTTACCCCATTATTTTCAAACTGATTCAAACAATCCAAAACAACTATCTTACAATGATTGCAATGAACATTTTTTTATTATCATTGCACATCTATCATGCTTCCATTTGCACTTACCTGATCACATCTTCCTAATTTCAAATACTACATGAACATACATAGATTATATCCAATAAGGAGCATCTACATTATTATATGCATCAATCATTTGTGCTAAATTGTTATGATTCAAATACATATACATTGGGGGCACATTCCTTGCCTTCCTTCTTACCATAATGTTTTAGTACCTTGTTGTGGATTATTTCAATACCTCATATTTTATAAATTTTTTAAGATTTACTTATTAACACTTTTTCAAATCATTACGTTCAAATTCTAAAAAAATTCAAAAAAATTAAAATATGCCAAAAAAAAAAAACATATATCATCAAAAATTCAAAACTAGGACAAAGAGTATTTTCAAATGTTGTTGGTTTACTTCCATGCATATTTTATTTATTTCATTTACATAGATATAATATTCCCTATTTAAAATAACAATGCTTTTCACAAGGTATTTGAGTGTGATACTAGACATAATATTACATGGTTTCTCAATGTTGGGCTTCCCTTTTTACCCAACACCATTAGTGAGCTGGGGGCATTTATTAATTCTCTATGAATAATTAAATGTGTTTTTTATATCCATAACCTTTCTACTATCATTAATTATATATTTTACACATGTCTTCTTATACACTCATACTTAACATTGTGTTGTAAAGATATGATATATACTAACAATGACATTGATACATATGGTTGATGTAGACTTGTGTTATTTTCTCTATGCTTCATTTTCAATCCTTAATTTACTAAATGATACATTAGGATTTTCTTATTTTGTGTGATCCTTCACCTTTTATTTTTATGTGACATTAACATGTCCCTTATATATGTCTTTTTAGGCCTTATGTATGACATTCTATGGAATTTATGTTTATATCTATCTAACACATCTATGATTTTTAGCTAAATGTTATATCTATCTAAAATATGTTTTATATGCAATTCAATGATATATTCAATACAATGATGCAATACATTTCAAAAAAAATCATGTTACTTATGTGATTCAATGTTATATCTATCTAAAATGTGTTTCATATGTAACTTTATTCTTTATTCAATACTATGATATAATCTAATTCATATATTACAAACATCATTACATGATTATATATTTCACTTATGTTTTATTTTGAGATAAGTGACTTGTATGATACATCCATCATCTCAAAAGAGGGGACTCATAATAGGGTTTGTGTTGAGAATTTAAGCTTCATGAGAAACAAATTTAAAATTTATGATAGAATACAGTGTTCAAAATAAAACATGATTTAGAATTTTAATATTATGGGGGCATATGATGTCCATATGTACTCATTCTTATAGTTAAAAATTATAAGATACAAGTTTCAATAAATTTTAGGTAATGTTTTAAAAATAGTTTCAATTTTAATTAGAATTCAATATGAATGCAATATAACACATGGGACATGATATTCATTCATGTTCAAGTTACTATTTGGAAAATTTCAATTTCTACTTCTCAAAGTTAAATAAGTTTAATATGTACATAGTTTCAAATCGAATCTAGATCAATTGTAGTGGTTTGATTCATAAAGTGATAAGTGGGACATGATATATTCTAGTGACAATCAACATCTATGGCTGCACGTCTTCAAACCTAGTGCATGGTTCCATAATTTTACTTTAGTCTAGTGACACTTGATGGCTAGGAATTTACCCTTTCTTAGAGAACTCTTGATAAGTGAAATCACATCCATGAATAGTTCAAAATATTAACTCATTGAGACTCGATCACTCTCAATTTTTCCATGATTTTGTATGGTTGTGGTTTAGTGACACCCAATGACCTGCCACTCATCCTATTACCACTTTCAAGATTTTTTATTCTCCCTACCTAGGAAGAAAACAAGGTTGAAATCAACCTCTCTTCACTACAAATGATTTAATAAGGGATCATGCACTTCTCTAATTTTAAGTTATAGGGTAACTAAAATGCATACTCTTTTAGTTGTATGCTTTCCTTTGTCTCTCTTAATATTCTAAATTTCAAGTTTTAGATTGTTAATCTTTAAATATGGGAAGTAACTACTTTTAGTGGTATTGTTGCAAGTTTTATATTGAGACATCTTATACAATAAAGTTTCATAGCAAAAGGAAAAGTATGTATACACACTTAGGATTGAATATAATTTAATCTAGTAATTTCACTTCATTAAATCATTAGAATAAATTT
>JARHVA010000024.1:157500-260000 GCA_037957365.1 Torreya grandis
ATTTTTAAAATTTAATTGGTAATTTTAAGTTTTATTTCAAGTGTTGAATATCAACTTGTTCATGACTGGCTTTTGGAGTATTCTGGTAGTTCTGAGTGGGCTATTTGCAAAGAAGTGTTTGAGTTCTTTTGCCCTAAGTTTTGAAGTCTAAAGAAAATGGTGATTTTTTTAATTTCATTTATTTTATGTTCATGTGATTTATTTTCATGGTTATGTGACTAAACTATTTCCATGCTTTCGTTTTGTTTGGTAGACTTTTTATAGATTCATAGGCCTAATTGTAAATAGTACTAATGGTGTGCTACAAGTGGTGGTTGGAGCTAAAAAGTGTCATGGACCTACGATGAGATTAGTCGGGTATATTTGAGTGGTATATTATATTTACATACCATTTTTGGAGTTTGAATTTACTCTAAGGAAGAAAAATTATAACATGTCCTAAAATAGACTTAATGGAATTAGGTCTCCATGAGACCTAAAAGTGAGATGAGGCCTAATAGAGTTATGAAAGACCAAAAGGGAATACATATTAATTTAAATAATTTTTATGAGATTTAATAAGACCGATTCCATGGAAAACATAAGATTTTAAATTTGAGTATCTAACAAAGTGGCATATGAACAAGGAATGGTATATATACAAGCTAGTTTTAGGTCTATTTATGCATGTAAAGTGAATGTGAAGAAGATATTACATTTTTGAGTATAAATAGGTATTTTAGACCATTTTAATAGTGTATATAAACTATGATAAATATTTTATATAGGTTAAATTTATGGAAATCAAGGTCATATGACCTAATTAAGTCAGGAAGAGGGCTAGTTGAGTGGAGAAGCCTAAAAGATAGTTTGAGAGGGGTGGAAGAGAGAGAAGATATGAAGAAGGTGATCATCATATATTGTATGATAAATAAAGTTTTTTTAAGGTTATAAAATGTTTCAAATGGATTATTTGGTGCTGATTTATATAGAGGGTTGGTGCCTCCTTTCAAGTTAGTTCTTGCTAAAGCCTAGTTGGGTTGGTGCTTAGCTAGTTGGGGTTGGCGCTCCATAAGAGTTGATGCTTTACTAAATTATGATATTTTAAATTATATGAATATAGTTAATTTTTATGTATCAATTTTTTTTCTTAACCTTGATGGCTTCTCACATATATGATGTGTTCTCTTGTGTTATCTTAATTGATGCTTATATAGTTGATTGCTTATGCATTGTTTGACCTATATGTTGATTTGATGGTTCATGTATGCTAAGGTGGAATTTAATGAAATTTTTTAAGAAAATAATTCACCCCCCATCTCAATTATTTTCATTCCAAAATTTTATATCAGATAATTTCTTTTAAAGTAGGCCTAACATCCTAATAGGAGATCCTAGAAGCAAGGATGGCTAGTCATCAAATTCAAGGTAGTTTCTCTATCAAAAAGGTTATATTCTTTAATAGGACTAATTAATCATTTCTGAGCATCAGAATGATAAAATATCTAATTTTAATGGGCCATGACATATGGTAGTTAGTTGTATATGGATACACTCCACCTCCTACACCACCAACTAATGCAACAGGCAAGAAAGAAAGTGAGATCAATTCCAAGGTAATGAATGCCATTCTATGTAGTCTATAAGAGGTATAATTTGTGAAGGTGATGAATTATGAGTCATCCAAGGTAATATTATATAACTTGAATAATATCTATGAAATAGAAACCAATTTGAAGATGGATAAATTGTAGACTCATAGAAGGCAAATTGAAAGTCTAAGTATGAAAGAAGGTGGGAGCATTGCATCCTACATGTTAATGGTTCATGAAGTGATCAATGTCATTAGAGGATATGGATAATAAGTGAAAGAGTCTATATTTATTCAAAATTAGTTCATATCACTAACTCCTAAGTTTGATTCTAAGGTGTTTGTAGTGGAAGAGACGTAAGATTTGGACAATCTGATTATGGATGGGTTTCATGTCATCTTGACTGCCTATGAGATGAGAATAAATGAAAGAATACCTCCTAAGAAGGAATCAAAATATAAATATGAGAATAAGTCAAAATCAAATAAGGTCAAGTATTAGGTTCATTCAAATGTTGATGATGATGAACTAATAACCATGTTTTTTAGGAAATTGAGGTTTGGTTCTAGTAATACAAGGCTAAGTTGCCTTTTAAATGATTTCACTATGGTAAGATTGGTCACTTTAAATCTAAATATCCTAAAAAGGATAATAATGATAATTATGATCATCATGTATATGATAAGAAGGTATATAATATTGACAAAAAACAAATTCAGGAAGGATGAAGGTAAGAAAGGGTCATTAAATAACAAGATAAGTTTCTATATGAAAATAGATAATAATTCATGTGATGTAAGTGACACAAGCATATTTGATAGTGATGATTATATTAATTAACATGAACATGACAACAATGAAACCTTACTTGTGGATATATAAAAATATAATGAGTGTTGCTCAAAAAGGAAAGGCCTTATGGATGATGAAGAATTATATGAAGAAGAGGCTAAAGTGAACCTTGAGACATAACTAGTGAGTGCTCTAGAGAAATTGAAGGTCCAAAGAAGAAATATTCATAAATTAAATTCATTAGTTAAGGACTATGAATAGCATATTATTTTTTTTGAGGAGAGACTAAGTAACACATCCAAGGAGTATGATGAGATCATCAATCAAATTGAAGTATAGATGGAAATAGTCACTATTAGCTTAAAATATAAAGATGAATAATGCACTAAGTATGGAACTAAAATGGAATCCTTAAAATATGTTTTGGATCAAAAATACAGTAATTTTAAGACCTTTGTGAAGTTTTAAAAGAGTACTAATGCTCTAGATAACATCTTGAATAGTTATAAGTTTAAAAGTGATAAGACATGTCTTGGTTTTGAAGAAGACAAAAAGGAGGTAGCTCAAGTCAAGGAGAAGGCTAGGAATATAAGAAGGTCAACATGAAAGTACCAATTTGATAGACTAATGATATGAGGTATGCTAATTCATTCAATGGTTAATATTTTACATGTAACCAGTTTGGTCATAGAACAAGAGTGTGTAAAAGACCATCTAAAAATGAATATGCATGGGATTATGAAAGGAATCATCATTCAAGAGGTAGGAATGAGGTTGTTTGTTATAATTGTCATAATATGGGACACATTAAAATATCACGTCTTAATAGAGTTAGAAGGCCATAAATTCAAAACAAGAGGATTGAAGCGCATAGAGTGCAAGAGAGAAGACAAATGAATGTGTGGAAACCAAAGATAGTAAAAGTGAGTCATGATCAGTCTACAAGCCCAAGTGGATTGTTTGCTATGGTAGATCACACTTTATATGTGAAAAAAAGTTAGGAATGTTTGATATTATATTATATTATTGATCAAATGGTTGATGAAAAGGTCAAGCCTAAGGTGCAAATAAAGCTTAACAAGATCTTGCAAGATATTTACTCTTGTGAGAGCATGGAGATCTGGGATTCTCATGAGTTTGTGTTATTTTAGTGCCCTATGAAAAGGGTGACTCCATTAGGCTTCATGAAGAATCTCTTTAGTTATCAAAAGCATGGTGGATGTTTGTTTTGATGGAGAGTTATTTAGGTTGTTCATAAGCTCCAAGTGAAGTTGTTGATAAACATAGAATAGTTTCTAAGAGTAGTTGCCAATAAGGATAATGAGTGGTTCCAAAATTTGTATTATGTATGACCCTTTGTAATTAATGTCAAAGGGGGATAAATTTAAATAAGGGAGATTGACTAAATTGGGGGATATGAGAGTGATCATAATGAAGAATTTTTTTCCATCAATGAAAAAGAGGGAGTTTGTTGAAAAGTGTTGTCATTGATGTCAAGTTTGTTATCATTGATGTCAATGTTGATGTCATTAATGTTAAGGTGCATCTGGTAAATATGCATGGTGAATGGTATTTGAGTAATGATATTATGTTCTTGATGTGACAAGTAATTCATATGATAATAGAGAATTTTAAAGCAAGAGAGAATATGAAGGCAACTTAATGTCTCTTCTATTGGTTGATGTCAAGGTTCAGGGCAGCTTGAACTTGTCAATATTATCATAAAGAGGTGTGATGGTCAATTAAGCATTAAATCATGGTTATGAATCTCTAAGGACATAAGATAATTTTGATCATAAAGATATATTTTTAATGGAGTGAAAGTGTTATCTGAAGAGAGTTCTTATTTGATATCATTAAGGTGAGCATGTTTGATTACTAGTTCTTGAGTACAAGGTGTCTTGAGAAACCTAGTCTAGACCTTGTGAGAAGGTATGCATAGTGAATTTTGATGAAGTAATAAAATTATTATGAGAGGTTGTATGAGGTTTCTTGAGTATGTGAGAGTGGTGGAGAGTGCATGGAAAGAGTCATGAAGGCCAGTTTTAAGGCGTAATATGCTTTGCAAGTCAAGGTCTAAACAAGCAAAAAGAGATATTATGGCCTAATTAGGAGTCATGATCAGTTTTAAGAGTGATTTATTTTATGGTATGTTTTTCCAAGTGTGTTCATGTAGTTTTAAGTCTTATATTGCAAGAAAAGACATGAAATGTAATTTATATGTCTTTCAAGAGCATAAAATGAAGGGTTCTCAACTTGAGAAGTATTTTATTATGTTTTTGAGCTAATAAAAACTATGAATGGTAACATAAGATTTTAATTGTAGATATGTAAGTGTCCTATATAAAAATTATAGACATTAGTTTTTGGATTGAGTGGTTATGCTTTATGAACAAATGTTAATATTAGAAGCGTGTTTAAACCCTTTTAGAACCCTAATAATGACTTGATGTTGAAGATATTATTTTTATTAGTACGGTTTGGAATGATTATTTAAGTGTTATAATATTTTATTCAAATCTCCTAGGTAACCCCATGTGGTGATGGTTAGAGAGAAGAGAAAGAAAATGTGAAGACACTAGCTTATTTCTTAAGAAGTTGTTGTAGATGTAAAAAACTGTATTATAAAAAGTTTGAAAATTGATGAAGGATTAATATTGAGACTAATGTTTCATTTACATGAAGTTTTATATACATTTTCTAACCCTCAATTGTTTTAAATTGGTCATCCAAGTTAGCCTAATAGTGCAAACAGTGAGAAACCTAGGCAACAGTGAGAAGATGAATAGGAATATGTTATCCATGATATATTTATAGAACCAAGTATATGGATATTTTTTTTGGTAATGGTATGTCATATTAATTCATTGTATAAATATTGGAATTTATGAACAATGGTGAAAAGAATGAAGCCAAAATGGCTTGTCTAGCTTAGTGAAGACTGTGTGTAGTGAGTTTAGCAAATTGGTTTGTATGATAAATAATTTACACTAGACCATATGATTTTTACATTTAAATATGTTATGGAGATATCATATGATAATTTTCATGCATTTTAATTATTTTAAAGTGGTCATATAGGTGTTGAAGGTCAATATCACCATGATTATCCTTTAAGGTAAATTGGTAGTTCTTAGTACGTTACAGTGATGAGTTTAAGGCTATATGTCTTGAATGAAGAATATAATTCATATGGTTTTGTTTTTTTTTAATTTAAATTAATTTTCATGATTTTTAAATTCTTTTAAGTTAGTATAAGAGTTTGAAAATATGAATTTAAAATGGCTTCTCTGGTTCATGCAAGAATGTGTAAAATAAGGTCAGAAGATTGAAATACAAAACCATTATTTGACATTATAAAATGTAATTTATTTATTTGAGAGTTTATTAGATATTTTAAAGTATATTTTTAAAATGTAATTAGTCATGGGAATTTTTCTTTATGGTGTTGAATATAAAGTTGTTCATGACTAGCTTTTGGAGTATTTTGGCAGTTTTGAGTGGGCTATTTGCAGAGAAGTGTTTGAGTTCTTTATCCATAAGTAGTTAAGTATAAATGACATGGTAATTTTTTTAAGGTAATTTATTTTTTTTAATATATTTTATTTTTATGTTTATGTGTCTAAATTATGTACATGCTTAATTTTTGTATGGTAGACTTTCTATAAATTCACAGGCCTAATTGTGAACAGTACTAATGGTGTTCTTCAAGTGGTGGCTTGAGATAAAAAGTGTCATGAACATAATATGATATAATTTGTAGTATATTTTAGTGGTATATGATATTTTACTACTTGTTTTTTTAATTTTTAATGTGTTCCAAGGAAGACCAAGTATAATGTGTCCTAAAGGAGACCTAATGGAATTATGTTTCCATGAGACCTAAAAGTGAGATGAGATCTAATAGAGTAATGAAATACAAAGAGGGAATCAATATTAATTTGAATAATGTTTATGATATTTATAATAAATTTTCCTTGGATTACCTAATATTTTAAGGGTGAGTATCTGATTAAGTGATATATGAACAAGGAATGGTATATATACAAGGTAGTTTTAGGCCTATATATGCATGTAGAGGGAATGTGAAGAAGATAGTACTTTATTGAGTAGAAGGAAGTATTTTATAAAATTTTAAGAGTTTATATAAATTATTATAAATATTTTATAGATGTTTTGTGTATTAAAATCAAGGTCATATGACCTAATCAAGTCAAAAAGATGGCTAGTTGAAAGAAGAAGCCTAGAAGATAGTTTGAAAGGGGTAGAAGAGAGAGAATATATAAAGAAGGTGATAATCATATATTGTATGAGAAACAAGGTCATATTAAGGTGATCAAGGTTTTACGTGGATGATTTGGTGTTAAGTCATCTAGGGGGTTGGTGCCTTCTTGCAAGTTGGTACTTAGCTCGTTGGGTTTGGTACTCCATGTAGAGTTGATGCTTCACTAAATTGTGATATTTTAACTTATAGGATTGTATTCCATTTTTAAGGATAAGTGGGTTTTATTCCCCTTGAGGGTTTCCCACATATATGATGTGTTTTCTTGTGTAATCTTGTTTCATTCTTATATAGTTATTTTCTTATGCATTTCTTGATCTATATGTAGATGTGATGGTTCATGTATGCTAAGGTAGAATTGAATGAAATTTGTTAAGACACTAATTCAACCCCCTAGTGATCATGCTTCCAAAATAACTACTATGATTATATTTAAATAGTTTTGTGTACATTGGAATCTAAATGAATGATTTTATTAGCATATAAACACAGTAATATTTATTGCCTGAATCGAAAGGTAGGAAGAGGGGAAAGTGATATAAAAATTTTGTAAACAAGGTGCAACCTCCACTTAAGTCAAAGAGTAGCATCTTATGAAAAATATAAAACCATTACATAATCTAATTATTTACAATGGATAAGTAATTTTACATTTCAGTTTTTTTTCTTCCAAATCAAGATGCAAGGGATGAATTTCAAAAAAATACCTACAACACCATTCTTTGTACATGAGTAAATTAATAAGATAATCTCTAATCTATAAATTCCAATCAACTAGTTTCCAAATAAGCAATAATTTCATTCCTCCAATTCTTATAATTTTTAAAGTGTAATGAAGGAAACCAATAAATGGTGAAAATAAGAGGCTTACCTTCCCTTTAATAATTTTTATAAACTTTCCAAGATCCTTTCTCAAGCTTCCAAACCAAATGAAAAGAAGGAAGGTTCAACTCACAATCAAGACATGAATTGGAAAATACATATAACCTACCCCTCCCCCCCCCCTCCCCACCCCCTAAAAAAAAATCCATAAAAACTCATTAATGGAGGAACTACTTCCTTGCATGGAAATTACCTTTCTTACAATTGCATTCAATATTGTTACATGCCCTATGCTATTGGGTCATTTGATAAAAGTAGTTAGTTCTATCTTAATGCTTGTATGGGGGAATATACACCCATTTATTAGATAGGTTTTATCATTTATAAGTTTTAGTATTAGTGGTAAAGAATAAAATTTCTAGTGAAAATAAATTAGATAGTTGTTAAGACGGGTTGAACTTACATGTTGGTTGGGTCACATACACAACCAACTCCTTGTGAAAGCTTGTAGAAGATTGGGACCATTGTAAAAAATATAACATGTGATATTTTACCATTGAATAAATTTTTATAATTATTATTCCTCTATTTACCCACCTATGGTTATCATAACATTGGTCTCAAATCTTGGTTAATATCCCAAGGAATCAAAATGGAGGAGACAAGATAATTTTCATGTGAAAGAATTAAATGGAAATTATTGGAAAAGTTACACTTGATTCATTTTAATTATTTTTTTTCTTGATGGAAGTCTGATGAATAATTTTGAATCATACAACCCTAAATCTCAAGTAGTACAACCATTTGTACAAATTTCAGAGTAATAAATAGCATTTTGATTATTCTGTTTATATTTGTATGAACTTCTGAAGGAAATAAAAATTCATTTTTTATGATCCAAAATATAATTTTGATGCTCTTAAATTAGAAAAAAAATCATTATATTTATTGTTTTATAGTCTCAAATCACATTTGTGTGACCCTTGTATGGATTTTAAATAATAAAAACTAATTTTCATGCATTTGTATGGCCCATGCATCAATAAATTTATAGTGGTACAATGTTTTTAACCAAATAATTACTTGTTTCCTAGTTTATTCCTTTAAAAACATTTAAAATCATATTTTATACAACATTTGAAGCAAAAAAACTTAGTTTAAATGCACTTGTATGGACTTATATGGATTGCAGGGCATGGTGGTAAGACATAAGGTGTAACAGGTTTTGTTGTGTTAAATTTTTTGTTTGATTTTAAGTTTTATGATTTGTTTATTCATGTGCACCCATTAAGATTACATTTATTTAGTTTTTTCACTTTGAAACATTCATGGGTGAATAAAATTTATATGGACAAGTAATTGTTTTTTTTGGGAAATTCAACAAAATATAATTTATATAGAATGCCATCTCTTTATATTTCATAAAGTCTTGTAGAGGACTTGGTTAAATATATTTATTAATAATTTGTGCATTGATTATTAAAAATTTTAAAACCCACAAATTTTAATTTGTAATTTTCAAATTGCATCATTGTGCATTTGGCCTATGTTGTATGGCTATCTTTTTCTTAATTTATTTTTGGCCTAGAAGTGGTCATGTTACTAGTCATTTTCTAGGTTTTATGATGTTTTAGACACACAGAAGTGGTAATTATTTTTATTTAAGGTTTACATATATAGTTTTCGTGACAAAAATATATTAAATGGAAAAATAAGTTATTGTAATGTAAAATGGGTGCATTTTTTATGGAATCTGACACCCTAATTCTTATCAAATGTTGAAAATGTTCATTACAACCATGTATTTAACACTATTTTATATTTATTGTGTTTTTAAAAATGATGTATTTGTACTTAAGGGTTTATACATCCTTATGTATCTAACTTGATGACATATCCATCACCACACCCATCTTGAGTGTGTTTCTAAGTCCAAGGTAGAGTTATGTTATAGTAAATATTTTGGCTAGGATTTTCATGATTTTTGTTTAGTTTTGATCCTCAATTATTTGACATAATAGATGAGGAGGAGATATATATTTTGTTATTATATTTTTATCTACATGGACTTCTCACCTCACACTTGATAGGGAGAAGAGACTGCATGTCCTTTGATTATTCATCAATGATTGTACAAGTTGACAGGGGAGTTACTAGCACTAGTACTATTGAGGAAATGTTCATCAAAATTATTAGGAATCAAGGGAATGTACCATACACATTAGATGATTGTCACTAGATGGCTTTCTATGTGACCTTATGTGGATTGATGTAGTTGAGTAGGCCTTGATCAAGTTCTATTTTACTATGTTAAATTATGGTTAGAGGGGATGAGCATGCCCATCAAAATTATCTACACCTAAATCCTACCACTGCAGTTTTGTAATTAATCTACTATTTATTTTCATTCACAATTCCACACATACATTACTAACATGTCTATCATAAAAATATACATTTATATTATTATGACATGATTCTTATCTTATTATACACAGTCCCACTAACATTATCCATTTGATTAATTAACTAATTAATTTATATTAGATAAGATAATTAAATCATGCACCCATAATTCTAAATAAACATATAAAAATAATAATATTATTAGCCAAGCCACCTCATCATTCCACTCAAACAACCTTATTTAATCCATTTATCCTCCCCATTAACTATTAACCAACTTATTCAAACCTCATAAATACATTCAAACACATTTAAATAACCTCATTAAATAAATTTAACTCCCTAACAAAAACATTTAATACATTTAACCCATTCAATACCAATATAACAAACTCATTAATGATTTGACCACTTCCCCCAACTAGTTCATAAATTATCAACCAATTCACTAATTGAATTTGACCCATAGACCAAATGCCCACCATTTATAATTGAAAATTTTAAATAAATATGGATTATATTTTTTCATACATCTTTCCCTCCAAAAGTCTATAAATTGATCATTCCTCCTCATTCACAAGGATCATGAATCATATGTTATCTAGCATCAAAATTATACTCTTGCATCCGCTTGATATAAATAAATCAATCATATCATTGTGTTATCAAAATGATTCTAAAATTTATTACACAATAAATCAATTTTAGAAACCACATATCAATAAATTAAGAGCAAATCCAAGGTAAAGAAGGAGAGGTCTTGATTATTGGTAAGTGAATGTATATCCTTTTTTGCTCTTTCAAGATCTATCAGAGGGTATGGGAGACTAGAATATAAATTCTATATTTTTTTTAAATTCCTATTTGTGAACTCTAATCTTTTTGTATTTCATTTTGGTACACTTAGCCAAGACAATTGCCCCATTACATTTTATAACACATTTTCAATTGTCTTTGAAGAATGTTTCATGTATATGTGTAGTTTGACCTATTTTACCATAGTTGTAGTGCAAGTAGTCTATTATTTAAAGTAAAATCTAATCAATTTATGTTTTTTTCTTATCCATTTGTCATATTTTGAAGAAAAACTATTTTTCACTAAAAAATAGTGATTCCACCTCAATAGTGGTAATTTACACTATTAATCAGTGCTTTCACTCTATCAAGTTGTTTTATATCTATTTTAAAGTTATTTCTATGTAGGTGTAAGTTTCAATGGTTTTACACTGATCATCAGCAATTTCATGATGAGTTTTGATTGTTTCACATTAATATTCAGTGAATTCATTCAAGTATCATTTTTTTTTATGGTTTTTGTATTTTTTGTTCAATAGTAGTTTTTAGTACTTTTGTGGTTTTGTACTTAGTTTTTGTGGGTTTTCGCTGATCTTTAGTGAATTTATATAGGTATCAACTATGTTTTTCATTTATTTTTTCTATTTTATATTTTTTACTAAACAATAATTTTGCATTGAGAAATGACAATTTCACTCCATGAAATGGAAATTTCATTTTATAGCTTGTTTCTATTGTTTTTTATTTTGTACTTTTTCTTTTTGAACAACCTATAGATTTTCACTTGTCAAATACTCTATGAAAACTACTAATTCGTTTTATTATATTACCATGGTCCAAAGTCTTTAAATTGAAACAATTTTCATGAACATCTTAAATTAATTTTTCATTACTTGCACTTAGTGTTTTTGTATCTTGTTTATGTCACTATAAATGGTGTATACTCTTCTATTTCACCATAATGTGATATGGAGAACCAAAACCAACCCTAGTGACTTGTGTATCCTAAGGAATTAAATTACATATGTTCTTTCCTCACACCTCAAGGTGATCTTAGAAATCAGAAATATTTCATGACTTTTTTATTTTTATTTTTCTAGGGATGCCATGGTTTAATTACTATGAAGAATGTAAAGTTCACAAGAGAAAAGGTCACTCCACCAATCGATTCATGAACTTAATAAAATATATCCAAAGATTAATTGATTGTGGAGATATAGAGATAGAAATAAATGTATTCATGTCAAAAAACCAACATTTAGGGATATGTTAAGATCCCTTTCCAAAACATGAACAACCTCATTAAAAAATGAATCAAGGTCCAAATCAAACAAATAACATTTATTCCAAGAAGCCTACACATCCATTTGATGTAGCCTTTAGTCATATCCAACACATGGATAAATAGATTACAACTATTAAAATCAAAGCTAAACATTGCACTATTATAACTAGGCATGAAAAAATCATTGTCCTAAGGCCTCCTTTACCTACTCTTGAAGGAAAATATAACATCATAGAGAAACTTAAGAAAAACCCTGGCTAGATATCCATTCTAGACCTTATCAAACATCCACTACTTATAATTATGTTTTGTATAAAACCCTACATGAATCAAGAGTCCCAAATGGCATTGATCCTTCCAATTTCTAGGCACCCATTGGACACTTCTCCTCGATACATGAAATAAATTTTGACCAAAAATACATCTCTATTATGGTCCATCTCATAACTTTCCATTATACATTGAATCCATCATTAAAAACCACAATTTAAAGAGGGCAATTATAGACAATGGGTCCAATATAAATATTTTCACTTTAACCTTGATTAATCATCTAGGTTATTCAACAACATTAGATCCTAACCATTAGATAAAAATCCTATGATAACATAAAACAAGATTTAACTGGACCAATAAATATTCCAATCATGTTAAGACCTATCACACATTAAAGATTACTACATGACATTGATCTTGACCTTCCCTATAGCATTCTCCTTAGCTATCCATGGATTTATGTAATGCATGTCATTGTATTTACACTTCACCAATGCATCAAATCCCATCATTTTAGTATGGAATTTGTACTTCATGGTGACTCCCAACCCTTCCAACACTAAAAATAATTAGAAATGTGATATACAAAAAACTATTAACCTATCATATAAATGCTTATGAAGTAGATAACTTAATAGCATTTGAATCACCAAAGATTTCAAGATACATCCATCTAGATGACCTACCATCCACATATAAAATACCACCTTCCACACCCACATCTAAAACCACATCCTCCAAATCCATGTCCAAGATCATTGATAGGGCTATGGAAGAATATGATATCTATGATACCTTTCACTTAGGCAAACTACATGTTTTCAAAAAGAGAAGGCAGGCCTAACCAAAATAAATATAAATATAAAGTATCTCATAAGTTTGGTAAAACCTCTTTCATTATAGGACTTATTTCAGAAGAAAATATTGAGAATTTAATTCATGGCTATACAATGGTGGCCTTGTAACTTGTTTCCAAAAGAATGAATATCATGTAGCAAAATAAATCATGTGAAACATTATGAAATACAAATTAAAATGTCTCTATCTCTATAAACAAGGCATTTTAGAAATTATAATTTACAATAAAAATAAGGAATATCATGGCATCATCTGTAAACTACCTGGTGGTGATCCATATGATTACATCAGTGAAATTTTCATGATTTCTAAAGAGTCTTATTTTTAAATTAAAATAAATTCCATTTATAGCCTTTATGAGTACCTATCATCCACCAACTTCTTAGATGACACATTTACTCTCCCCATTGATCTAAATTATCATGAGCTCATCAAGTAGGACCAATAAAATCTCATACCACTGGATCACTTCCAAAATGAGGAGGTAACTATAAAATTCATGGGAATCACAGATGACATTCCATTAGGAGACCATAAAAAGGAATTTTAAATAATCTTACACACATTAAAAAAATTTATGAAATGATATGATTTCCTTACTCATAAAAAATCTAAAAAATAAAAGAAAAAAAACTAAGTCCCTTAGTGAAACCTCTCCAAGGCACCATCAGAGGAAAAAATAAAGATCAAGAAATAAAAGGTGATTCTATTAGTTAAAACCTCTTTGAGGTGACCATAGATGAATATCTCAACCTTCCCCTTGTGCCAACATAGTTTCAACATGTTTTTACATTGTTAAATTCAATAAACCATTGTTATGAATATTAATACAGAGGAAAAACCCAAAATAATTAAGCTAGTAGCCACACTCAGTCTTAAAGAATGGAATATACTTGTCATTCCCTTCAAAAAAATTGTATATATTTTTCTTGGTCATATGTAAATATTCAAGGATTAGACCCTTATATTAAATCACTTAGTTGTTTATGTGGATATAATACCTACCAAGAAAAAACTTAGAAAAATGCATCCCAAAGTGGCGTTACTTGTAGAAGAAGAATTATAGAAATAATTGGAAGTTGGATTCATTAGGTTAGTTGATTATTTAGAGTGGATATCAAATATTATTGTAGTAAACAAGAAACCAAAAGGATCAAAGTGTTTACTAACTTTTTAGATATCAATAAGGCATGCCCAAAGGATGAATTCTCTCTCCCTAACATTGACATGATAGTGGATTCAAATATAGGACATGAAATGTTGTCTCTTATGGATGATGTTTTAAGATATAATAAAATCAAAATTGCACCTGAAAACCAACATAAAATAACATTTATCACACCATGGGGCACATTTTACTTCCAAGTCATGCCATCTAGATTGAAAAAATGGTGCAGCATATCAGAGAGTAATGACTATCATCTTCCATGACATGTTGCATGGCATTGTTGAATACTATGTATAGATATGTTAGCCAAATAAAAAATTATGAAAGACTATCCTATATTCTTTAGCAAAATATTTGAAAGGATAAGGGAGTATAAAGTCTATTTGAATCCTAATATATGTGTTTTCAGAGTTACGTTAGGGATAATATTGGGATTCATTATGTTTATAATGGGCCAAGAGGTTGATCCATATAAATTAAAATATATAATATAAATACCTCCTCTAACTAATATTAAAAAACTTTATAGCTTGTAATTCAAAAATCTAAGCCATTAGAAGGTTCATATCACAACTTGCAAACAAATGTCAACCATTCACACATATCCTTAACAAGGATATTGTCTTCAATTAGAATGAATGATGTTGATATAAATTTGAATGTCTCAAACAATATATTTCTAATCCACCAATATTGATGCCACCCACTCTAGGGAAACCATTGATATTATACATAATATCTACTTAGTATGCCTTTATAATTATTATACCAAAACATGATGAACAAGGGACTAAGAGAGAAATGTAATGGTTAAGCATAACTTTGGTGTCTTAACAAACTCAACAACACCATAATCGATTGGTTATGCCTGAATGTTGTCTTTGCTTAACAAAATATAAAATACTACTTGATAAAAAATCAAACCAAAAACATTTCTACAATAGATCCAGTCAAGTATCTCCTATCCAAATCAAATCTTACACGAAGAATGCCTAACTAGGTAATGTTCCTAGTGAATTTGACATTGAATACTTGAATCAAAAAGATATCATGCAATATTTTATTATGGATCAATTGGTGGTATCACCTTTGTCACAAAAGAAACCATTAACTATTGTATTCCCAGATGAGTCTATCTTATCCCTTAATCAGTCATCCAAATGGAAATTGTACTTTGATGGTTCCTTGACAACCCATGTCTTTGGGGTAGGTATCCTATTCCTTACACCAAATGGGTATCTTACTCCAAAGGAAATTAAAATTGAGTTAACTTGCACCAATAACATTATAGAATATGAATCTCTCATCTCGGGTCTAAATATGGAAATTCAATGGAATATACAATATCTATCAATAAATGGAGATGCAAAACCCATTGTAAATAAAATTAATGATGAATAACAAGCCAAAGATGAAAATGTTGTTTTTTTCAATATAATTATTGATATATTGAAACATTATATCATTTATATCCATTTTGAATAAGTTCCTTGTGCCAATAACAAAGAATCAGAAGCCATGGCCACCATTGGTTCTCTTCTATAAATGCACAAAGATACTAGTTTATGAAGTCCATGAATTTGAGATGGTTTTTGAAATTGTTGGTCCTAATTCTAGATGGTACCATGAAATCTACATCTACCTCCATGATACATTATCCAACCAAACATTTTTCATACTAAAAATAAATAATTCATCCAACATGCTTCACATTTTATACTCTATGGTGATTGTAGACACCTAAATTTCACCATCTAGTGTTGAAATTCACTTTGACATACTAACCTTTATTCTTGCACAAATTTAAATACAAATTGACATCATTTTCCTCCAAATTCAAATAATTGAATAATTCTTAATTAATAAATTATGTACATCATTTTCCTCATAATTAATTAATAATCTGGATTTTCCACCTCACCCACACATCCTCCACCTTTATCTCAGCCATGTGTTGACTCATCTAGCCATCTTACTCAACTTATTCAACCACCTTATAACTCATATTGGAACATTTAAACCCCCTTGACCTATTTTTGATGACTCATTCAACCAACACCCCTTTCTTCTCACCCAATGGAATTGGTCATCATCCTCATGATTGAGAACTGATTCTCTATTATTGATTATTTAAACAATTGAAAATATTTAAATAATCCTCCATTGTTTGATCTATCTACCATAAACATATAAATAGACATGAAATCCATCACTTTCAACCATCCTTACTTGTGCTAATGAAATGCTATCAAAATCATGAGATAATCCCAAGTGAATATAAGCCATAAAAAGATCATTTACATACCAAAATTTTTCCCAAATTCCCTTTGCATTGGAGAAGATTGAACAACCACATTTACAAAGCAATCCAGTTTTAATCACAATGGAGGAGACTCACAATACTTTAATTGTGTAAGTTTGTGTTTTAGTTTCCTTGCATTTATAGATATATCCTTAGCTTGAATGAGTTTAGATTAAATTTCATTTTGTAATTTTCATCTTATCTTAGTTGCATTCTAGATTCCCTTCACATATTTTGGAATGCCCGGTGGGGCCTTCCCTCATATTTGCATATCATAAGCATTATAAGTGCATTTAGGAGCATAATTAATTTGATTTTTATAGTTTTTATTGTTCACATACATCTAATCTTGGTATTGGAAGTTTTTGTTTATAGGTTTAAGTATTTTTAAAATGTTTTCAAGCTTGTAAATATTATTTGTGTCACAGTGAAATTGGTGGCTTAATAAATGAAATTGTAGCATAGTACATCAAAACCATCATTTACTTATTTTATGCATTTTGGTCTATCCTAACTTGTCCATTTTTTGTATTTATTTATTTATTTCAAATTGTTAAATTGAACTCTATTAGTGAAATAAAAATCTTTATCAATGAAATCTTGTGGATCAAAAATGATTTTTTTTTTTGTTTTAACACTTTCATTTATTCTAATTTCTATTCTATGTTTTTTAAACCACTATCAAAATTGTATAATGTATGGGTGAAATGGTTCAACCTAACTCTGAAATTGTTAAACTTAATCATGAAGTTATGTTTTATCTATTTTCTTGTTTTGCCTTTTCCATCTCTATCAATGAAACCAAACATAACTTCAATAAAATTGTAGACAATTTAGGCGAAATCATAATCAAAATTAGAAAAATTGTCAGTAGAATTAGTAAAATTGTCAAAGGTATCAACGAAATCATCCAAGATAACTATGGAATAGTTCTATTTTTTTTTCTTTTTTTCTTTTGGTTTTATATTTTTGACTAATCAACAAATTCATAGTTTGCTCTGATTGTGTAACTGCGAAATTGTTTCAGAGACATGTTTTTATGTGTTTTTAATTAGTTTTTCCTAAAATTTTTGTAGGTTTCCTTGATTTTCCACCAAACACAAAAACTATAACATTTTTTTTCAAGCCACAAGTCAAATAAAAACCTATAAAGAGCTAAACAAACCAAATTTTTCTTTATTGCTAACATTTTCTCTTTTTTGTTTAAGTTTTTTCGAGTTTTAGTTTTTATTTCATTTATTAATTAGTAAACATTTAGTTTTTTAGAGTTAATTGATTTCCCTTTTAGCATTTTTTTGTCTTATTTGTGTTGAGTATGCTCCTTTCTTGGTGTTAAATTGGTGGGGATACTTGAGAATCAAAAATAACACTTGTAAGTTGTGTTACCCAAGACAATATTTATGTGTATTCTCCTATCTTGGCATCACATTGGTGGAGATACTTAAGAATAAAAAATAAGTATCTATCTTTTTATTTTTATTTTATTAGGGATTATCGGTCATGAATTTCATCACCATGTGGTAGACCAAACCCTGTGTACGTGTGGGGTATAAAAATTGAGTTAGATTTGTCATTTTTGGCTAAGAGGTTGTGTGTTTTAAGCATATGATAAAGTTAGGGGTTTTCAAAATCTAATACTCAGGCCATAAATAACATGACTGAGATTTTAATTTTTTGACATCAAAACACTAAAACCCCAACAACTATGTTTGGCATGTTCGTACTAAACTCAATTATGTGTGTCCATTAAATTGACTTATTTCATAGTTTTGGGCCTCACCTTACCAAAAGGTATTTCATGAAATCCCTTAGCTAAAATTACATATACTTTAATCATAGGTAATTTATTTTATCTATTTAATTCATAGTGCATTAGTTATAGGTTAGCATCAAAAAATTACTTTCCCCGTACCCTTGAAACTAGGCTTAGTGAGACATGGGAATGGTAAGATTATCTATGGTTAGTTCCTTGAAATATTAAGTTGTAGCTAACACAATAGATAATTCAGTGACACAAGAAGCCTATAGGGCACTCAAGTGCATTTTACCTAGATTTTAACCTTTTTGTGTAATTTCATGTGTGTTTAGAATATGATTTCTTTGTTTATTTACTATGTTATACCACATGATGAAAATCCTTAAGTGAAAACAAAAATATTTTTAAATATTTAATTTACAAAACTTTAAAACCAAACATTCAAAAGCAAAACTCAAAATTATATAGTTATCAATAAACATCTTGGTCACATTTGTCCTTTTATTGTCTAGTATCAAGTGTTTTTTGAGTCAAGTCCTTCCCTAGAAATGTCACCCATCATAACACATGGATATGATTAATAGTCTTAGGGTAAGGTAGGATCCTTTTCAAAATGACACCTTCTAATTTGGTAGCCAATACCACAAATATCATCATGTATAAATACATGAGGGAGGAACATAACAAAAATAAGGTTGCGCAAAATCTATTTTGCCTACCTCTTAATTTATCTAATACATCATGAACAATAGAGATGATGTTTTTATTTAATTTTTTAGTTTAGGGGATAAATTTACACAAGATTTTCATGTCCAAAACTTGAAATATTTGATTGATGAGAAAGAGTCTTTATCACCTATTCACAACCAATCTATATCACAAATCTCTTTAGAGGGTAGTAATGTTATCATGGGTTCCTCAAATCCTAATCCCTAAGTATAAAAAGAGAAGGAAAAATACATATTTAATGAGGAATTCTCCCATGATCATCACATTAACCAATAGTTTGTGAATCTCTAATTCTATGAAAAAAATAATCTTTTAGGTTATTCAAATTATAGTCCCTACCCCAATTTGAGTGTGAATGCCAATTCACCCTTATATATAAATCCACCTAATCAAAACTTGAATATTCATTCAAGTTTATCAAATGCTAATGTACCAAACCCAAACTTGAATATTAATTCAAGTTTACCCATCATCAATAAGCACAATTTCAAACTTGAATACTCAATCAATTAAACATGAACACATCCACATGTTAATCAATATGATAATATAATAAACATGAACACATCCAATCCAAACTTGAATATTCATTCAAGTTTACCAATCACAAATCAAACCAATCCAAACATGAATATGCATTAAAGTTTACCAATCTAAAATCAATCCAATTAAAACTTGAACACTAATTCAAGCTTTATAATCAATTCAAATCCAATCCTTCATGTCTCACCAATCAACAACATCATCAATCCAAATTTAAATACAAGTTTGAATAATAATTCTAGCTCGCCCATCAACCAATCATTGTTACATCTAAATTTGAATGTTACTTTAAGTTTACCCATAAATTCAAATCCAAATACAAGTTTAGGAAATCTAGTAAATTAGTTTTCCACTTCACATTATTTTTTAGGATTTTATCTATTTAATTCAAATCAAATTCCACCTAATATCAATCCAAATCCCAACCAACCATTTAATAATAAAACTCATTCTAATGTAATGATTGGTTCACATCCATTTTTAAACCAAAAAATAAATTAAGATAACCCAAATATACCTTATCCAACCAATCCTAATTTATTTAATTTCAAATATATTAACTTGAACTCCAAAAAACCCAACCCTAATTTTAACACCAACCTAAACCAAATGAAAATTATCTTTAACATCAACCCAAACCAATCAAATACTAACATCTACACCAATCCCAAAAAAATAACTTCAAGTATTAACTCCAATACAAACCCATTAAATCTTAACTTATTCAGTAACCCAACCAATCCAAATACATTTATACATCCAAAACATACTAACTCATTTTATAACATACCACCTAACTAGTTTTCCCAAGCCTACACTAACACAAATCCATTCATGGGTCAAACTTCCAACCTATTTACCTCTTCAATATAAATGAATCAATTATCACCAAAATTTATTAAAGAGTGGAAAAATATGAATGATATAGTCTAGTTATTTCAAGATGGTACATGTTCATGTAAAAAAAATATAAGCTTGAGTAAATTTATTCTTACTCATATGATTTAAACAACATGACAACACCTTTTCCAAAACATTTTGAATTTCCCAAGATTGAAAAATAAAAAGGTAAGGGTGATCCAGGTAACACATTAAGTACTTATATCTAGCATGTGTAGATGATACTTGTAGTAATGAGTACATGTTGAGACTATTTTCACAAAGACTGGGGTTAAACCCTTGAATGGTTTTCACACCGACCCAAAGGATCAAACTTCACCTTTGAAGAATTATCTAATAAGTTTTCTCATCACTTTTCATACAATTTTTAGAATGAATTAAACACAATAGACCTAAATAAAACCCAAAAATGCAATGGTGAAACCTTTGCATCCTTATAAAGATGGAAATCATTGGCAAGCCATTTTTTGTGGTCTTTTCCTGAAACTGAACTTTTTTCTATATTTATGAATAATTATAACTTGGAGTTGGGACATCACTTGCAACTTATTTTCCCAATTTCCTTTGATGAAATTATTGAATATTGAGTTTAAATTTAATGAAATTTAATCACTATAAGTGTTATTAGATCGGAGAACAATTCCTCAAAACAACTTGAAAAAAACATGGTTTTTCCAAGAAAACAAATATTATAGGTGATGGTGTGACTAACATCAAACAAACAAAAAATCACACAAACAAAAAAAAATTATATACACAGCCCATTAACAACATTTTCACTCCCATTAGTCAACCAAGATAAGAAAACTGCAAACGTAAGTTCACCCAATTGGGAGATTCTTATGAAATAATTTTTCAAAATTTGGACCAATCTAACATGATTGTTTGGCCTAACACCAAGTTATTTGAAGAAAATATTACTAACCTTGATTAAATCCAAGTATTAATAAATCATAGATCTTATTAATAAATAAAACCAATGAAATACCAATGTTGAATGAGAGAAGAAAGGAAAATTTGAGCCAAATTGGTTGGGCCCATATGTAATTGTTGGGAAGTATGGATCTAGAGATTATAAGTTTCATATTGAAGATGGAAAGGAGATAGATGAAATTTTTAAAATCATTCATCTTAAATATTATATGCCTAGATCATTTTAATGATTTTGTATATGTCTTAATAGTTAAAAAATCAAAAAAGTCAAAAAAATCAACAAAAATTTGAAAAAAAGAGAACAAATACTTCATCAAAAAGTAAAAACTAGTTTATTGGCTCTTTGGGAAAGTACCATGATGAAAACTAATTTTTTGGAACCATGAGTAATCCATTATCTATATCCACCCTCATTACTTTGGGGCATCCCATTATAGTTCATCATTTATATCTTCAAACATCATCACTTGTCTCGCCATCTATTTCATAACATATTATCTTAGAGTTTGATCCGTATACTTACATAATTTTGTCCTTGATCATGTTATAGGAAAATATTATATATGACCATATCTATCACATTCATTTCCACACACACTTCCACAATAAAAAAACTTCAAAAAAAAAAATCCACTAAAACTTCACTTATCCATGTCTACCAAACTAATTATCTTTCAAACCAATCATCATAATTCACACTCTCATTTTTTCTTGGGAAAAAAATCACTCATCTATTAATCAACACTAAACACTTCGTCAATAAACCCATTTTATCATCACTTCTTATATTAGGAAAACTATATTTTCCCTAATATCCCCACACATACTTTTTCCATGGTGGATTATGTAGGTAACATTTAGAGACATAGGGTCTCTAGGGTTAGATCGACCACCACCCCCATCATATTTCCCATCTAAAAGTGTGATTTAACTTTTCCCAATCCCTATCTAACCCCATATAGTTATCTTTTGGATTCGTCATCGATCATCCAATTTTGTCACGGATATTGGCTACCAAAAGATTTTTAACCCTGGTCTAGGATGTTTGTAAAGTCATTTGATTCATTTTATGTGTTATTTGTTTTTCCTTATGTTTGGTTTTCATTTAGCATTATTATTTTATGTCTTATCATTTTATTTTTTATCTTATATTTTACTTATTTGTTTGTGTGAGATTTTTATTTTAGTTTACATTTGTCTTGTGTTTAATTATTTATTTTTTATTTTACATTTTATCAAAGTTATTTTGTGTATTAAAATATATTGTTATTATGATTTAACACATCATGTTTGTAGTATGTTTTGCATAAAATAGTACTTTTTATTATTTTCCATTTTTCTTATGTTTTTTAATTCAAGATTATTTTTGTATTACAATAGTGTGATTATGATTTTTTTTCATATCATGATGCACCCAATTTTACACCAATAAATCCTTTTAGTCCTTATGTGTATAAAACAAATATTCATCATGGTTATTTCATAACATTGATGATTATTGTTTTATGATATATTAAAAATTAGGTTTCTCAAATCTTACTCAACTATTCATGTTGGAATTCTAATGTAAAATAAAATAAATAAGTGGAAGTTATCTATGATCCATATATCCATAAATTTTACATTTCATTTTATACCATAAATAAAATTTGAAAGGATTAACATGTGATATTATAAATCAAGATCAGGAAAACTATTATCATACAAAATCACTCTTCTATACATCTAAGCCATGTACCATAAATGAAAAAATTTATATACATCCATAATATCCAAATCATATCCATAATACAAAGTCTATCACCTAAACATTGAATAATGTGTGTGTATCTCAAATGTGTCAATCTAATGATATAACTCATATAACTCATACTGACTATAGATGCCCATCTAAGGGCTAAGGAGAGAATTGAGATGGTTTTGATTATGATATATATATATATATATATATATATATATATATAGACACACACACACACACACACACACACACACACACATATATCATAATCAAATTTATGTCAATTCTCTCCTTAGCCCTCAGATGGGCATCTATAGTCTGACTCAGGTCATGATTCTACTCCTATTAGGACCCATGACATGTTGTGATGCATGACCTATATATCTCTCTTACTCCACATGTTATATTGATCTACCTAACAAAAACCTTAGATTAGAGTATCCTTTGAATGAAGGTTCTTATTGTGACTATACAACTAGTCTCTCATATAGACTCCTATAGTGTGTCATCTACTAAATCACTCTCATAACCTTATCCAAGCTCTAAAAAATTAGGGTACTATTAATATATATTTCATCTCTACCAACTAAATCCATAATGTATCCTTCTCCCTCCTATATCTTAGACCCAACCTTGTATCATCTAAAATTTATTTGTTTGCATCTTATGTTAGTAATCCAAATGATAAAGTCATTACCCTCTAGTCTCTCTACCTTATCCTAGAGTATATCGACTTATCCATGTAGTCTTCTAATCTCTATCACTCTCAAGCCCATGTGAGTAACCCTGCCATCAACCTCTCCCTGAAGTCTGCCAACTTATCCATATAAACCTATTATTTCCACATCTCTTACCTTGGTCTCCTCATGTAACATGTCTAATATCATTTGATCCTATATTGATCTATATGGCCCTAATCTATATCCCCCTACATGTGTCTCTATCATAGGATGCATCTTTATATATTCTCTAAATATGTCCTCACCATTATAAATAACTACTAAATGAGTCCTTCCTCCTCCACTTAGCTCATCTATAACATCTATAATAAATATATCCTCTCCCAAATCCACTCATATCTCATATCTAACCTCGACATCCTCTAGCTATGCATAAAAAACCCTCATTCTCCTCTGACCATCATATATCTAGTCTCCAACTCCTATCTATCTCTATCTTCTTTGTGTTGTAACTTATCTCCTATTCCTTGAACCCGTCCCTATACCTTTTGGATGCCTACTCAATATCAAAACCAATTTCTATCTCCATGTATGTGGAGGTGGATATTAAATTATCAATCTCATTAGCCTTTATCTATCCCACCACTCAACATAACCATTAAGTGTACCTACATCAATAACATCTCTCCTCTCTACCCAAGTCACTATTTTCACTTGAGTCCAACTATGCTCTATAATATGAGCATCAATTCTTGGTCTCCAAGAATATCTATCCCTAATAGATCATGCAAACACATGTATACAAGTTAAGTTATGTTGTCTTATTCTAAACTATCAAAACACCATGTTTGGCCTATACCAATAGATAATGTAATCATGTACACCAATAATATAGCACCATGTCATCATGTAATCCATGTATAATCCATCATGTTCCCACTATAAGTCAATCTCCCTATATGGTCTCCAAGTAATTTTTTCCTCCCCAAGATCATATAGTGATCTATTATAGTACCTCAAATCTCCTAGGTGTGGCCTTTGTTCCCTAATGATCACATGCCATCCATATGCAATCCGCTCATCCATTCATCTCATGTTCATGTGTCTTATGGGATGCTCAACTAAAATGTGTTCCCATGCCTGAACCTAAAATAGTGTTGGAGGTCTTATCTCCTTTCCATATGAATAAATCAAATGGTGCAAGTCTCTATACTTGCATGCTAAAACAAATGGACCCCATACAAATCTCTCCCCAATATACATCATATCACCTATCATGTATAACATTAAAATAGGACATAGTCTATAGCTCTTTTCAATAATCATAATACCACTAACAATAGCCATGATAAAAATCAATACATTTTTACATCTATCTCCAAGTCTATAAATGTGTTAATATCCACCTAGCTCTGATAACTAGAATCAACTCCTCTCCAAATATCTTATATAAATTCAAAACCTATGAACCTTTACCCCAATAAACCCATCTCCCTCATATCAATATCATTAATATCCTCTAAACATCCTCTAGCATCATTGTCATCTCAATTGTGAGTAGGTGAAATGTACTTATCTCACTATGTCATCTCTCCACTAATGTAATCAAGAATGCCTTATCTACTCTAATCTCAAACTTCTTGAAAATATAAGATAGTCCAGTAGCCTCTAACACCTTGAAATATTACTTTGTAAACCTCATGATTTACATCAGTACTAATGATCTATGCTCTCATATTGCCAAAATAGGTAATAACTCGTACATAAACAAATAATAGCATAATGTTATTCCTAAAGACATCTAGTCTATCAAATTCCTCATGAAACACTTTTTAAATTCATCTACTACCTCTATCATTTATCCATCTATCATAAAATCATGTTTATTTCCTAACTAACTATCCCCATCATATACCCTAGCAAATTATCCATCACTTTGGATGATTTCACTACACAAATAAAAAAATTCATTGTACATATTGATGATTTCACTGGAACCATCTTAAATTTCACAATAACCCCTTTTATCATTCTAACTTTGTAATTTCACTACTTCAATTGATGATTTCACTAATGGTATGCATTATTTAACCATTGCATTTAGTAAATTCATTGATCCCTTTCTTAAGTTTCTCCCTAATGATTTTTATACCTAATTTATCAATTTTGCAATTCTCTTCAATGAATTCTTCACTTTTGTTATTGATTCCATTGATGGGTAAATTGCAAAATTCTTTGAATCAATTTCAAACCATAATACATGACCCAAAATTTAATAATAACTAAAACTCAATATCATACTCATTGGATGCCTATTCCTCCTTGGTCTATGGTATCTCCTCACTCACTCAATGCAATGCTACTGCATGGGAATAGGGTCCATTTTCCTCCAAAGTCTCAGATCAAATTCACTGAATCAAACTTTATTCACAAATCACACAGGATATCAATTTGCATATATGGTTTTAATATTCACCCCTCCCTCTATTAATAATTTTCCACCATTATTCAAATATTTTTACCTCCATCTTATAGTTTTCATGTTTTACAGCCACTTTTCCCACAAATTCAAACAAATAATTAATCAACTAGATCAAATCTTTATCATTACTTGAAACTATAAATATTGTAAAACTTTTATCTAAATTATAAAATTTATATTTTTTTTTGACATGTAACTTATCATCATCAGGATATATCATTCCCACATATACTCATGTGAACCCTAAGTTTTGATCACCATCCAAATGTGCAATCTACAAGTGTGAATATATTCTTTTTTTTATCTACTATCTTGTTTTTATAACTGCGGAAAAAATTGTTTACATATTTTTACTCATGAAATTACAGTATCAAATTCTAGTACTTTGATCTATTGATAATCTCCATTATAACCACTTCATTATCTTCCTTTAGTAATTTTGAATGTTCATATGCTTTCCCACACAAATATTCTAGGGTGCATCATCTTGATCATTTTTATTCATATGGGGAAACATTTTTCTTCTCAATCATCAATGCTCTACTTTGACTACTATTCTTCGAAATGCTATTACTTTACAACACCATTTCAAAGGGTGGGAAATCTAGAGCCCTAAATTTCACCATCTAGTGTTGAAACTAACTTTGACACTCTAACCCTTATTATTTCACAAATTTAAATATGAATTAACAACACTTACCTCTAAATTAAAATAATTTAATAATTCTTAATTAATCAATTATGCATATCATTATACTCAAAATTAATTAATAATCTAGATTTTACACTTCACCTAGACATCCTCCTCCTTTATCTCAACCATGTCCTGACTGATGCAAACAACTTCCTCAACTTCATAAACCACTTGTGACTCAACTTGGAACATTTCAACCTCCTTGACATGTTCTTTATGACTCACTCAACTAACTCCCCTTTCTTTTCAACCAATGGAATTGGACATCATCCTCATGGATGAGGAATAATTCTCCACCATTGACTATTTGAATAATTGGAAATATTTAAATAATCCTCCACCATTTGATAGATCTCTCATAAACTTATAATTAAACATGCAATCCATTAATTTCAACCATCCTTGTGCAAATGAATTCTTATCAAATTAATTAATGAATTCCAAGATAATCCAAGCCATCCAAAGATCATTTTCATATAAAAATGTTTCCCTAATTCCCCTTGCATTAGAGAATATTGAGTAACCACATTTAGAAAGAAAGATACTTTTAATTTTAATGGAGGATGAGGATCATGATACTTAAATTGTATAAGTTTATGTTTTAGTTTCCTTGTATTTATATCTCTATCCTTAATTTGATTGAGTTTAAATTATATTTCAATTTTTAATTATTATCTTAGCTTAGCCAAACCATATATTCCATTCACACAATGACACCTTATACCATAGAGGCCATCATGAAACCTTGATATGATGTTTAAAATTAGAACATGCCAACTTAGACATTAAGGGAGTCCATGATGGAATCTATGGTACACATACTAGAAGTGTAGTCCTTAATAATAAACTACTGAGAATGAGATACTATTGGCCCACAAGGAAAATAAATTATTAATAGTAAATTAAAATATGGTTATCATGTTAGAAGCATGGTGATATCATTAATGTGCCATCTCAAGCTCTATATCCAATCACAACTCTGTGGCCCATATTTACAGGGGGGCTTGATCTCATTGGAAAAATAAAACCTAACTCACATGATGACCACAAAAACATAATCACCACTACTGAGTACTTCACCAAATGGGTGGAAGTAATTTGAATCACATACATAACAAGTAAACAAATCTCAAAATTAATCTTCAATCATATCATTTACCTTATTGGTATCCCCTCTATCATTATCTTTAATAAAGGCAAGTCCTTAAAAAATAAGGATGCTAAATCCTTTATACCCACTTTCATATTCATCATAAATAGTCCACACCATATTACCCTTAAGGTAATGACCAATTAGAGGCATCCACAAAAAATATCCTTAAAATATTTAAGCAAATTGTCAATTATGCTAGTCCTGACTATCATCTACAACTTTATCCTTCCTTGTGGACTTACCATACAAACATATGCACACACATGGGGGAACCCCTTATTAAATTTTCTATGAAAGTGAAATATTGTTAGTCAAGATTGATTTATCCTCCTTATATATTTTATCACAAGACCTAATTGATGATTAGGAACACCAAGTTGCACAATTACATGGGTTAGATATTTTTTATTATAAATGAACTAGTACACTTAATAATTTTAAAGTATATCAAAATAAGATACATCATATATACAACAAGAAAATCAAGACCATACAATTTGATATCAGAGATCTTATCTTAAAATAAAATAATATTAATATAAATCTAGATCATGAAAGGAAGGCAAAGCTTGAACCCAACTAGTTAGGTCCCTATGTTGTCATCACAAAATATGTCAAGTGCCTAAAATTAGACACTAAAAATGGATAATAAATTAATGATACAATGAACATCATGCATCTCAATCACTTACATGTTTAAAGGATATAATACTACTACAATATAAAAAATATGAAAATAAAATCAATAATTGAAAAGAAAGAAAAGAGAAAAAAATAATCAACCAAAAGTGAAAACCATTCTTATGGAACTTTGGGCATGTACCATAGTGAAAATAATTTTTTGGTTCCATGTGTAGTATCTATTTTCTATAATTACCCTATAATTGGGAGCATCCTCATTCTATCTCATCCTACATTATCCACATCTTTCTAAACCTAAATAATCATAACCATCCCTTTCATTATGTCATCCTATCCTTGCCAATGTATCCATCCTTCATCTTATTTTGACTTTGACAAGAATGTGAAGAGATATTATTTTAGAAAAATAATTGACACACCCAAACTCTTATGGAAAAACATTTTAGTGCATCTCATCATTGCATAATGAAGATTGGGTATATGGTTGTTACTCGACGTAGTCCTTTGTTATTCATTATTTATATCTTCAACATTATATCATCTACCATATCTACATTTTGTGTTATAACTAGTTTTCCCTTTGTTCATAGCTTAGTTCTCAGTTCTAAATCCCACAAAATTAAAAAATTAGTAAAATCTCAAAATCATTTGTACTTAGTTTTGTTATAAAATACTAATCCCACTTTAAACATACCATTGTAACCTCATTGGGATATATCATTCCCACTCTATCCCATCTCACATATATCATTGATTTGGAAAAAAACAAGGCTATTAGTGTCACTATCATATTTCCTCACACATGCATTTTTTAGCTTAGCAAGGACACAAATAAATCAATTTTACTTACTTATTTTGGTATGTTTTGTTACTTTCTTTTTATTACTTATTTGTGTTCATTGTTTGTTATTTGTTAAGTATTTTATATTTTCTTACTTGTGTTGTTTTAGTCCACATGCATATTACAACAATGTCATCATTTTCTTCCACATCATGATCCATCCTGGAGTACATAATATTAAAAAAAATATTGCTCAAACCATTTGAAATTTCAAATAAGAATAAAAACTATTTATTCATACACATATACATCATCATATTACATGTAATCACTCATTAATCACACACATTTATCTTTAAAAAAATCATTCCAAAATGATTAAATGTTAAGTATCTAAAACTAACATTCATTCATTTATCCATAACTAACTCATTAAACATATATGAAAATGACTAAATGTGTGCCAAATCAAAATATCAGGAGACGTAGCTAAACATCACATTATAATAAGTCCATCTATCTATATATCATAAATCACTAAAGAATTCATAAACATCTATAATCACAATAACATAATAATACACGTGATAGATCCCAAAAGAATCACTATGTATCAAAATAAATGTCGATGTACAAGTATCAATATACATTTCATCATATACATAAAAACCCATGTAAAAAATATGTATTTAAATCTCATTGTCAGATTCTACTGGTGGAATCCTCAAAGGTGATATTTATGGTAGAATCATCAAAGGTGTCTTTTGTGAGATACTCCTAAGAGGTGATCTCTGAGGTGCACCCATGACACCTAATAAATTTTGTGATGGATTCCCAACTGATCACTATGATGACACTATCCTCATTTTAATGGCCAATGATCCCCATAATTTGTGGCTAGAATACTCAACAAAAGAGTGTTCCCTCTAATCTATTGGAATGACACTCTCATATAAACCTCTATTTCATCATACTCATCACATCTAACATGACATTTACATGGCTAGGAGTAGTCAATATCACATACACTATGTCTCTTTTTGTGCAAAACCTTTGATCCTATTCCTAAATTATATCCCTCTCCCCTTATATCCTCTATAGATTAGAATATATTTCCATCATAATACCATCTTATCTCTATAATTATCCTATAAAAAACTCACCTAAATTTTAATCCACACCACCTCGACATCCCTCACTATAATTTAAGCCTTATGGATCACTATTGTACCTTGAATAATGACTATTTCTATCTCTATGGTGGATATCTCTCACTAGAGGATATTAATCAAGGCACTATCCCCTACTAACCTATCCAACCATGATGGCCTAACCCCATCTCTACCACTTATAGTAAATGGTCCCACTATTTCCATGGTCAGACTTGTATCTCCAACTCAATCTCCTCCATATCTCCCTCCATCACTATCTATGTATATCATAGTTACCCCTCCACCATATAATACACTTCTTTTGGTTACAGTTTTACCACATGTCCCCTAATCCTCTATTATTATACTCTTGGAGTCTATGCCCTCAAAATACTTTGTATCCAATCCCCCAAATTCCTTGGCCTTTAATGTGGAATAATCAACCTCACCATCTAATTCTGATCCCACCATGCTATGTACTCATTTATGACACCTGAATTGATCACATCCCATTACCTATGCCATGGGGCATGATGTAAATAAGACCAACCAGGAACAGCTATCCTTAAATCCACTATCTACCCCCATTGTTGCCACTCTTTGTATGATCATTCAAAAATATGAGGCCCTCTTTTAATATTTTATCATATTCTAAACTATCTCAACACTCAATCCAACCTATATCTCCTAATAATAAAATATTTTCACCTAATAATATAACACTTTGTAGTTGAGTAAGCCAAATATATCAAGTCCTTTACCCATAATAGATTAACCTACTTATAAGTCATCCATGTGATGTTCATTTCTCTCAACTAATGTATATCTTTATTGTAATATGACAAATACCCTATATGTCTCCATTGCTACCCACCATAAGGTATCTTCCATATTTAAACATTCTCCTTATATTTCCTCAATCATAGCTATCCTACTAGCTACTCCATGGTTATATACTCCCATGCTTGTACTAGTATTAGTGTTGATGCCCAAATACTATTCCCATTATTGTATGCCAATTAATATACATCTCTATATAATTATGCTAACACACATGGATACCATACAAACACTATTTCAAACTCTAACATATCCCTAAAACATTTGCAAGTCCAACTAGAAATACTATACCAAAATTTTTAGGTAGTAATATGCCACTGAAAATATCCACAAGCACTAAAGGAAATGGATTTATCTCTCCTCATCCCAAGCACACATCTAAATCCAGCCCCAAACCCACTATTAGGATGTTATCATGCTCAAATAATCTTATCAATGATGTAAATCATGTCATTTATCTCTATTATACCATATTACCCCATAGTGGGATATGCAAAACACTTCATAAATTCTATAATCTAACCATCATCTCCCTTATTATTAGATTAAATGTACTCATATTTGAGTGCTAACAATGTCAAAAGATCCTTATAAACACATATATCTAGCATCATAGCTATATAAGATAACCCAACAACCTCCAACAATTTATAATCATCCAAGATAAAGTTATTAATCAATCCTATCACTTTAGATTTCTTATCACATGTAATTATGACTAGTAGTCTCTCCTACAAACACTCAAAAAGACACACAATTAGTCTAGCTTTCCATAAAAATTCAAAAAACATTGCTAATTTAGTAAACCCATAAGTTTTTTAAATCAAAAGGCAAAATCACCATTCATCAAACCAAAATCATCAAAAATTTATGGAATCACTATGACTTACAAATCCACCACAATTATTTCATAATTTCCATTATCAAGAATGATTTCTCTATTTATGAAGGTGAATTCACCATTTTCATGAGATAAATCGATACAAGGAAAATTTTCCTCACATTGATTTCATTTCATGTCCACTTCAAATGCATTTATTACACAACAAATTCAAATTTGACAAACCAAAAATTATACTTACTAGTGGCCCACTCCCCTATGGATTTTATGCTCCCTCACATGCTTGCTATGGGTTTTTTTATTTTAGTACAATCCATATTTATTCAATGGATTATTTATGCTCATATCTTAAAAATACTATGTAGAAAGAGTGAAAATGATATTAAATTCACCGCTTACCTCCTATTTATCCTCCAAACACACCCAAAATTTCCTTCCTAACACCTTCCCGTCCTCTTTTTTCACCCTTATTCTCATGTTGAGATCTCATCCATGTCTTTACTCTTCTCACAACCTATCTATGGGACAACTACCTATCCAATTAACTAATAATGTCACTTGAGACATCTTTTTTTACTAATGTCCCTTATACTTTTCTTCATTATTTTAAAATTCATTACTTCTTTTAGTCTTAATGCCCTTTCAAAGAGGGGAAAATATGGGCACAAAAATCCCACTATCATAGGGTCATAATTAATCTACTAATTATTTCCAATCATAATTAAACACATCCCTAATAAACCCATCCATTGTCAATCTATATTTATATTATTATAAAATAACCCCTATCCTATTCCACATAGTCCCACTATCATTACCCCTTTGATTAATTAACTAATTATTTCATATTAGTTAAGTTAATCAAAATATGCACCTAAAAATTTATGAAAAAAAAATTAAAATAGTAATAAAATTAGCCAAGTCACCTCATCATCCAAATCAACCAACCTTATTTAATCCATTTAATCTCCCCATTAACTATTAACCAACTTATTCAAATTGTATTAAGACATTAAAACACATTCAAACCACATCATTAAATACATTCAACTCCCTATCCTAAATATTTATTATATTAATCCCACTCAATGCTAAAATAACAAACCCATTAATAATTTGACCACTTCCCCCAACTAATTCATAAATTCTCAAATAGTCCATTGAATGTGTTTGACCCATAGACCAAATATCCACAATCTAAATTCGAAAATATTAAATAATCTAGTTTAAATCTGACCAGCCATCCTTCCCTCCAAAATTCAATAAATTGGTCATTCCTCCTCATTCACAAGTATCATGAATCATCATTTATCCAACATAAAAATTATACTCTTACATCCAATTGAGATCAATCAATCATCTCATCGTGCTATCAGAATGCTGTTAAAATTCCTTGTATAAGATCTTTATCTGAGAAAACATATATGAATAATCAAGATAAAATCCAAGGTAACAAAGGAGAGGTATTAACTATTGGTAAGTGAAGGTACATCTTATTTTCCTCTTTCAAGATCTATTGGAGGGTATGTTAGACTAGAGTAGCATTTCTATATTTTTCTATGTTTCTATTTGTGAACTCTAATATTTTCATATTTTAAGGATGTTCATCATTAAATCATTACATGGGAGGAATTTCTAAAATCATGCATAAATTAGTGGGATTTTTGGAGAGGGACTCAACACTGGCATACAGTCACAACTTGTGAGGTATCATAGTTCTTTTATGTATATTAATGAGATTCCAAGAGAGGGATTCGGCATTATTTGATCAGTACCATGACGTACAATGTGATAGTTTTATGTGTAGTTGAGACTTTTGATGACTTTACATTCATATTCTTCATATAATCTTCTATACCCCTTTGTATCAATGGGGTTTATTGTGTCATTTGATCCAAGTGGTTAGTATAATTATAATTTTTGAATGGGGCATATACAACCCTTTAGTAAATAGGTATTAGTATTAATAAGTGTTAGTATTTTTAGTAAATAATAAACTTGTTAGTGAAAATAACTTATATAGTGGTTAAAATGGGTTGAACGCATAAGTCAGTTGGGTCTCATACATAACCAACTTCTCGTGAAATATTTTATAAGCTTTATATAATCGTAAAAAAATATAGTATGTGAGATTTTACCCTTGAATAATTTTTTGTCAACATTATTCCTTTGTTTACCCACTTGTGGTTATCACAACACTTACTATTTATTGCACTTTCATTTATTTTTCTTACATGTGCTATATGGATTTACTTGCACAAGTAAACCCACTTTATTACACATCAAAGAGTTAAATTAATCTCTTAAATTTGTACATGGGATTCATATAATTTTTTTAATTAAATTCACCTACCATATCAGTTTCACACTCACTCCTTTTACAAATTCCACCAAACCCATACTAGCCACTATTAGTTAATAACCATAATTATATTGGAAAACCTATGCATAAATTTTATAAAAACTCTAAACTTTTATAATTTTTTATTTATATTTAATTTATACTTCATTGGTTATTATATATTTAGGTTAAGTAAATTTCTTTAAGCACTCCTCATCACATTGAAATTTTTAACTATTCCCATAAGAAGGAAACTAAATTCAAATTCACATAAGTAATAAGGGTTTGTTGAATAAATCAAATGTGATAAATTGGCCAAATTACTCAAAGTAATAGTATCCAACATGATTGGAATTAAATCCTCCCCCTCTTATAAAATCATCATCCTTGATGTAACATGCCACTAATAAAGTCACAAGGCAATTACAAATCAATCTATATTTATGATACTGTAATGCAACTAAAAATAAGCACATCTTCAACAACAAAATTGATTTTATGTTATTTTAAGGACATATGTTAATCATAACATCAAATAATGTTTTAAATAGCTTAATTCATTTTAAACAAGTTTAATTTTCTCATTTTTTCCAAAAAAATATTTACATGCAATATCTTTCAATATATTTTTTGATTTTTTCAATATTTGAAACAAGGTTTTTATTAATCTAAGATATAAAATTTTCAATATTAAATATTATTTTCATTATCAATTAATTGGATAACATCTAATAAATAATATTTTGATATTGTCTCAAATGTTTAAAGTTAAATAGTTGATGCCAATTTCCTCCTTAGACCTCTGAAGTAAAAGTATACCTTACACCTCCTAAAAAATAATCCTCCTTAGACTTTCCAAGAATAATACTTCTTAGACATCCCAATAAAAATTCCTTTTTAAGCCTTCTAGGAAATAATCCTCCTTAGACCTCTTAATAAAAATAGGAAAGCAATTACTTTAGATAAATAGTGTATAAAATCACCATTCTTGGTGAGGGAAGGATGGTTTTACAAACTTGTTCATACGAGTTACCATCTCATCCCTATATATTGTCTTATAAGATGTCATATTCCCCTACATACTCACATAAAGATAAAAAATATTCACATCATGAATGTACAAGAAACCAACATTTATATCCAAATGAAAAATTCTTACAAGAATCAACAAGATGATCAAATAATATGAATAACTTAAAAATAATGCAACAAAATAAATTACCACTTATTCAAAATTTTGGTATGATCATCCTAAATGATAAGTAGATAAGTAGATTGAAAAAATTAACTAAAAATAAATAGTGTTGATTTCTAAATCAACTTAGATCATAAATTAATTAAAAATAAAATCACAACATACCATCATAGAAAAAATTTAGATTACTTTCATAATGTGGCTAAATAATCCACCTGAAGGGAGAAGGAATATGAACTCATCATCATAAAATCATATACCACCTCCTTATACCTCCCCCAAAAAGTCTACATGTCTCAACATAGAGTGTTCATCATAAATGTTGTATTCTTGAAAACTAATAAGGGCTGAGTGGAGGGGAACCTTGTTCATAAAGTTACCATTACACATGGATAATTCATGGTTCACTCACATGAAATATTCAGGGTCTTACTCAGGTTGATATAATGTAGAAAGGAGAAAAGTGTGTTTTTAGCCTATGTGAAGTTCCACTTCCTAGGCTGCAACCCAAATTAGACTAATAAGGACAAGTGACCATCATCTCCCTCAAAACTCACACTTGCGTCAATACTCAATTAGTAAAGCAATGATATTTAGTTACATAACATAACAATTTATTACAAGAATGAGAATTACACTATAAAATAATTTCACATTTGTGTTATATGTACAACGTACATAACTAGTATGCTCACATTCACATAATTACATGTTAGTCACACAACACAATTGAAAAAAAATCACCTTAACACATACATCATGATTACACAAAACTATTATTTTAGAGATGATGATATTTATCCTATAGGTTCTATACAAATAGATATTGATGAGAGGGATTAAAAACTGGTTTCACATACATACATGCATGTAAATCCATCAGTATTCATTAAAAAATATGAATAACTTATGTAAACCTAGTCCACAATTTTCCAAAAAAAATAGATATAAGGGATAAATCACCTAAAAACACAATGGAAACATTAACACTATCAATATATATGCATTAAGTGGTCAACCTATAGGTCCAAAATTGAAATATAAATGTTTTCTCTATTTTCTCGAATCACTAATCAATAATTAATATCAACTGCTATCAAAATTACAAAAGTCTAAGTTGGCATCCCCGTGCATAGTAAATAATGCATCAAAAGTATCATAAATATCTCATGAATAATATATAGGTTTTCTTTGCTAATTAAAAAACCAACATAAATAAAAATATCTATGCACACTATAAACATATTATCTAATGTCAGAATGTAATTGATCATCATAGAAATATGCATCATTCATATGAAGAGATACTAAAATGACTTATGAAAGTCCAATATAATGATCAAAATATATAATAATGACACTACGTGCATATTTTATAGTATAGTATAGGTCCATCAAGTACAATAAAAATAGTTGATATATGAAGGAGTTAAATTAAATTTTGTATTCACATTTGGTCTATCTCATGGTCTTCAATGTCATGCCTTTAGTTCTCTTATACAAGTTACATGAAAGCCTCCATATAGAGTAATCAATTCCATGTCATGGAAACCATCTTTTGAGTACTCAGATAGATCATAAAGTAGACATGAATTGTGTTTAATGATCAACCATAGCTCACCATAAACACAAAATTTTGAGGAATCAAGAAGAATATTTTCAAAAATACTCATGTGTAGTGTCTTATAACACCAAAAATTAAAAAAAGTGCCATGTGGATATCCCAATTTTGGTTGGGATATACTTTTCCTATGCATTCATGTAACCATGGTTCTTATAGGCTTAGCGTGTGCATGTCAGTGAGCTTATTTAGGCTTATTTTGATACCTTTAGGTTGTACACCTAAAAAATATACAAATAATATCATTTTTATGAGGAAGGTCTCTATCATGCACATGTAAATGATGTCTATTATGATCCGTAGGGTAGCAAGATCTATGAACACTTATATTGTGTCAATGTGCAACCCTCTCTACCCACTGATTATATTTTAAGGAGGATATCCCTACCATCCCTCCTATTGATGGAAACATTTATTGTAAGACACCTAACGTGCATTGCATGGTTCAAGTAATATATATTTATGTCTATTTGAGATGGATGTTTGGATGGTAGTCCATAGTTAATCTCATCACCCACCTATAAAAACTTCATGAAATCATATTATGAATATAAAATAATTAGGAAAATGGTGAACCAACTAGAAAAACTTCCCGTATATAAGGTAAAGTGAAGCTGATCTATAAATCAATCCTAGCTCAGAGAAGATAAATCAAACTAGCCCTTCCTCTTATTGGTACATTTAGATAATCAAGATCATGAACAATATGGATATGTTAGACCTTACTAAGGGGTTTCTTACCACAAAATGTCACTAGAGAGGGTTATAAAGGTTCTATTCAAGCAATACCACATAATATCCTAGCTAGGTCCTATGGTTTCTAACAAAGTAAATGTCAAAGTAAATTAAATATAATCTAGTGCTCTAAAAATCTTATGGAAAAAATGGGGGATAATAAACAGAAAAGAAAAGATAAAAAGAACTCTACATAATTAAATGTAGAGGTAATTATAATCATGAAGAGATAAATACATTCATAAGGTAATACATGATAATATTTATACTTATAAAAGATATGTAATAGTTAGGAATACTTGCTTTGAAGATAAACCCATCTAGCCTCAATCTCTCCCTTGGCCAATGGTGTTTTGTAATAGATTATTGTGGTTTGTAAGGATAAAAAAGATAGGTTAGATATAGGTTACAATACTTCTCTTATGCATCCAAAATACTTTTACCACAAGATAAGATTCATCTCTCTAAAGGAAATATGAAACCCTAAGCAATGACTCCTAAATTAGAATGGTGGATAAGTAGATGCACAAATGAATAATTATCTATCTATCTCTTAATGAAAATTGGGTGAATGATGTGTTTATATACATAGAAATAACCCTAAACCCTTCTAAATTTTTAGCTTACATTAATCATCCCAATCAATTTAGTTGTTTAGGAAAAAAAATAGTTAAGTCCCAAACTAAGTTGACTAGGTTGACTCAGTCTCGTAATGTGATCAATTCCTAAAAAATGGTCAACTCATTTAAATATGTACATAGGATGGTAAAAATATGTTTTGGCTTAAGTAGGGGATATTTAAGGATGTGAATTTCTCGGAGGAGCATGTAAGGGAGGTTTCAAAGCTTAGGGAAATGTGTAAGATGGTATTGTATTGGTTTTAATTAGTGTTATATAGAACAACAATCATGCGAAGCACCAATGGTTTATCCACCCATTTCTTAGTGCACCCTTTAAGGCATTCACTTAGAGATATTAAGACTTGATGGGTTTATATAAGAGAGAAAAAATTAGTAATTGATAAAGTTTAAAAATATTATGTATATATATATGACCCACTCAAAGTTCATCATGTGTCATGAAGTTTCAACAAGGGATGGTGCTTTAGGAAAATAAAAAAATGACACATAACATTGAGTTAATTAAATTATAGTAAGAAGTGAATAAGATAAATGAAAGGACATAATTAAAAAATACATACCTTTAGTTACCTTATTACTGTAGACTAGAATTGAAGCGAGATAATGTAAAGGTGTCCAATGTAGGGAACATTAGGAAAACCTATAAAATAATTGAAAATTTGATTTTTTTGTAAAATATACATGTAATTTGTAGAAAACATCTCTACACTGTTAGGATTCTATAACATCTTTTGATTAAAAAAATCTAGTAGAAATAAAATTATGGGTGAAAAATAGAATCTGATGGTAAATAATTGATAGAAAAATAATTTTGAATAGTAAATATAAAAAGGGTGAAAACAAATTTATATATAATTTTTACTATTCTAAGATAATATATCTCTGAGTGACTTAAAGGATCCTAGAGAGTCATGGTGAGGAGACAATAGCTACAATGTGGAGGATGCCTAGTGGCTACAACATGTGTAACTCAGGTAAGTGGTGCATCATTTTCATTTTTTTTGGTAATGTTAATTAAAATTAAGCTATTTTTAATAAAAATAGATATTAGGGGAAATGTAGGTACTAAAAATTGACCTAGGAAATTTTTAGGTAAACTAAGTAAAAAGTAAGATGTTGTGTAAGAAAGAGTAAGACTTATAAATACTTAAGGAATTTATGGTAAATGGCTGAAAAGTCACCACAAATTTTGAATAGACTTAGCCATGATGGCTTAGTTATAAAATGTGAGATGTAATAAGGTGGCCAAATATGTAAAGGAGATCTAATATATTATTGTTGGGTGATGGTTGATTGCATAGCAGAGGGCTGACTTAGTTAGAAAAGTGGGCAGGGCTAACTTAGTGCATTTTGGATGATGTAGAATGTAATAAGGGGATGATATATTCTATTAAATAGGGCTAAATACATAGAAGAGGGCTGATCTAGTATGAAAAATATGGGAAAGGGCTGATTTAGTATCAAAAAATTTGACTATGTTAGAATAAGGGGATAAATAGAAAATATGAAAAACAAGTTGATGAAGTAGTTATTTTTTCTAGTTTGAAGAATTTTAAGAATGTATTTTATCATTTTTACGTTGAGATATAAATATATTATATGTTATTTGACATTTTATGGATATGGAAGTGATTTTGGCACCTAGTGGATGTATATTAGCTATGAGATTTACTAGAGTGACTATCAAATGGTATTGAGTGTGGTTGGTTTCCTTAAGATTTGGAGGCATCATGGAAATGTAGAGGATCCCTCTTAGTGTTGCTCCAGTCATTATGTTCCTAGGAACACAGGAGTGACTAACACTTTCTAATAGGAGGTGGGTGTGGATACCATAGAGGTGGGCATCACCTTTGAGGATGTCCATGCTTTTCTCAGACTACCCATTATTATGACTCATATCATATGTGATACATTAGAGGCTGAGGAGGAGAGGAAATCCCTAGCCTATTGGATGATAGGATCAGATAAGATTTAATATGGATTAAGCATAATCTTAATCTATATATGTCTTGACCTTTATATATATCTAGAAGGCTATGATAAGAATTTTGATAGAGTGTGTATTTTATCACAAGTTAGATGAGAAGGTATCATTGTATGTAGTATCTTAATGTAAGTTGATCCTAGAGTAGGGTGATTTATATGATTTGGGTTCTTTTATTTAGGTAAATCTCATGCATGACATGTATGGTATAGTAAAATAGGGGTAGAATATTATAATTCTCATGATTTTATTAAGTGCCTAGATTTATGAGAGGTTTCTTATGTATTGACTAGATAAGTTTCCCCATATGATGGATGATAAGATACCTCAAGTGGTAATATGATGATATGATCATGTAGTCTGTGTTTTAACCCATGCAATAAATGTATAGACCATTACATGTGGGCAAATAATATGAAATATCTATACTAATATTACAACCAGTTGGCTGACTTGGGATATTATGGCTACTAGATTGACATCTGTGTGCATTAATTGACACTATAACTTGTAGGTGAAGCCACATTATATAGTTTGAGTACTTAAATAACTAGGTTTATCACATATATCAATTCACCTAGTAGTGCCTACTTATTGGGCATAACATGATAGAGAACCTAAATGTAGAGGGGGTGTAGGATAACCTGCATAGATACCAGTCATTAGGCCTCATCAAGTGAGGCCTTCAGTAGGTTAGGTGTAATATTATGGTGTGGCTAGGCCTGAGATAGAGGATGTTATAGTTTTGGATGTATAGGGTGAGGATGTAGGTTAGGTAGCTATAGATCCACAATAAAGATGAAAACAACCACCATGAGAACATAGGAGATAGAGGTACTGTCAGAGGGAGAGGAAATGGAAGTTAGCAGTCACACATGGAAATCCCATGGTAGATGCTAAACATAGATGTTATATAAAGAGGAAAATAAGGAAAGGAGTTTGACATCCATGGGTGGTAAATTTAGGCTTTATACTTGTGTAGAGGAATCTTATAAAGGAAGTTCTCAAAAATGAGACTGAAGGGGAGACTATGGTTGGTGACATCGATGTTGATAAAAAAATGCTTAAGTTTATAAGTTTTTGGCATATACCACTATTTGTATTATTGTATATGTACTTGGTATAGGTATATGTTTTAATAATTTGGATATATATATGATCTAATGTATATTTGGTTTTTGTTTTAAAGGTAATATTATGAAGGAGATTAGATGGGTCACCATGGTTTTGGCCATACACCATGATATTTTGGATGCAATGTTATTTCATTATGATCCATACACCTTGGTGGATCCTATGGTACAATATTCCATAGCTTATGCTAGCTAGTTTAGATTGGTCGAGGAGGCATCTTGATAGTTATAGGAATAAGGAGATAGCCTAAAACTACTTGTAGGAGTAGGAGATGGGGAGGCATGAGCCTGGTAGGCATTGGCTCAGTTGCAAGATATCCATATGGATAAGATTATATATATTGGATATGTGTAGCCCTAGGTGGCCAATTTATAAGGACAAATTGATGGTTTGATAATTTGAACTACCTCGTTACATCATAATATTCAGAGGACTCAATCACAGGCATCTATGGGTAGTGTAGTTTAGCCACAGGATAGACATGATGGAGCAAAACCTTAAATCCATAGCTATTGTATTTTATAATTGTATCATGTTGTATCAAAGTCATGTTATATATATGGATATGGATATTTCCTGATCACTGAGTTGTTCTGATTTTATTGATGGATGTATGGATGTATTTATTTTATAGCACATGTATTTTACTTTTTTTGTATATACTATGGGAAGTATGTCATGCATGTTTTATTTTCTAATGTGACACACATGTGTGGTTAAAAACAAAAACATATAATTTGGAAAAGTATAAATAATCATAAAATGTAATACACACTATATCACAATGAAAAATATGTAAAACAAAAGATGAATAAATATAGTACACCAAAATGGTAAAGTAAAATTTAAAAAATGTTTTAAACCATGTATAAGTAAATTACACCAAATTAAAATAGATATAAGTCATACTATATCAAGTTGGGAAGTATGAAAATTTGTAATAAAGTGGGAAATAAGTTATAACTAATGGTATAAAGAAAAAAATTATAATAAAATTAATCAATCATACTAAATTAAGATGGTAAGTATGAAATAAAAATAAAATATACAATAAATAAAATTAATCATACTAAATCAAGATGGTAAGTACGATTAATTTAATAAAATGGTTATTTAAATACATGTAATCAAAAAATAAAAAGATAAGTTGGAATGTTTATGAAGTAAAAATAAAACATACTAAATTAAGATGAGAAGTATGTGTTGGTTCTCAGTTGTACACCCCTCCAATCTGGCTTTGCGTACTTCGAAAGAAATGGTAAATAGTGATGACAAACCCACTAGGGTGTCATTGTAGCTAGGGGAGGGTTTGGCATCAAGAATGGACCAGATAGGAGAAAAATGACTGTGGGCCACCTATAAAGGGTATGTTTAGTTCTTTTTTGCTTTTGGCTCTACCTAAATCAAGGTGAGAGGACTTATGGGGTAGCTAGCTCACATTGAGAGATTATGCAATTCATCCTCCATGAGGGTTATTAGCATAAAGGAACATAAATATGACTAAAACACAACCAAACTTGATCAGGGTTGTCACATGGAATAGGCAAATGTTCTAAGCTAGGCACAAGATACTTAAGATAGATATGAATATGTGATTACAACTTTCATCCGCAAATAATTTTCACAATATAGGGTCTGAATAAGAGATTGCAATACTGAGATTTCAAGCACAAAGATCAAACACATGCTAAATACATAATGTTTATTCATCTAAAGGTAAATAACACTTTAGATATGCAAAGGGCATGTTATATGCAGGGTAGGATGGGGAAAAACCAAGTTAATCTGAAATATGAATAAGGGTGTAGACAATTAGCAAATGAGTATGGAGACATTAACAACTATGTTATCTTCACTTAACAAATGCTTTTCATTTCAAAATAGATAAGATGAAATCATGCATAAATGGTCCTTGAAAATTTATCTCCAACATTGCAAATAACTATTCAAAAGCTCTTACCAGTTAAATTCATAAACATGGGACTACCCTTAAGAAGGCTATCAATTCCCTCTTTTAGCATAACAAAATGAAAATGATTTTATATTCTAGATTTGAACCCTAAATGACTATCATTAAGAGGCATGTATCAGATAACCAATCCACTATGCATGTAAAATAGAGTATTGTATTTCAAAAATAAGAAGAAACAACAAACGTTGAGTAGATTTCATATATTAACTAAATCAAAGCTAATTACAATGTATCTTGAAAATTACATATCAAAACACCATGAAAAACATTTCTGTAACAAGGGAGACATTTTTAATTCTCTTAAAGCTTACCAATGATTTTACAAGAGGAATCAATTTAGCATCATAAAATTACATTGGGAGAACTCTCCTATGCTATAGCAATGTACCCAAAAATTAACCGATCTTTCATAAAGGGACACACCCCCTTTACTTATATAATTTCATAGCCACACATGACATATTCTACAAAGATACCCCAATAGGAAGATTCCTTCATGGGCCTAGGATTGGTTACAATGAACTTGATTCATTGGACTTGTAGTTGTGCTCTCGTGATAATGAAAGGCATGATTCTCCACTACAAAAGAATATTTACAGTTATGTACACATAAAATAAACTTACAAGGGACAAAACAAAACTTTGTCCACTTATGTAAAGAAATAAATACATCCCTTTATTAAACAAAACAAACTTTGAAAGGGACATGCCACTATAGGGCAAAGTAAAAAAAATTCCCAATGGGAAAAGAGAAAAAAGGATAAAAAGGGAGAAAAGGACAAAAAGAGAAAGGGAGGTATGGAATGATTCTATTTTGGGAAAGAATTCAAGGGTATCTAGTCGTGATGAAAAATCCACATTGATGACTATGTCCTTTTCTAGCTTGTTCTTATATGTCGTGTATCCCTCGATCATGGTAGTAAGGATCATCTAGTCTAGACCCACTTGATATTTGAACTTGATGATATATTCTTCAAGCCAATCATCAATCTTCTGGATTACCACCTACTTCTTTTGACCAATACATTGAGTTGATCACAATCTTTCTCTAATGCAACCAACTCCCTGATCTTCTATATATCAAAGGTTCCTTGGGGTGCATAGTTAAGGGTTTTTAGGGCATTATCTAATGCCTCCTCCATCATGTTACTTACACCATCTAATTTCACCATATTTTTGAGGGAGGGATCTATCTCCTTATTTATAGTATTGAGAGACTACTCTTCTCCTTTTAGATCAAATATGCCTTCCTTGAGCATCAAGATTCAATATTTTATTTCCAACTGGTACTCTCTAGGATTTTTGTGATCATCTTGGGAGATGATGCTTTCTATAATTAATTTATCCAAGCCCAGGTTGCATATTTTGTCTAGCCTCAACTTAAGTTTCTCGCAGATTTTGATATCTACCATGAATAGCTGGGAGTCACACTCTCCTTGTTTGTCTAGGATATCATCCAAATAATCTAGTGCTAACCCAATTGCTTCCTTGGCCTAGATGATCAAAAAAAATTGCCTCTCCTCAGTGGTACATCCTCTATCTTTCAATTCATCTCCATGGGTGAGGTCTAGTGATTTAAGAGGGATAAGGGAAGGGTTAGGGGCCTGGATGGTAGTTGGAGCCACTACTTGAGGCTCACTTAGTAAATTTTGCAAGTACTATATCATAGCCTAGTTCTCCACCTTTAACTCTTCCATGGTGGATTTATCTTTATCCATTCTATGTGCCACCATGTCATCTAGGACTTGTGAAGTATGTTTCAATTCCTTCCTTGATGGCTCCCTGAGATTGTAACTGTAGATGGAGTAAATTTTTAGGGGAGCATTCTTTTGCAGTGTGTTTAGAGGAAGAATGGCTACTTTATCACTCCTTTCCCACTTGTCAGTGAATGTCATTTGGGCATGAATTTTGGCCTTCTTTGGGGGCTTAGCCTTTTATTTTTGAATAATTTGTGTTATGTCAATATCCCCTATCTTACTCATCACATCCTTCTTTTCCTTCATCTGGTCTATAACCCAAAGAAGGGGCTTGGTCTAGAAACCTATCAAAGTTATGGATGCTAAGGATTGCCTTGTGGTAGTGATGAGTGGTGCCAATGGAGAAATAGCTTCTAGGAGCACCACTAGCTTGGGAGGAGGACTCAACACAAACTATTCTATGTCCTTAATGCTTCCCTACTTTTTCTTTTCTTCCTCTAAGAATAGTTCTATTTGTTCAAAAAAATTAAAATCATACCCAGGCTGGTGGGATTTCATGTACAATTTGTCAATGGAGCTCACCTTTTCCATGGGTTGGATGGAGGATACAAAAATAGCTTCTCCTTCCTTATTAATTTGGGTCACTGGGTCTATAGAGGCTATGGTGACTTCTTTGTCACATTTGGAAAACTTTTCACCAATCATGGCCTTGAAACCTTTATTTTTCTCTAGGTCATGCACCTTGATGGTGGGGAGGACCCCTCAAGGGACTTCAATTGAAGCATCACCCTTGGGGGCACCCTCCTTGGGACCTTTATTTACTTCTAAAGTTGTGGGGGTGCCCATTTGTAGGCTTGATCCCTCATCTCCTCCTTTATCATTTTCCTTCTCTCTCACCTTTACACTATTGGTGGGGGATTGAATGTCATCCTTAGGTTCATCCTGATCCGTTTCATTTGGATTTGAGGTGTCTTCAACTTCACCATATTTGTCTTACCTAGGTTACTGAGAAATAACATTTTAGACAAATGCCTTTGTCTCTAGAGAGTGGGGCTCATTTTCAATATGGGCCTCTACTTGGGTAGCTAGCTCAGCTCCAACCTTCACAACATCATCAAAAAATAAAGGATAAATTAGATCCTTGACCCCTTCCTCATCACCTTCACCTTATTTTATTACAGGTTCCCCCTCTATAGATGTTCTTTATGTCAATATCTTTGATGGGGTATGATGCTTCTCCCTATGGGTTCTTTGCCCAATTATTATCTTAAGGGGAGTGAAGGTGTGTTTTTTCTTCATTACTTCTACTATCAAACTATCTTCATCTAATTCCTCACCCTTGCTCATATCATTGACCCTCTTCATGTAAGAGGCTTGATCTTCTCTTTTCTTCAATGAGAACTCCTTGGGGATCAGGTCTTTGAAAATAACTATCCATTGCTTGGTTGGAAACTTGATTAAAGGTTGAAGAGCCTTCTTAAGTCTCTTTTGATTTCATGGCTCCTATTATTATTCACCTCCCATATTCCTTGAATATATTTTTGGAGAAGGCTCGAATGCAGCCTGCTATGTAAGTAGGATAGTTGGGATTGATGATTGACTAGCAATAGGGGGACTACTAAGATGGCTGGCACCACTAGATTTTCCCTCCCTAAAATTAAAATGAGAGTGTAACTAGCCAGTGTGACCTACCCCATGAGAATTTAATCCCAATTCTCATCCAATCTCATTATTTTTGAGAAAGTCAACCCATACTTAGATTATGTCACGATCATCTTCTCAACATCCATCAATTTTGTGAAGTTGGTGTCTCTAATCTTTGTTTTCCCCTTACCTATTGTAGATGATATTATGGTCAGAGGTTCATCTCTATATGTAGGGAGGAAGGCATTCAATTCCTTTACCTCTCTTAACTCTTGGAGGGTAGAGGAGTCATTTACCTCAAGGTTGATTCCATGTTCCTTCAACCATCTTAAGGCTCTCATTATCCACATCACTCACCTGAGGATGGAGTCTTCTTCCTACATATTGAATTCTAGTTGAGTGATATATTGGGATTCATTATTATTTTTATTTTATTTTTAGTAGAGTTTCAGCTTGTCATATACCATGTCCTTGGCGATAAGAATGAATTTATAGGCTAAAACCTCCTATAATGTTAGCCTCATAAAGTCCCACTTTTAAACATCTTCCTCGATGTTGCAGTCAGACCAAAGGCCTTCATAGTGAGACTAATGTAATATTATATTTTTCACCATGTTCACCAATCATTTGATGTCATAATTGGGATGATGTGGCATCTTATCAAGTACATACAAACTCATTTATTGTTTTAACCTCTTTACCTTGGCTACAGAAGGATGTTAATAGAATCATGTCATCATAGGAAATTTGAAAGGATTATTTATCTTTTTTATTATAATCATTTCATGTGATGGCACCATCTACCAGCTTATCTCCATTACTACCAACTTATCATCTAGGTATCTAGGCAATTTGAGTGGGCATCCAGAATAGCCACTCACCCTGATATACATGAATATTTTGAACTATATATAAGTGACACCAAATTTCTCAATTACCTACTTGGATATCATAGACATTATGTTTAGGCTCCTTAGGGGTTAAAATACACTCATCATGGGGTTGAAACATTAGTTATGCACCTTGAAAAAACTATTCCTAGATCCTTCTAGGGTTACCTCATGATATATCTCATAAATTCTCATCCCTATAGGGTTCCTGGTATGTCCTTAGAAAATGTTGTTGTGCAAAATGCTATACATTAGGTAAGAAGACATAAAATCTACCTTTAAATTCCTCCTTAGAGAGGATGGATGCTTGAAGGTACATCATTTATGAATGTAAATTATCACTAAGGATGGTGGCCTAGTCAATCCTCTTCTTCCCTTCTAGCATGTAGAGCATGATAAAAAACATCCATGTCTCAAACTTCTCAACAATGGGTATCCCATAAATTCTAGTGGCCATAGATATAACATATTGAGGTAGCTCATTAAATTTTATCAATTTAAATTTATTTGACATCCTTGAGACTTTTTGTCTCTTCTTGGCTAGCCAACATGATTTCACGACATCCCAAATAACTCTCTCATCTTTGTCGATGTATTTCTATCATTACTTGACATAGAGTGTGATACTTTCTAGTTGAGGGGGAATGTTGAGCATGGTGTTGAGGACTTTGGAAGTAAAGGGGCATACCACTAAATGACTACCATTGATAATGGTTCTAGTATCTATTTGATATGCTCAAGTATAGGCTATGATGAGATTTAGGTATGGAGCAACTAAGGTGAATGTTGTTGCTAGTGTAATGTATCTCATGCCAATATTTGTAACTATTTATGGGGGGTTAGGGTATTACAAAACACTAAATAGGGCCCCAAAATCCAAATCCATGACATCAATGTCCTTGACTAAGTCCAACACTAATATGATGTTTCCCTTAGATGTTGTTGAAGAAGCTACCTTTTTCAAGTCTCTTATTATTGTATTAACTTAGAAATAAACTTATTTGCACTAAAAGAATTCTCAACTAAACTCTAAATTGCCTCTCAAAACACTATACAACAAGGTTACCAAAAACTTACTAGTGTTAGTGAAGGCTACACACAGGTGGAAATGGAGATCTTTTGAGAATCATACTTTGATTCACTATATTCACATTGTTCTTAGCTCTAGCATACTTAGTCACTTGTAAGCACAAATATTTGGCTCTGAATATGAAGGGTGAGTTCAAATTTAAGACAACACATAATTATAATCCCTTGAAGTTTAGAATTATGATTACCATTAATGCTCAAAGATGAGGTGGCTAATCAGCACATACCCCATTAATTACTTGAGCCTCATTTGAAAAAATAGATGGAAAACATAAGGCCTTCCCTTATGTGCTAAGTGATCTTCCTTTTATAATACATGGTGAAATATGAGTGAATCATAGATTTAAAAAAATCTTTTTGGGATTTTAGGGACTTTTATACCTTTTCACTTGTTATGATCCTCTGGTGCTATAGGTCAAAAAGTTCTGAGTCCCCATTGATACTAAGGACACCACTTGCAATGATCCTTCTTTTGAAAAAAATTGGGCATTAAGGCCTTCAAGGACCCTTTGGAATATGTCCATAAAATTAAGTGAGTCAATTTTTAAAATGGTCTTGAAGCTGAAAAACACTCAAGTGCCTCCATGTGGCACAAATAATATTTATAAAATTAGACATCCAAGCCTTGGGGATTTAGAGCACTGTGCCCACCAAAAGGTAAGTAGGGAAATTCTTCAAAGAGTCCAAAATTTTCCAAGGGCCCAAAACTTTTCCACGTGTCCAAATCAAAAATGAATCTAGGGCCATAGCTACTTCTTCCCTTTATACCAACTTTTTTCAAAAAGGGAGAAGTGAAAAAAATTTCCATCCTCTGAACCTTACTCTTGGAGGTCCCTTGAGTTGAATACATATCTTTCATTCGGTTCATTGGACTACTCCTCACCTTAATCACCAAAACACATAATTGTATCTTATTACTTTTATCTAGGACACCGACATATCTCCTCTCATAAGTTTGAAGGATCCAAGCTTGGAAAAAGACTTGGTTATACCCTCATTTATTCACTATATATTCTCATGCCATAGGATCTTTACTCCACATGCTAAAAATATTCAACATCTCTCAATCCTTGTTGGGGTATTTTCCATCTTTGTTAGATGTCCCTCTAGATTCATCTAATCAAGATGATAGGCATGGTTGTTCAAACTACATGTCTCAACCTCTTCTCCTAGTGAGGGAAGGTAGGAAACTAAAAAATTAAAACTCACTTAGCTTGGGCAAAGGGAATTCATCATATAAAGACCAGAATTTCTCTAGCATAATTTTAGGCACTAACATAAGCTCTTACTCAAGGATGGGTACCCCCAGTGGGTACATAGAGAACACTAGACTAGTCACCTATCCATTGGGATATGGAGTCAATAAGAAACATACCATGGGTGAATCACTATTTTAATAAGGCAAAAAATAAATCAAATAAGTATAGGGACAAATAAAAATACAACATGATCATGGGGAGCATAGGAGAGACAATTATATACATATGTACATGGGCAAATAGAGGTTCAATCTAAGAAATGCTTGATATGTCTAACATTTACTGGTAGCTTCAAAATCTCCCCATTGATATTTTTTAGATAGAAGGTATGATTCCCTATTTTAAATTTGATGGTGTAGATACCTATCTAAAGGGAATCAAATTTTCCATACTTCCCTTTATCTTCATGTCTTCTATCCCAAAGTAGAACTAGATCACTGACCTAAAAAGTTTGTGGAGTAAATTTTCTATCAAAAATACTCTTGAGAGATTCCTCAAAATTTATGTCTTTTTCATGAGCCTACCTCCTGGATTAATCGAGTTTAATGATATGGTCAATTATCCCTTCATAGTGGCTTATTTCTATTCCTACCTCAGTCATTTGTTGGATGAGCTAGTATGTAGGCAATTATAGATTCAAAGTAAAAATATCTTGGGTCCCATACACAATCTCAAATGGGATATTTCTATTGGATCTCTTCAGATTCAAACTATCCACCCAAACAACAGACTTCAATTGCTCACCCTATTTTCTTTTGTTATCAACTAGAGTCCTCTTGATAATTTTCAATAGGTTTTTTATTACTATACTCTGCTTGTCCATTTCCTTATGGATTATGGTTGGAGGTGTATGATAAGGTCATCCCATAATCCTCACATAATGTACTCAATTATTTAGCTTTTAAGCACATAGAATTATCACATACAATGTTGATTGGTACCCTAAATCGACAAATGATATTGTTTAATAAGAAATCTATGACTATGTGGTGGGTTAATCTCCTGGTAGGAATTAATTGAACCAATTTTTTGAAGTAATCAATGGCCACCAAGATCCATTTATGACCAGTGCTCTAGGCATCTAATATTTCACCCATAAAATCCATCCCCCATTGTCTGAAAGGTCCTTCAATAGATAACAGTTATAGGGGAAGTGATCCAAATGCCTTCATTCTTTCAGAGAACTATTGACATTCTTCACATTTTATAACCCAGGTAGTTACATATTTGAATAATGTAGGCCACCAATATTTGGTCCTCAGGATCTTGTATGTAGTGACCTTTAGAGTGAAATGGCCACCACACACACCAATATACAATTTTTCAATTATTGGTGAGACCTCACTTTCCACTAAATGTCTTAGGATAACACCATCTAGGTTTCTCCATACGAGGTCATCCTACAATAGAATATACTTCTGGGACACCAACTTTAATGCCCTTTTTTTATTCTTCTCTAGATGAGGAGGATAACTCAAAGTCTTCAGGTAATGAACTATGTCTTTATACCATGGGGATCTGCTATACTAAGATCCACAATTATCCACCATTATTTCTACATTATTTACCTCCATGGATTTTAAATTTACCTTGATCATCAACTTTAACAAATGCATGCCCCTGATGAGCTTGGTGGCCTATATCTCTAGGTAATATTATTATAGTTTATTGACCCATTGTTACCTCTTATTAGCAATTTTATTTTGAGTTACTATGTCCTTTACCATAGTGTGAGGGACATACACAATAATCTTTGAACTCAAAACATAAGACATAAATTGTCTAATAGCTTTGAAAAGAGTGAAGGCTTGATTTTCCATTATGGTATGTCTAATCTCAGATCCTTGAAGTGCCTTGATGAAAAAGGCAATTGGTTACTCATGACCTTCTTCATTCTTTTGCAGCAACATTGTAACAATGGTATATGTAGAGGCAAATGAAAAGATTTGGAACTATTTTATGTAGTCCAGGTTAATAAGCACCAAGGCCATTTTCAAAGTTGCCTTGATGTATTGAAATGATTGGGTAGCCTTTTCCTCCCACTTTTAAGTTTGATCCTTCTTCAACATTGAAGTGATCAACAAAGTAATCTCTACAAAATTGGAAACAAATCATCTAATAAAATTAATTTGGTCAAATAAAGATTGAATACATTTCTTAGTCTATGGGATGGGTACTTTTTTGATGGCCTCCAACCTCTTAGGGTATTTCATAACACCTTGTTTGGACACAATGTGTCCTGGTAACTTTTCTATTTGTACTCCAAAATGGAATTTTTTGGGGTTTAGGGAGGTCCCAAACTCTTAGCATCTGATAAGTAACTATTTTAAATATGCCAAGTGGTCACTCCTCTTTTTGAAGTACATAGTGACATCATCCTGATAGATAGCAATGAATTGGTTGATCAATCCAGTGAAGGCTACATTCATTTCTCTCTAAAAGGTAACACATGCATTCATTAAAACCAAAAATAATTTGATCATATATGTAAGTGCACATGAGTGGTGAAAGCAGTCTTAGCCCTATCTAACTCTTTGACCACCACCTAGTTGTATCCAAAAAAACCATCTAGGGTTGACAATAGCTTCGATCTAGTGATATCTTGAACCATATTATCCATGTTAGGCAATGAATAATTTTCTTTCAAAGATGCCTTTTTCAAATTTTAAAAATCTACATAAAACTAGATGTCTCCATTTTTATTTCTAATAGGGAAAAGGTTGGCCACCCATGATGAATATCTGATAGGTTGAATGATCTCACCATCCCTTAGCTCTGTAAACTCTTCTTGTATTTGGTGGATAAGATGGGGTTGATCATTATTTCTAGTAGAATGGCCTTGCATTAAGATGTAGGGCGATAATGTGTTGAAACAGATCCTCTCTATAAGCCTTTAACTCTACATAAGACCATGCCAAGAAATCTTGGTACTTATTTAATAGGGTGATGAATGATTCCTTTTCATCTTTACTTAAGTGAACACAGAGTCAAATCTTCCTTGGGTTCTCTGGTGTCCCAATGTTAATCTCAATCACTTCTCTTGATATATAAGTGATTCTAGATTTGATTTGGATAGCTCCATCAAAGGTTGCTTCAAGACTAACCAATCCCTTAGGGATGGTGTTAGTTTTAAGCTAGATTATTTCTTTCCCATACAAGGTTTCCTTCCCATCACAAACTTGGATCATAGTATCCTAGTTTGTGATAGTTCCCTCAAATTCCTTTATACAACATAGAAACCTTTTTATGTGGTCATCATCATCAAATAATTACCAATGATTAATGTTATATAGAATAGAGGACCTTACTAATGTTTCAATTTGATATTCACAAATAGCATTTCTAAGCTCAATCCTAATTTTGAAGCTCTCTTAGCGAGCACATCTAGAAAATGATTGAGCTCTCAAGCATGGTACTAGATGTTGAAAGCATCAAACCATTCTAGATAGTCCTAAACAACATTTTGATACTAATTTAACCTCTTCTACTTCATGGTGTAAACATCCTGAACCTATTTAACCACTACCTCAGAGTCATCCTTTACTAACAACCTTTTAAATCCATACTCATGGATGATTTGGAGGCCTATCAAAAGTGCTTCATATTCTAAAATTTTGTTTATACACTCAAACTCTAACTCAAAGGAGAACTTAAATTTGGTCCTCAAGAGTATAGAAAACAACTTTAGACCCATTTCTAGTATTGGAACACACTCCATCAAAATGCATAATCTAGATGGAGTCTTCATCTTGGATACCAGTATCAGGGGGCATCTCTATAAACTTGACATTTTCCATGAAGCTACCAATATATGTGTCTACATATAACACTTCATCTAGCTAGTACTTGGAGTCTTCCAAGATATGAAACATTTATGGTTCCCAATTAAGGCAAACCATTTTCCCATCATAAGGTATTTTGGCATAAGATAAATCCATTTGAACACTTGTACCAATGCTAGCAGCCCACTTCCTAGAGAGCAACATACCCCACTTAGGTGGACAATCTACAACAATGACATCCATGCTCAAGAAAATTTCTATGGTATTTCACAAGCTATAACACCAACTCTTTTACCATGCCAAAAATAGGCACTTCTATAGAATCCATGGCAAGGAATCATCCATACACCATAGTTATTCTTATGCATAATTCATTTAGTACATCTAGCGATATGATGTTACAGGATGTGCCAGAATAAAACATGCAATTATGGATAATCAATCCACTAATCATCAAGGTAGTATAGAATGGGTCAACATCCATTTGACTCTCTACTAGTTTTGTTCCCAAGTACACTTTTAAGTGTTGCTCAAAAGATTCTAAGGCATTCTTATTTTCTCTAGGGAGGATGAGGGGAGGCTCTACCTCAACAATTTCATCTATAGTGACCTTTCCTATAAAACCTAAATATTTAAAATCTCTCCTTGTATACCATGGGATCCTAAAAAGCTCCATAAAAGATATTTTGACCTTTAGCTGACTCAGTACATGGGTAAGTCACAAACACTGTATCTGGGTAGTGGAGTATTGTCAGGGAAACTTCTGACATTTTCACTTGGAATATACCATTATAGTGATAGGAGGACAAAAACAAGAGGGCCAATACTTTTTACTTCATTATCCAAAGGAGGTTTCCTAGGTTCATCCTTTTAAGAATGCTAGATAGGAAAGAGGTTTGATTTTTGGCCTAGATACCTCTTGGTTTAGCATGATAAGGTGCAAGATCAGACTTAGCAAGATTTTGGACCTTCTTAGTTCTACCAATTTTTTTTCTTTGGTCTCTACCCTAGGATCAAGAATACCTTAATCTTTTGAGAGAGTATTTTGATCCTTAATTCTTAGATTATACTCCTTTTCTTGGGAAATTGTAGCATGAATCATCAAATGCTAATCCTTTATTGATTGGGGAGAGTCCCCATACTTTTATTTCATCATTGATCTCAATAACTCAAAATCATGAACCAAAAACTCATATTCATATATCATATTGATTTTAGAGACAAAGTCTTGGGATAGAACTCTTGCCTTTTCACATTCATCATAGAATGCCCAAGTAATGGTAGCACCCATTAATTCCTTTGATGGAGAAGGAAATGTTACACTTGGTTCATTAAAATTGAAAGTGAAACAATCATAGGCTATGGTGTCCCCACAATCTAGGACTAATAGGGTACTTACACCTTCTCTCCTGAAGATGTAACTCTCCACCTCCTATAAATATACTATGTAGATGTCATCTTCATCAGATGTAAATTTAGAACCAACTAGCTCTAAACCACCTCTAGAGGTTGTGCTACATGGGCGATGAGGGAGAAAACACTTATAACACTAATCTATGTCAAAATAAATTATGTTAATCTTTGTAGCCAAAGGATCCAACACATCCCTTTTGGCCCCCCGAATATGATTCCTATCATCCCCTGCTATCCCCTTTCCTTTATCATTATTTCTATTTTGGAATGGTGTCCTACCCTGAACTTGATCTTGAGGATAATTTCATTCCTCTCTCTTATACTCTCTCTTATCATCATGATTAGAGGTACCTTGGGATAATCTCTTCTTAGTTATAGCCAGCTTGTAAGAGATTTCTTTAACCACAGTGGCCAAGGTCTTCATTGTTTCCTCTAGGTCCACTCTTTTGTGGGAGGTTTGTGTTTTCTCAGGGTTTACTAGCTTGATATTAGCCATTTTATTCAAAGGCTTAACCATAGCTTTGATGTTATTTTATATTTGAATATCCAAATTGAAAGACATCCTCATATTTGTAGGAGCCTTGTTTATGAGATAATAGGTTATTTCTTATCAAATGCATCACAATACTTAATTAGAGAAGTGGCACCACTAGGCCTTATATCCTCATGCAACCTCCTCAACACCTTATTGAATCATGAATTGAAATCCTTCACACATTCATTGGTGTTATTTTTAAGGTTCTCAAACTTGGAAATCAAGAATCGGGGGTTTATACTCTCACCAAACTACATCTTGAATGGATTGATCATTACTTTCCAAGTATCTATAGATCCATTAAGGAAGGAATTAAACCACTCCTGAGCCTCATTCTCAAGTGTGTTGATGAAGAGATGTATACACACATCCTCCAAGTCAATCTCATAGTCTTCAATAACATTTCAAAAGGATTTCAAATGATATTCCCTAAACACCGCATTATTTCCCTAGAACTTAGGTAGGACATCTCTAATCTTGATGGGGAATTTATTAGGAAAACCAAACATACCAGTGAAATTTATGGGTCTAAATCTTGGGATAATGAATGGTCTATCTGGATTACCCAAATATTTATCATCCTCTCCATCATTTTCATTATCTAAATTAAACATCATCCTTCTTAAGTCATATTCTCCCATTTTTGAAACAGATGATGAAGGTGAACTGGGGAGAAGTCAAGAGTAAACACTATTCAAAGAACTAGAAAAAGGGGAAATGCTTCTTTGGGGAGAGGAAGCTTGACTCAAAGGAAGTTCAAAACTATTTAAAGTACTTTGGTACCACTCAAATAATTTGTTGTTAGAGGATAAGGGGTATAAGTGAAGATGAATAAACTGATTAGGTCCTACTTGATATCCTGAACCCTGACCCACAATAGGTTTCCAAAAAAAAAATCTTCTAGATGGGACTTTCAATTTAGAGACAAGCTCTTTTGAAGGATTCCTTAAGAAAGAAGATCTAGTACCCTCCACTTTTTGTAGAGCTAAAGAGAAGGTTTAGAGACAAAGGAAGGTACAAATAATAGGCACTAGTTCTTTAAACTTGTGATAGAATAGAGTTTCCACTAGAAAGAAGGCTTATAGACCAAAAAAACTAGGCACAACTATGAAGAGATGCTAGTTTTTACACATTGATAACACTCTTCAAAGATGGTGATCAGATTTCCAAAAATAAGGGTAAATGTTCCAAAGAGAATTATGAAATTACCAATAAAACATAGGTGATCAACTCAACTTGGAAATAGGTAAAATAAAACACTTAATATTTTCAGACAACCAGGCCCATAATAAGGGTGATAAGATCCCTAGCAATGACACTAGAAAAGTGTTGGTTCTTAGTTATACACCCCTTTAATCTGGGTTTATGCACTTTGAAAGAAATGGAAAAGAGTCATGAGAAACACACTAGAGTGAAATTATATCTAGGGGAGGGTTTGGCATCTAGAATGGACTATACTAGATAAAAATGATCGAGGAGCACCTACAAAGGGTATGGTCAATTCCTTGTTGCTTCTAGCTCTACCTAGATCAAGGTGAGAGGACCTATAGGGTAGCTAGCTCACATGGAAAGATTATGAAATTCAGCCTCGATGGGGTTTATTGGCGTAAAGGAACACAAATTTTACTTGAACACAACCAAACTTGCTCACTCCACCTAGGAAGGGTTAGCATATGAAATAGGCAAATTTTCTAAGCCAGCCACAAGCTACTAAAGATACATATGAATATTTGATTGAAACTTTCATCTGTAAATAATTTTCACAATATAGGGACTAAATAAGAGATTTCAATACTAAGATTTAAATCAAAAAGAGAAAACACATGCTAAATACATAATATTTATGCATATATAGGCAAATAACACTTTAGATATGCAAAGGACTTGTTATATGTAGGGCAAGATGGGGCAAAACCAAGATAATCTAAAATATGAATAAGGGTGTGGATGATTAGAAAATGAGTATGGAGACATTAACAACTATTTTATCCTCACTTAACAAATGATTTTCATTTCAAAACAGATAAGATGAAATCATGCATAAATGGTCCTTGAGAATTTATCTACAACTCTATAAATAACTATTCAAAAGCTCCTACCAGTTGAATTCATAAACCCATGACTACCCTTAAGAAGGATATCAATTCCCCATTTTCACATATCAAAATTAAAAGGAGTTTATATTCTATATCCAAACCCTAAATAAATACCACGAAGAGGTATGAATTAGATAACCAATCCACTATTTATGTAAAATAGAGCATTATATTTCAACAATAGGAAGAAACAATGAACCCTGAGCAAATTTCATATATTAACTAAATCAAAGCTAATTAAAATGCATCTTTAAAATTACATATCAAAACACCATGCAAAACATTTATATATTAAGGTAGACATTTTTAATGCTCTCAAATATTGCCAATGATTTTACAAGAGGAATCAATTTGGCATCAAAAAATTACATGGGGAGAACTCTCCTAAGCTATAGCTATGTACCCAAAAATTAACCAGTCTTTCATAAAGGGGCACACCCCCTTTACTTATATAAGTTCATATCCACACTTGGTGTATTATTCAAAGATAACCTAGCTAGAATATTCCTTCATGGGCCTAGGGTTGGATTTAATGAACTTGAATCCTGGGACTTGCAGTTATGTTCTCATGATGATGAAAGATATGACTCTCCACTACAAAAGAATATTTATAGTTATGTAAACATAAAATAAACTCACAAGGGAAAAAATAAAACTTTTTCCACTTGTGCAAAGAAATAAAGACATCCCTTTCTTAAACAAAATAAACTTTTAAAGGAGCATGCCACTATCGAGCAAAGTATAATGGTTTGCCAATAAGAAAAGAGAAAAAGGGACAAAAAGGGAGAAAAGGACAAGAAGAGAAAGGGAAGTATGGAATGATTATATTTTGGGAAATAAGTCAAGGTTATCTAATCATGATGCATAATCCAAATCGATGATTATTTCCTTTGCCAACTTATTCTTGTATGTCATGTATCCATTCATCATGGTGGCAAGGATCTTCTGGTCTAGGCCTACCTGATGTTTAAACATGATGCTATATTCTTTAATCCAATTATAAATATTCTAGATTACCACCTTCTTCTTTCTAAACAATACATTAAGCTGATCATAATATTTATCCAATGTAACTAGCTCCATGATCATTTGGATATCAAAAGTTCCTTGGGGTGTATCGATAAGGTTTTTAGGTCATTATCAAATGCCTCCTCTGTCATGTTACTTGCATTATCCAAGTTCACCATCTTTATGAGGGAGGCATCTATCTACTTATTTTAAATCTTGAGATACTACTCTTATCATTTTATATCAAATATGCCTTCCTTGATCATCAAGATTTGATGCTTTATTGCTAACTGGTACTCTCTAGTATTTTTGTGATCATCTTGGGATATGATGCTTTTTGTAATTAATTTATCCAAGCCTAGGTTGCATATTTCATCCAGCCTCAGCTTGAGTTTCTCCAAACTTTTGAGATATACCTCATACATGAATATTTTGGAGTCACACTCCCCTTTTTTATCTAGGATGTCATCCAAACATTTTAGTATCAACCTGATTGCTTCCTTGGGCTAGATGATCAGAATTTTCTACCACTTCTTAGTGGCACATCCTATGAATTTTAAGTCATCTCCATAGGTGAGGTCTAGTGATTCAAGGGTGATAAGGTAAGGTTTGGGGGCTTGGATGGTATTTGGATCCACTACCTAAGGCTCACTATGTAACTTTTTCAAGTACTGGATCATAGCTTGGTTCTCTTCCTTTAGCTCTTTCATGGTGGCTTTATCTTTTTCCATTTTGTGTGCCACCATGTTAGCCAAGACTTGTGAAGTATGTTTCAGTTCCTTCCTTGATGGCTCCCTGAGATTTTAATTATAGATGGAGTAACTCTATAGGGGAGCATTATTTTTTAGTGCATCTAGAGGAGGAATGGCTACTTCAACACTCCTTTCCCACTTGTTAGTGAATGTCATTAAAGAATAAATTTTGGCCTTCTTTAGGGGCTTAGCCTTTTTTTTTGAATAATTTGTGTTACGTCAATATCCCCTATCTTTCTCATCACATCCTTGTTTTCCTTCACCTGTCTATAACCTAAAGAAGAGGATTAGTCTAGAAACCTACTGAAGTTACAAATGCTGAGGATGGCCTTATGGTAATGCTGAGTGGTGCCAATGAGGAAACAACTATTGGGAGCACCACTAAATTTGGAGAAGGACTCAACACAAACTGTTATGTGTCCTCATCACTTCCTTACTTTTTATTTTCTTCTTCTAGGACTCGTTCTACTCACTCTAAAATTTTAAAATCAGACCTAGGCTGGTTGGACTTCATGCATAATTTGTCAATGGGGCTCACCTTTTTTGTGGTTTAGATGGAGGATATAACAATGGCTTATCCTTCCTTATTACTTTGGGCCATTAGGTCTACTGAGGCTTTGGTGACTTCCTTGTTGCATTTGGATGACTCTTCACCAATCATGGCCTCAAAACCTTTATTTATATCTAATTAATACACCTTGATGGTGGGGAGGACCCCTCAATGGACTTCAATTGAAGTATCACCCTTGGGGGCACCCTCCTTGACACCTTTATTGACCTCTAAATTTGTGGGGGTGCTTATTTGTAGGATTGATCCCTCATCTCCTCTTTAATCATTTTCCTACTCTCCCACCTCTTCACTACTGGTGGGGGACTAAATGTCATCCCCAAGTTCACCTTGATCCCTTTCATTCAACTTTGGGGTGTCTTTAACTTTACTAGCTTTGTTCTACCTAGGTGACTGAGAAATAACATTCTAGATAAATACCTCTATCTCCAAAGAGTGGGGCTCCTTTTTAATAGGGGCCTCTACTTGGGTATCTACCTCAGCTCCAACCTTCTCAACATCATCAAAAAATAAAAGATCATCTGGAGCCTTGACCCCTTCATCATCACCTCCACATTCTTCTATTACAAGTTCCCCCTCTATAGATGGAATAACTCTGTAGGAGAGCATTTTTTTATAGTAAATCTAGAGGAGGAATGGATAATTAAACACTCCTTTCCCACTTATCAATGAATATCATTTAGGTGTGCATTTTGGCCTGCTTTAAGGGCTTAGCCTTTTATTTTTGAATAATTTGCATTATGTCAATATCCCATATCTTTCTCATCACGTCCTTCTTTTCCTTCACCTAGTCTATAACCCAAATAAGGGGCTTGGTCTAGAAACCTACAAAAGTTACAGACATTGAGGATGGCCTTGTGGCAGTGATGAGTGGTTCCAATGAGGAAACAACTATTGGGAGTGTCACTAACTTGGGAGGAGCACTCAACATAAACTATTATGTTTCCTCATCACTTCCCTACTTTTTGTTTTCTTCCTCTAAGACTGGTTCTACTCACTCCAAAAAATTTAAATTGGACCCAAGCTAGTGGGACTTCATGTTTCATGGGTTGGATGGAGGCTACAATAATGGCTTCTCCTTCCTTATTACTTTGGGCATTTGGGCCTGTAGAGGCTATGGTGACTTCCTTGTCACATTTGGGTAACTCTTTACCAATTATGGCCTCAAAACCTTTATTGTTCTCTGAATCATGCACCTTTATGGTGGGGATGACCCCTTGGGGGACTTCAATTGAAGTATCACCCTTAGGGACACCTTCTTCGACACCTTTATTGACATCTAAATTTGTGGGGGTGTCTATTTGTAGGCTTGATCCCTCATCTCCTCCTTTATCCTTTTCCTATTCTCCTACCTTTACAATACTGGTGGGGGACTGAATGCCATCCCTAGGTTCATCTTGATCCCTTTCATTTGACTAGGGGGTGTCTTTGACTTCACTAGCTTTGGCCTACTTAGGTGATTAAAAGATAACATTCTAGACAAATGCCTCTATCTCTAGGGAGTGGGGCTCCTTTCCAACAGGGGCCTCTACATGGGTAGCTAACTTAGCTCCAACCTTCTCAACATCATTAAAAAATAAAGGATCAACCAAAGCATTAACCCCTTCCTCATCACCTTCACCTTATTTAGTTTTATTTTCTCCCTCTATAGATGTTCCCTCCATTATGATGCATAATGGGGTATGATGCTTCTCCCTATGGGTTATTTTCCCAATTCTTACCTTAAGGGGAGTGAAGGTGAATTATCTATTCATTAATTCTTCTATTAGACTTTCTTCATCTAAGTCCTCCCCCTCGCTCATATCCCTAACCCTTTTCACATAAGAATCTTGATGTTCTATTTCATTTAGTGAGAACTCCTTGGTGATTAGGTCTTCAAAAACAACTATCCTATACTTGGTTAAAGACTTGATTAAAGGTTGGAGGGCCTTCTTAACTCTCTTTTGCTTTGGTGTCTCCTCTTGTTCCTTGCCTTCCCTCTTCCTTGAATATAATTTTGGAGAAGGCTTGACTATAGCCTGTTGTGTAGGTAGGATAGTTGGGATTGATGCCTGATTGACCATAGGGGGACTATTGAGATGCCGACACTATTGGAGCTTCCCTCCCTAAAATTGATATGGGAGTGTCACTAGATAGTGTGACCTACCTTGTGAGAATTTTATACTAATTCTCAACCAAGCTCATTATTTTTTAGAAATACAACCTAGCTTTATATTGTGTCATGATCATCTTCTCAACATCTACCAGTTTGGTGAATTTAGTGTCTCCAAACTTTATTTTCCCCTTTCCCACTACATATGATGATGGGGCTAGAGGGTCACTACTATATGTAAGGAGGAAGTCATTCAATTCATTTACCTCTCTTAAGTCTTGGAGGGTAGGAGAGTCATATGCCATGAGGTCAATTTCATGTTCCTTCAACCATATGAAGGTTCTCCTCATTATCCACATCACTTGCATGGGGATGGAGTCATCTTCCTATATAGTGAAGTTTAGTTGAGTGATGGACTAGGATTCAATATTATTCCTATTATATGTTGAGGAGAGTGTCAACTTGTCATCTACCATGCCCTTAGGCATTGGAACAATGTAAGCTATGACCTCCTACATTGTTAGCCTCATATATTCCCACTTTTAGACATCTTCCTTAATGGTGTAGTTAGACTAAAGGTCTTCATAGTAAGACTGATGCAATATTACATTTGTTTCCATGTCCACCAACCACTCGATGTCGTAATTTGTTGTGGTGGAATCTTATCAAGTGCATAAAAACTCATTTATTGTTCCAACCCCTTTGCCTTGGCCACAAAAGGACATAAATAGAATCCTATCACCATAGCAAATTTTAAAGGATTGTTTATCCTTTTTATTACAATCATTTCATGTGGTGGCACTATCTACTAGCTCAGCTCCATTACTACCAACTTGCCATCTAGGTATCTGGGCAATTTGAGTGGGGCATCTAGAATAGCCACTCACCCTGATGTACATGACTATTTTGAAATATATATAGATGGCACCAAATTTCTCAATTACTTGCTTGGCTATTGCAAACATTCTACTCAGGATTCTCAAGGGGTAAAATATGCTTATCATAGGGTTGAAAAAGTAGTTATGCACCTTGAAAAAATTGTTCCTAGATCCTTTCAGGGTTACCTCATAATATATCTCATAGATTCTCATCCCTATGGGGTTCTTAGTAAGTCCCTAGAAAAACATGTTGTGCAATAGGATATACATTAGGTAAGAAGACATATAAAATTTACCTTTAAATTCCTCTTTAGAGAGGATAGTCTCTTGAAGTTACATTATTTGTGCATGCAAATTATCACCAAGGATGGTAGCCTAGTCAATCCTTTTCTTCCCTTATAACATGTAGAGAATGATAAAAAACATCCATGTCTCAAACTTCTCAGTAGTGGGTATCCCATTTATCTTAGCAGCCATGGGTATAACATATTGAGGTAGCTCATTGAGTTCTACCAATTTCAAGTTCTTTGACATCTTTGAGACCTTTTGTCTCTTCTTGGCTAGCCAACATGAGTTCATGACATCCCAGTTGGATCTCTCATCTTTTTTGATGTATTGCTAGTATTCCTCAATGCTGAGTGTGATAATTTTTGGTTGAGGGGGAATGTTGAGCATGGTAGTAAGGGTTTTGAGAGTAAAGGAACATACCACTAATCAACTACCATCGATGATGGTTCTGGTATCTAGTTGATATACTCAAGCACATGCTATGATAAGCTCTAGGTATGGAGTATCCAAGGGGAATGCTACTGATACTATAATGTATCTCATGCCAACAATGGAAACTACTTATGGGGGTTAAGGTGTTGCAAGGCATTTAACAGGGCCCCAAAATCCAAATCCATGACATCAGTGTCCTTGATTGAGTCCAACACTGATATGATGTTTCCCTTGGATGTTGTTGAAGAAGGTACCATCCTTTTTCAAGTCTCTTGTTACTATATTAACATAGAAATAAAATTATTTACACTAAAACAATTCTTGACTGAGCTCTTATTTGCCTCTCAAAACACTATACAACAAGGTTACCAAATAGTTATTGGTGTTATCAAAGGTTGCACATAGGTGGAAATGGAGATGTTTTGAGACTCATACTTTGATTAACTATATTCACTATGATTTTCACTCTATCACACTTAATCACTTGGAAGTGATAATATTTGGCTCTGAATGTGAAGGGTAAATTCAAATGAAAGACAACACTTAATTATAATCCCTTAAATTTTAGAATTAGGGTTACATTTAATTCTCAAAGATGAGGTGGCTAATCATCACCTACCCCATTAATTACTTGAGCCTCATTTGAAAAAATAATGGGAAAATAGAAGGCCTTCCTTTATGTGCCAAGTGATATTCCTTTTATAATATGTGGCAAAATATGCATGAATCATAGATTTAAAACATTTTTTTTGGGATTTCAGGGACTTTTGCACCTTTTCACTTGTTATGATCCTATGATGCTGCAAGGTAAGAAGTCTTGAGTCCCCATATTTACAAAGTACACCATTTACAATGATCTTTCTTTTATAAAACATCAGGCATTCAAGCCTTTAGGGACCCTTTGGAAAATGTCCATAAAATTAAGGAAATTTCCAAAAAGGTCTCAAAGATGAAAAACACTCGAACACTTCCATGTGGCACACATATTATTTATAAAATTAGACATCTGGGCCCTAGGGATTTTAAGCACCATGCCCAATAAAATGTAAGTGGAGAAATTCTTCAAAGAGGCCCAAAACTATGTCACATGTCCAAATCAAAAATGAAGCCAAGGTCCCAACTACTTCCACCCTTTATTCCAAATTTCTTTAGAAAGGGAGAAGTGAAAAATAGTTCCATCCCCTAGACCTTACTCTTGGAGGTCCCTTGCGTCAAATACATATCTTTCATTCAATTCATTGAACTACTCCTCATCTTAATCACCAAAAACATAAGTGTACCTTGTTACTTTTATCTAGGACACTGACATATCTCCTCTCCCAAGTATGAAGGATCCAAGCTTGGAAAAAGACTTGGTTACACCCTCATTTGTTCACTATAGATTCTCATGCCATAGGATCTTTGCTCCACACGCTGTAACTCTTCAATCTCTCATGAGCCTTTCTGGGGTATTTTCCATCTTTGTTAGATGTCCCTTTGGATTTGTATAATCAAGATGATAGACATGGTTACTCAAAATATATGTCCCAACCTCTTCTCCTAATGAGGGAAGGTAGGAAACTAAAACATTAAAACTCACTTAGCTCAGGCACAAAGAATTCATCATATAAAGACCCAAATTGATCTAATGGAATTTTGGGTACTAACAGTATGTAAATGATTTTTAAATAATAATGTATCACAAAATATCTCAAATTTGAATCATTTATTATTATTTTGATTTGGTCATAGTATGAAATTTTATTTCAATATTTTGTGATAAATGTATGGTCCTATCTAAGGTCTTAAATTGCAACTCACAAAGGGATACCAATGAGGTGAATAAAAATATTGAAATAAATTAAGTGGATTTTATGCATTAATTTATGATGAATTCCTAGTCCTATCCAAGGTCTTACACTACCAATAACAAGGTGAAAATCAATGATGTGAATACAAATGTTGTAATAAATTAATGGGATATTTTGTGAATAATGCCTAGTCCTATCCAAGTTCTTATATTGCAACACATAAAGGGAAACCCTAGGGATATGATCAGTTAACAAAACAATATTCATCAAGGGGGAGTATTGGTATTGTTATAATGAAATAGGGAGCGTAAAAATAAATACATAGGTGTTCATGAGAAAACCTTAGTAAACATGAGGCATATTTGGTAAGAATGAAAGACATTAAGAGTCTAGTGACCATTAAAATATAAAGGATACTTTTTCATAATAAACACAAAGCTATATAGGCAAATAGGTGGAATACTAAGACCAATTCATTAATATTATATAAACAAAGAAATTAAAATAGACCTACCTTACAACATGTTCCCCATTCCTCAGGACCTATTATAGAGTTGTCAGTCTACTATGAAAATTGGGTACTTATGTGAGAAAGTAGGTAACACTACAGATTTTTTTAATTCTCTTGTCCCAAGCTACTATCCTACTTCACCCCAATGGATCTCAGCTCTATCATGAGGCCAAATGTAGAGTTTGATATTCAATTAGGAATAACATGTGTGCTAAATAAAATAAATCATGTCTTTTGATGTGATTAGAATTTGGAATTTTATATTTGAATTTTGGATCATTGCCTTATGTTTAAATGATTTGGATTTTAACCTTTTTATGTATTTTGTGATTCTTTCTCCATATGAATTTGGAAAAACCAAGATGAGTGATAAAAGTGATATATATGATTGAGATTTAGACTTTAGTTATAGGAGACAAAGTATCCATAGATATGGATGACTAAACAACTTAGGCTTACCTATGATCCAATATGTAGTCTCAAGTTGTAACCATATGTATGCTTAGTATGTGAAAAAGAAATAAGGGAAAAAGTGAGATAAAAAAGGTCAATGTATACAAGCAGTACAATGATAAGTCATGTTTAGTAACTGATTATATGGTAAAGACAAAATATTAAGGTAATAAGAGGTTTATAACCAAGTTACAATAGTAATTATCTTTATTTGATTTTGAAAGTATCAAATAATCATCAAAGTGAAAATAAAGGAATCCATGTGAAAGAATTAAAATCATAAGCATAAGTTTGAATCCATGAAAATAATGAGACTAATCCATAAGATAAATATAAAGAGAATGAAACCATGTAAAACACATAAATCATAATATAATGGTTTATGCAAAATAGATAAGTGAACTCATGTTTGATAAATAGTCAAAAATCTAAGATATATAAATCAATCAAAAATCCAATCCAAATCATGTAATAGAATGATAAAGAATGTGATAGAACACCATGTTGTGTTCCAAAATACTAATATATCTAACCATAAATGACATCCATAACATTTTACACATCCCTTTGTAGTTTAATTCTGACGTTAGTTAGAGTCTCATCAATCTTCATTTAAAATTGTGAAAAGACTTCCTTCTATATCATCTCTATTAAAAAAATTAGTGTAGTAGAAGAAGAGTGATGCTCATGTGTTAAATAATTTTTTGCATACTTGATGTGAGGAAAAAGAATATTAATATGAATGGTATTATGTATCTATGTGGAGGGACAACTGACGGAGGAGGAACCTTCATTCGTGGGTCACCCGTAGTAGGAGGAATAATTGTGGCTGGTATAAACTATGGGAAATATAAGAGATACTAATAAAAAAAAAATGAATGTGTCAATATGATTTATATAACACTAATTCCAAAGATAATATACTCCCCCATATTTATGTATTTACTCTAGAGGTAGCTTGGGAGGAGGTATAGTCTTGTCTTTGGATTGTGCAATGACTGGTCATAATGTATAGATGTATTGTTTATGATTTTGAAAATGAGTTGAGGAATGATTATTTATTCCATGGAAGAAAAAAATATGTCTATTATTAAATGATGGATGTTTACTAATTGAAGTGGTAGAATAAAAATCTTGTTGCTATTGATGTAAATGATAATCCTTGGTCCAATGACTAATAACTCTACAATATCATAATAAGGTTCATCTTCCCATTTTGTCAGTAAGGGATAAAGCTTAGGTAATGGTAGAATACCATCACTAAATAAGGGATAAGATGGAGCTTAAAATAGACTAGGCATGTCTGTATGTATGGTTAGTTGTGCAACAGGTCTAAACAAAGTCACTAGCATTTACAGGGGTAACAAGATAGAAGAATCATAATATTTGGCAAAATTACAGGGTCCTATTATGGAAAAATCCATAAACATACTCCTAATAGGCTATGCTTTTACTAGAGGTGTAATGCATGGGTGATCCATTTATAACCTATGATTAGTAGATAGAAAACTAACATCATGTACTATAAGAGGAGGAATGATATAAGAAGAACTGAAAGATTGAAATAAAAAAGAATGATATATAAGAACATAAACATGTATAACTTGAATTTATATAGATGAAAATGTGTCATCAAAAGAATAACCATCATCATAATCAAGTGTATGTAAGTCAATATTACATGCGTGAATGATGTTACTGGTTGAGGAATCACGGTGAATGGAATGTTTAGTTTTAGTTAGAAGAATTAGTATTTCATCAAAAGGTTTCTTATGGGATCAAGGTTGAAGAGAGGGAGGAAGTTGAGTGATGATGCTAGGGAGAGACCAAAATTTCTTTTCTTTAAGCTTATCTCATATAGTTCATCATCAATAGAGTCTAAGATGTTAGGTGGAATATTCATAATTAGTTATGGATGAACATTGTAACCTCTATTAGAGTTGACATTATAGTTAAAGTGTTGGGATTTTCAAAATAGAATGATAGGTAAAGGTTCAAGTGTGGGTATTTTAAAGACACCTCATTCTTAGAATTTTTCTAAAATCCAAAGATTTGTGTCCCCTAGAATCTTCTATATAACACCATTGTAAGGTAATTTGACACATTTGCACATGGATAAAGCAACTTATCTCATGAGATTAGTCCAAGGTCAACTGAGTAAGATATTTTACGAAAGTAGAGATTTAAATATCATGAATTTAAAATGAACGGTGATGGTAGGAATAGTAGTGGGGATACAAACACAACCTAAAGATGGATTTGTATTTTGTCATAGCCTTGGTATGTACTACATGTGGATTTAATGTTACATTCAGAGTATCCAAGTGTTTTAATACATTCAATAGAGGCAATACAAGTGTCAAATCCTTCATTAATTAAAGAATGATTAGCTTGGATATATCCTTTTTGAATGCTAATGAAGAAATACATGAAGTAATATCTCATCAAGAATCATATAAAAGATAGGAAAATTAAGTGAGAAAGAGGTTTCCACTATTCCATCAGCATGGATGGACATCTCTTCACATTGTTTAAGGATGTTATATTTAGATCACGATAAGTTATTTTTTAGTCCTACCTATGGAAGAGAGGAATGCTCATTTCAAACAATAATTACATTAGGCAATTATGATAGTGGTGATAAGTTCCCATAAGATCTAATAAGGGAGTTTGAGATGGGAGATGAGAAATTTATGCATTAGTATCCCATTCATCATAACTCACAAGAGGATTATTGGATAAACTATGTAATGTTGTAATTGATCCTTTTGAAGGGGTGTTAGATGTGAAATGAAACTTATGTTGATAAGGTATTGTTGGTCTAGATTGGTTGTAAGTAGATTGATTGACCTTAGGTGATGTGGTTTTTTATTTAGGTATTTATTATGGTTGGGTAGAATAAATAATGTTGGACATTTAAGGTATGGAATTTGGGGAAAGACTAGAATTTATATTAATGGTATGAGAAGTATAGTCAGCTTGTGTTGTTGGGGGTGTTTCTTATATGGGTATTGATTCCTTATATCCTAATTTTATGAGATGGGATAGGGAAGTGTCTTGAATAATGCATAATTTTGAAGAGGTATAATGGGTAGGTTTAGGGTTTGAATCAATATAACCAACTAATTTTCTCATATTATTCATATTAACCACATTTTCATTATTGGTGTTAATATCTATAATAATTTTAATGTTATTGGTTGTAGGGGTCAGTTGTTAAACTTTATCTTGGTAATTAGGAAGGGGATCCTTGTATATAGATTAATGAGTATTATATCAGTTTAAATGTTGATTTTTAATTTGAGTTTCATGAGCTTTAAATTATATCATATTCTTTTTGACATTTGTGTGTGAGGGATTCATGGTCAATGTTGGGACCAAGATAAAAATCCATAGCAAGATTTCTTAATTATCTATGAGTTTCATGAGAATGGATGAAAATTGCATAAAACTAACAAAATTTATTTGGATCATGCCATGTATTTATAGGATGAATGGGGTCAAGATATCATGGTAAAGGTCTTGGGAGATGTTTTTGAATTTATACTAATGAGAAGAGTTTGTGTACATTAGGATGATTATTTTGATAAAATGTGGGATTATGCTGAGAATTATGGTTAGGTAGAGGGACATGCTCCATGGTATTATTTAGAGAAATGGATTTTATGATATGTATGGTTTCATAAGTGTCGGTAACACAATAATTGGTTGCATGATTTTTTTTTAAATTTTTGATAAGCATGTGAGTTCCAATTGTGTGTTGGGGAGGTTCAAATTGACATATGAGAAAACCTTGGCATTTGGCTTAGTCAAGAGCCTCTTTCAAAGTTTTTAAATAAAGATTCCTAACATGATATTAGCGTGAAGATCATTAATAAATAGGTGGAGGATGTTCTCATCTACCATATGATGATAGCTTTTTTAGATAAATCTTTCCATCATTTCATGAAAACTTGTTTCATTTCAGTTTCTAGTTGTTTACAATTCATGAAATGAACTAAGCTATTTTTGGGAAGATCACTAGTTTGGAATTATTGGACCAATAAATTGACAAAGTATTATAAGGTAGTAATGGAGTGGGTTTTTAGTTGATTGTACCAATCTAAAGCATCTCCCAAAATCATTCTAACTAGGATTTTAGTGGCAGTGAAAGTATTAAACTTAACCCAATCTTTGTAAATATTGACAAATGTTTTTAAATGTAGGATAGGATATGTAGATATATTATAAGTGATGGTGGGAGTCATACCTCTTATGTCAATGTTATGAATTTAAGGTATTAGATGTTCATTTTGTAAATGTTTGATATTTGTGTTGATAAGTGGAGGTTGTGGTATGAGGTTACCATGTGAATCCCTAAGGGAGGATGTGGGAAGGCATTAGGATTGTGCAATCCACATTAAGCATGGTGGGGTTGGTTTTGGAGATGTATTAGGTGATTTTTTATTTTCCATTTTATTTGAATTATTAGTTTGAAATGTATGCATTTAGTTAAGAATTTTTAATAAAAATTGATTGGTTTAAACAGTGGTTTGGCTAGTGGAAGAAACATTTAATGCATTAATGTTATGTGAGGTATTAAGGGCTTGAGATGCACTATGAGTGTGAGATGAGGTAGTGTCATGAGATGCACTAGGAGCATGAGATGCACTAGTATAATGAGAAGCATTAGTATCATGAGAATCATTATTAACATGAGATGCACTGGTAGCATAAGAAACATTGGTAGCATGAGATACATTAGTAGCATGGGTATGAGTGTGGGTATTTTGAAGAGCCCCACTAAAGGTTGAACTTGCCATATTTGTATAAATGTTTGGCATAGAGGTAGAAGAATACATAGAGGATGATGTCATAGCGTGAGAAGGAGACGTGATATAGGGGAAAGGTGTAGATGAAAATAAATGGCTTACCCCAAATTTGTAGGAAAATATATGGGAAGGTGTGGGATTCTCCTATATGTGGTCCAATCGTGAGGTTATGATTATTGTAGGATCTTTTCATATATGTTGATGATTTTCATTGATGAAAAATATCATTTCAGCCATCTAATCAATGACACATTCATATTATAGAAAAATAAGGGGTTAAGGACAGTGTAAGAATAAGGAGGACTTCAATAGTTGGTAGTTTGGGTGGCAACATGGACATTACTTTTATCTATGGTAGGTGACACAAGGTGTGTTTTAGTAAACCCATTAGGATTAGTGAAATATATCATGTTGGTTTGATTTAATTATTTATTATCATTAAATAAAAAATTCATGATGAGGGAGGGAAGATAAACACTTTTTATAAATGATGATAAATTAGTATAATAATGGGTTGAACTAGTTAACACTACTTTTTAAGAAAATAGGCATGATAAGTTACAAGAGACACAATTAAATAGGTTGACTATGTTTCGAAAATGGTTAAATTGAAAAGGTATATAAGAAACACAATAACATATGTAGAATGTGTGTTTAGTGTAGACATATCATGTATTCTGTAAGGGACTAGGTTGAGAATGATGATTGTGTCATAAAAGAGGGTAAAATGACCAGCCTATCATAGATTGGGTTGAATAAAATGACTGTGTTCTATGGAAAATAAAACTGGAAGAGACATTCAACTGAGTTGAATATGTTATGAGGGTAAAAATGGGTTTTATAGTAATGAATCTAGATGATCTAGTGTTATTTAGAATAAAAATTAAAATAAACACATAGGGCACTAGGTCAAAGCAATCGATCTAGTTATATCACACATCACAAACCATGTACCAAAATTGGTTGATAAAATTTTTGTAATACAACATACATTTATAAAAGAATAAGAAATAATACTTTAAATAGAAATGCTAATCTATGTGGTCATCCATGAATGTTTTAAAACATAATTTTAGGATTAAAAGTGATAGGATGTTGTGTTTAGAAATGAACTAGAAAGGTAAACTAACATTGGTTATAGGTTGTTAAGGATGAAAGGGATATATATTGGTGATGATACTAGTTCTATATTGGGTCCTACTCCCTTAATTCACAATCCCATAATGATAAGGGTATCGGGTAATTTGCTAATATATACTCATTAAGCACGTATTTATACTCAACCATAAAATTAAATTAGCTTCCCCTTGGTGATGAAATATAATTAGGTAGACCTTGGGTAGAATTATTTAATGATTTTTTATATTTTTTGGTTTGGAAGTGTGTGAATAAAATAAAAGTATTGTGATTAAATCAAAAAATTGAACCTTCATATTTAGTCTATGTGTAATACTCTAAGCAAGTAAACAATAAATTGAAAGCTGAATTAATTACTAGCAATGTGAGCTAATTCCTTTGCTTTAAGAGTATAGGGTAAATTGAGTATGTAGACAGTACATAATATAATCCACTGCATCAATTCTATATTTTGAATAAAAATACAAAGAAACACAATCAAGTGAGTCAACTAAGTTTCTTGGGAAAGAAGTAACTATAGAACTAAGTCTATCTAGTTGAATTAATTGACTGTAGGGTTATAGTTTAGACTAAAAATTGTGAAAAATAAGACTGAAATGAAGGAAAACAGATCACTAAGTTGGTGATAATGAACCTAATGATTTTAATGATGTTGAATTTTCAATTTTTATACTATGTCATCTAGATGAAGATTTTTAACCTATTAATAGAGTCAACTAGGTTAAATAATTCTAAAAACTTGTATGCAAAGAAGAAAAACAATTCAAATACATCAATATAGCTACCTCTAGTTGAAGATGACCTACACAAAGTCAATTATGTGGTAAACCTGCACATAGAATGCTAAACTGAGTCGATATATTCGATCCAATGATGTAAAAATGAAATAAATTATAAATTATAATAAATGAAGGTTTGAAATAAAAACTTCAAGGGTTAGTTCAGATTAATTCACCAAAATTTCTACAAGGGAAAGTGAAGATGATCTATAAATCAATCCTAGATCGATGAAGATAAATCAAACTAGTCTTTCCATTTATTGGTACATTTATACAATTAGGGTCATGACCAATATAGATCCACTAGACCTAAGGGGTATCTTACCACAAAATATACATAGAGAGGTTTTCAAAGACTCTATTCAAGCAATACCACACATTAACCCTAGCTAGGTCCTATGGTTTCTAACAAAGTAAATTAAATCTAATTTAGTGCTCATAAAAGCTTGTGGCCTAAATGGGGAAAGTAAACATAAAAGTAAACATACAAATAAGAATTATACTCAAATAAATGTAGAGGTAATATAAATCATGAAGATATAAATAAATTCATAATCCAATACATGCAAATCTATCTATAGACACCTAAAACTAGCCACAATAACCTCCAATCAGGCTTTTAGCCAATTTCCACCTAAAATGCACAATTTGGCCTAAAAACACTAAAACACAATAAATGATGAGAAAATGAAATATTCAAGTGCTAATTTTGGTTAGGGTATCCCTAAATTGGGTAATGTAATTTATGGGCCTGCTAACTTTGATCAGTTCATTTCGAGTCAAAATGCCAAATTTGCACCTGGGTGCTCTAGATTGCTCTTCCCTATCAAATATTTTGTACAAGACATGTGCCTTTATTATTTTTTTTGGAAACATCATAAATCGTAATATGGTTCCAATTCATCTAAAAATGCCTTCCAATTCCAACCCAGTCAAATTTTGGACCAATAACAAGACATTCTGATCAATTTGGGTAATTTGTGCACAATGTGCTTAATCATGCTTAAGATCTAATTAACCCAAATCAATGCCTAATTAATATATCCATGGAAATTTGTTGAATACTTGTTTTTGTAAATGAATATTGAATAGCTACATCATCAAGTGACCTCATTTCTTGGGAAGACATCCGTAGGCCTTAAATGCCATAAATATCAAGACTCATGCCCCCCATGCCTCATCAACGCCTTCCATGATGCCCTCCATACCTCTTAATTTCCTCTTATTCCAATGCCATGATAAGGATAATTACAAAATTAATTCCAAATATTTAATTAATCCTTAACCACACATCTCAATCTTGAAATGGATGGTTTAGGTTGATTCTATCCAAATCTAAAAATCTATAAATAAGAGGCCTCACAACATCATTTCTAAGCTTAATTAGTGCAAAATTATAATGCAGGATTGGTTGCAAAATCTTCAAGTAAATAGTGTTATAATGTCAAATTGATTCCAAGCCAAGCCAAGCCATAAGCCAAAGGTGCCAAGGAGAGATGGAGGTATCCAAGCTTCCAATGCCAAGGACTTCATGAGCACAAGCTGAGCAAGCCACCACTACAAAGGCATTTGGAGCATCTAAGGAAGGTGAAGGAATTCTTGTGTTTTCATTCCTATCTTTCTAATTGTGTTTCTCATTTTATTTTGGCAACTAAGCTCTCCCTAGTGTCTAGGCCTAGAGATTTTATGCTATTAGTGTGTTTATTTCATCTTGTTTTCAATTTGGAACTAACACCATACTAACCATCCTCTCTTGAGTCAAATTCCTAGATCACATAATGGCGCTCCCAGTGGGATTAGATGCATCCCACACATGAAGGAGATCTTTTTGTAACTCTAAAATATTTATATGAGCCTTTAAAACTCTTTCAAATTCATTTTTTAACTTTATTTTATAATTTTTGGTTGTCACGGTTTTTACACAGTAACTGATGTCGGTAGGAAATACTAACATTAGTCACTAATCAACTGACATCGGTCAGTAGAACCAATATCAATTATATCTTAGTTGGTCATAACTAACATCGATGGTATTAACTAACATCAGTCACTATGTTTTTCAAAAAACATAGACTTGAGACCTCTTTTTCCAAAGTTTCTTATTTCAAGCTAAAAAGGGCTTCAAAGCTAAAGGACATGCTAATAATTTTACTATAATACCAAGCTTGATTTTTCTTTAAAACATGTTTAAATCACCTTTTTATGATTAAAAATTGATTAAGAACCTTTTTTTGGTGTTTAACAAATAATTTAGATGTTTTTGGTGAATGTTTTCAAAGTTTATAACTAAGACCAAGGGGTCAAATGAACACCACCAAATATTTCATTTTGGGTTTAAAATTAAACACACTTGTCCATTCTTGTTTAAAATAGTTATTTAATCAAATGTTTTTTTTCAATAAGAGGAATGTGGCATGTATGCTCTTCCATTTGTCCCCTATAGGGAACCCTTGGAATCAAAAGTGCCATTCCTATTGCAAGTAGCCTAGTCCAAGGCTTAAAAAAAAATTTGCCTAAAGCACTCCCCAAAAACTCGTCAAAGTTTGGGTGATCTTGAAAATGACCCTAAAGTATTTATATTTTCATACTTTATTTTTTTATGCATCTTGGCTTGTGAGGGGGACTTCATCACCTCTCATAAGTTCTTTAGGGAAGCTTTGACCCAAGGTTTCATCTCCTGACATTGTCTTCATTTGACTCCTTTGGAGTTATACATAAGATGTAGTGGCACTTTGGACATTGGACTACACTGAGTGAAAAATAGGATGTAGTGGTTTTAAAATGGACTAGACCTTTTTCCAATAATCCAAGTGATATAGACCCAAAATCCATGATTTTATTTTACATTATTTGGCATGAAAGTCATTGTGCAATTGATTCCCCTAGATCATTAGAAAACTTGTTAGATTTTAGATAAATCCCCACTTATCATGGAAGTATTGTTGGTGTAAGGTACACCTCAAGGTCCATGTCATAGTATTATCATTTAATAGAAGGGGGGTGTAAGAACCCTACTATATAATGTGCATTTATTTTTGGATGAACACTTAAAATCCTGTCAAATGACATATATTGATAGATTCTAGTAGTACCAAGCAACCTTGTCAGTTTAGGATCTAAGGGAAATTAATTAGTTGGTGTTGTCCTAGATTAAAGTCTTGTTTGGAGTCAAAACTTGGTGTAAACAAGCAATCCCAAACCAAACACATGGTCCTCATTTTTCTTTGAACAAAGAGGTGTTATGTTATTCGTGTAAGATCATCAATTTACCTTGTTCAAAGTTCATCAAAATATTGAGAGTCATATCATCCACTTTGGCATAGTTATGCTACCCAATTGAGTCTTGACCTTTACCAAAGTTTTTTAAGTCCTTCAATTATAGGCTAAATTCAGAATTACACCTTTACAAGTTCATAGGGTTGATGTGTTAAGTGGGTTCATTATTTGCACTAAACTTGAGGGAAATTAGGTTTAATTTCTAATTTGGGTTGAAGGCTATTTAAGACTCATAATCATTGTCATCACTTGATATACTTAAGACATTTTGTGATAAACACTTGCACTTTAAGTCTATGCACCATGACATTTTAAGTCAATAAAGGTAGTGTTATGCTATTGAAATTGTGAGAAAATGTCTTTGCCTTAGAGAGTTCTTGAAATGAACTTTTTGTCATAACTTTTGGGTAGTATAGCATCGTTATACTACCCAAATCATTTCAAATTTTGTTTCATAGACCCTTTTACATATAATTCTAAATTTTTTCCTACCTTTTCAGACCAATCCAAGTGTACTTTTTATGATCCTTTGTCTAAAACACAGTTATACCGCTCACCTTTGTCTAGCCTATTTTTCAAAAGAACCAAGTATTATACCATTATTTATGAGAAAATAAATTATTGCTAAAAGTGCCTTTTGTTTCATACCTTATACCTAATTGATCAAGTTCATGACCAAGAATTGAATACCTAGTGTTTTTTAGAAGTGTTTCAAATCTGTTAGATTAAAACTTTAATCTATTTTCAAAGTCTAGATTTTGACACCGTATTTGGCCAAAAGACCTAGCAACTTTTAAATTCCTAGATTAGACTGATTTGAAACACTTCAACCTTAGAGTTTGGCATTTTGATTTTTTGGTCCATTTACTTTCTTATCTTTGTGTGAATAGTGAAATGTTGGATACTTTTTCCTAGCTTGTTTCCTCACAAATCTTTTCATAAACCTTTTAATCCTTTTGACAAATCTAGACCAAAGTTGAAAACATCATTCATTTTAGATTATATCCTTTTTAGATTTTGTAGAACTCTTTGACCTTTTTATCGCAAAGCATTTACTATGAATCAAAACATGTATAACTACACTCGTAGTGGACTCATGTACAATCCAAGGATTAGTAATGTAGTTCCACAAGAAGAAATGGTACAAGACACCTATGTAGATAATATTTCTTATGAGATGGATTTGTATCCCTCTTATAATACTCAATTAGGGTCACAAATCCAAGATCCATTAGCTAATTATCTGCTTAACACACCACCTTATTCAGAACAGGACCAAGAATAAACCATGTAAGACCTAGCTACAATACCAATAGTGGATGAGCTAGTTCTTCAATAGTCATATTCTACCAATACAACTTCCACATTTGATAAATTTTATTTTAGCGACATTTTTTAGAAAATAAGGATGATATTTTGGTTAGAGCCATAAAGGTAGGGGCCAAGTTTCTAGTAGACTTCCCCCATGAAAATTTACCAAGTCTAGTAAGAGTGCCCCACAATATCATTTATGATCAATATGATTCTTCTAAAATTCCTATGGCTCTAGTCCAAACAACGTATCAAGACCCTAATATATCTAATCAAGGCAAAAACATCATGGAAGATCACTTTAACCAAATGCAAACAACATACCAAAACTACATGAATTTAACATGAAATTTCAATCAGATGAACATTATGAGTAAGCCCCTCATTGACCTAGTACCTTTAATAGGTGTGTTTATGGAATTAACTAGACAAGAGAATCCAAGTTCTAACAAATTCATACAAACCACTTCAATAGATAACTTGATGCATATGCCTATTATTGAATAATTGTTTTTGGCCTCTACACTGAATAGTGAGCCAAATGTAGTACACATTATGTAAACAACATCCAATCTTGATCAAAGTGGTACTAACATACAAATAATTAGCCAAAAACATGTGCCTATAGTTAATCGCATGAGTAGATCATCATACCAAGGAATTAGAGTTTCTACACCCTAGCCTCAACTAGCCACTTCCTCAAGTGTATGACCTATAGGATAAGTTAATCAAACAATGGCTAAAATTATGCCTCAATGATAGAATGTGATGAATCCCACTCCTCCTCAATAGGTAGCAAGTAATATTCCAAAACAACAAACACAATCTAGTGTATCAATGCAACAGAGGATGAATACATTGCCACCCCAATTAGGGGCAACTAATGTTCCTCCTCGCCAAGTAATGAAAAACATACCTCTTCAGTCGTAGACTAATATACAAATTCATAACCAAGCAATGACTAGTCAACAACATGAAAATATTGGTCAGTGATAGATATAAAATCTACAACCTATTTTCACTTTATCATAAGGATTCATGCAACAAAGAGGTCCCCATGTTTCTCAAGTACCTATTAGACAACTGATGGTTCAAAATGTGCCATAAATTCAAAGGCAGGGTCTTGGTACACAAGTTCCCACTCAATAGCAAGGTTCGATTAGTTGGTAGTATGTCCCTTTTCAACCACAATAGGCATAGTATAGTTATATCCCTTCATCCCAACCATAAAATCCTCCAATTCAAACCTTTATCACCAACCCAAACTAGAATATCATGTAGCCAAATGTGCAATTTCAAGTACATCCCATCCACGTATTCATATTCCTAGTCCATTCCCCAACCAAACTAATGTACTCTAATAGGTGTCTCCATGATGACCTAGTCAAAGTGTCCCACTTGTGACCTCCTACCCATTTACCCAAACCAATATTCTCCCTCAAACCAATATCCCTTCCACTTTCCTATCCCAAGAATTATAACAGATGAAGGATGTGATTGATGCCATTCAAAAAATTAGATGACATGTGTTCCTATCCATTCAACATGGATTATTTTCAGATACAGTTTTCTCCAGGATATGAACCACCCAAATTCAATAAATACAAAGGGAAAGATGACCCTAAGGCTTATTTGACCAAATTCCTTGTTGCATGTCAACCAATGGCATATAGTGACATATACCTTTTGTTATTGTTTCCAAAGAGCTTGGTTGGACAATCCTTGGATTGGTTTTTAAAGTTTCCCAAGAATTTAGTAATGGACTTTGATGATATTTCTGATAAATTTGTTCAACACTTTTCCTACAATCTTGAGTATGAGATCTCATTAGTGGACCTGACACAAGAAAAGAAAAAAGTTGGAGAGAGTTTTGCAAGTTATTTATAGAGATGGAGATCCCTTACAATCTATTTCACCCATAGTTTACCAGATAAATAGTTAGCCATTATGTTTACTAAAAATTTTCATAGTGAGATAGCCTATCATCTGGAACTATAATGTGCACATACATTCAAAGAGATCATTGATAAAGTTTTGTTGATCAAGCGAGCACTCATAAATAAAGGAGTCATCAAGCTTAATTTTACCAATCAAGGAAATAGCCAAAAATAACACCCTAATCAAGCACAAGCATTACAACCGCCACAGGCCAATAACCAAGAAAGATTGAAGCAATTCAACTAAAATAGGAATGTTGTGGGAAATGGAGTAACCAAATCTTGTCATGTGAAAATTGTGAAAACATCATCTGCACCACCTTTTTAGCTTACTCCTACCTAACAACCTCTCTAACCAATTCCATAAGCACAACCACCAAAACTTATACAACAACCTTTACCATTTTAAACCCCTCTTCCTAAGAGAACCATGACTATACATCATGTCTTTAGTGACCTAAGAGATCCCATTGAATCTATATTTCAAAATCTTGATGCTACTAATATGATTAGTTGGCCTATACCAAAGCATTATTTGTATGTCATTCCTTATCTTGATTGGTATTGTGAAAATAAATTTTGTGACTACCATAGGGTCAATGAGCATAATCTACAAATATCTATCCAAATCAAGAATTTAATTGAGAATATGTTGGAGAATGGGGAGATAACATTGGATAATGTTTCTTCTACTTCAAATCAAACTCTTAATATTTATCAAAACTCCTCTCTATGACATAACAATCAGCAATAGAAAAATAATCAACAACAACTACAATAGTAGCCAATGCAACAACAAAATCAAAGGTCAAACCAATGAATCAATAAAATCAGTAGTAAAATCCACAATGACAAAATGATAGATAAAACCAAGATCAAAATGGTAACAACCAACAAACCTATCATGCAGTTACACATGACTATAATAGGATTATAGGTCATATTATAGGGGGTAGCATTAATACCATCTCCATTAATCCTAGACCAAGCACTAATTAGTCTAAACCATTGCTAAATAATACTATCCAACTAAATTACATGGATAATAATTCTTTGACCTGGGAGTGCATACAGGAAAACCAACAAACTAGGACTTCCACTTTTGGATCTTATAGCAACAACTTGTTCTTGCCATGTGACCACATGTAAGTGCATCAATAACTGAGACTTGTCTTATCTAGTCCCACACCATTTCTAACAGTAGTTAGAAATAATGGTTTAGTATTTAATCTTGATTATACAATCACAACTTAGAGGTCAAAGATTACTATCACAAGCCCACAACCATCCACCACTTTGCCTATTAGCCAACCAACTATTTAGCCTCAGAATAAACCATTCACTACTGACCAAGACAAGAGGTTTGATATTGTGGAACAATTACACAAGACACTAACACAAATTTTTGTTTTATATTTTTTGTGAATGTCAATAATCCACAAGAATATCTTGAATGAGTTTTTTACCCAATCCACTATTTTTAGTGATATATCCCCTAATAAATTTCAAGCTTTGGTTGGACACCTAGTTCCATTCCAACAAGTCACATTCAACCAAACCAATATGTCTTCCTGTAACCCGCTCCAAATAATCCATTATATATAGAAGCTTATATAAGATGGCATAAAGTGAAACATGTCCTTTTATATAATGGATCTGGCCTCAACATAGTGTCTCTCAAGATCATCAAGCTTCTTGGGTACATAATGATAGATCTCTAGCTAGAAACAATAACTATCAAAGCCTATAATAATAAGGAAAGAGAATCATAATGCACCATCAGTTTGCCAGTTATCATTGGGCCTTTGACCCATGATAAACTTTGCCATGTGCTTGATTTGGATTTATCATACAATATTCTTTTAGGTAGGCCATGGTTACATGAGATTCATGCAGTCCCATCAACATTGTACCAATGTATCAATTTTTCCCACTCAAGGATGGAAGTGAATATTCCAAGAGATTTACACCCATATGAACACTTCAAGCATCTTGAGGCCAAATTTCAAAGCTATAATTATCATTACAATATGAATCCAAGTTCTAAGTATGATAAAAGAAAGGCTATACTTATTGACCCTTCATCAGATAATTGCATAGATCCTAATACCTCAGATTCCCTTTCCCACATGCCACCTCCTGAGGCTTCCAATCATTTCACCATTTTAGATAATGGATCAGGAAAATATGTGACCCTTGATACATTTCATATTGTCGATCTTCATCAAAATTAAAAACCTTTGGATGACTTAAAGTCACCCCACATAGGTATTGGCAACAAAAGACCAAAGATACAGGACCTATCACATTTCTACCAGCATCTAGCCTAGAACCCAACCTTATTGAAGGAGATGAATCATGGTTATACAATGACAACCAGGTTGATTTTTATAAAAATTCAAAGTATCCTATTCCCAATAAGATCATGGAGCATCACAAATATGAAAGAAGAGGCCTTAGACCAAATCAACAAGGAACCATTGAGCCAATTTTCATGACCAAGTATGAAAGACCTTATGGAATTGGATTTAAACTACCTAGGGGTAACCCCACATATCTTATTCAAACTCCATCACTAGTGACTAGTGATGATGATGTTGATAATGAAACAAAGTCTGATCCTAGACTCACCTTTGATGACCTAGCTGAAACTAATAGGTTTGATAACAATGCCATTTGTACCCTTACCCCAGTCATTCATCACAATCCTTTGCCATTATATTATCCCCAACTGATAGATTGGAACCAACAAGAATCTAGTCTACTAATTGATGAGTTCTAAAATGATGATGCATTCTATGATTTCTTAGGCCTTAAAGACAAAATTCTATTGGGAGATCATAAATTAGGATTCTCTAACACATTGGATCCTATAGCCTATTTTGGAGAGTGAGTGAACACCCTTAGCCAAAAATAAATAAATAAAACATTGAGGTCCCAAATTGAAAACCTCTTTGAGGCAATTTTTGACAAGGTTAAAAGTAAAGATAAAGGCCAGTCTAGTGGTGAAAACCTATTTTAGGCACCATTAGCTTTGGGTGTTCATTATTCTTTGAGTTTAGACCAAGATACCACCAATGATGAAGTTGCATATGGATCCAAGTTTAGCTTTGAACAACAACAAATATTTGATCAAATTCTTCAAGAATTTTTGACTATTTTTGTCACATGGCCAGATCTCCCATTAGGAGATTCAGATTCATCATGCCTAGGAGAAGTTAAATAGCAAGTCCTAACGGAGGACCCTGACATAATCCAATAGTTCTAGTCATTGCCTACAATCCTAAAAGATGGTTCAACCCTTCTAGTCAAAGATACCATAGAGGTAAACATTGAGACTTCATCAAACCTAAAATGGATAAAATTAAGTGCATCCCTCACTGAGAAGGAATGTGACATCTTTATAGCTCTATTGAGAAAGTTTGTAGATATCTTTGCATGGGCGTACTTTGACATGCTAGGTTTAGACCTCACCTTGGTTTTGTACCACCTTGTGGTTAATCTTGATGCCAAAATAGTAAAACAAAAGTTACATAATATACATCCTTGCATTATTGTATTGGTAAAGAAAGATTTTTAAAAAATCTTAGAAGTCAGATGTATCTCATCAATTGACTACTTAGAATGGATCTCTAATGTGGTGCATATTAGTAAAAAGCCTGAAGGGATTAAAATTTGTACTGATTTTTGAGACATCAACAAAGCTTGGCCTAAAGATGATGTTCCATTGTCCAATATAAAAATGATCATCAACTCCATGGTATGTTATGAAATGCTTTCACTCATGGATGGATTTTCAACATATAATCAGATCAAAACCATGCCATAAGATTAGCATAAAACAACATTCACCACTCCATGGGGAAAATTTTGCTATCAAGTGATGCCATTTGGCCTTAAGAATGATGGATCCACATATCAAAGGGCCATCATTATCATATTTCATGATGATGCATGATATTTTAGAATACTATGTCGATGACATATTAGTAAAATCCAAAACCAGGCCTAACCATCCAATAGTATTGCATCAGATATTTTAAAGACTATGAGAGTACAAAGTCAAACTCAATCCAAAGAAATGTGTGTTTGGTGTAACCTTAGTAAACTTACTTGGATTCATCAAATCTCATAGAGGTATTGAAGTTGATCCAACTAAAGTCAATGTTATAACCAAGATGCCATCACCAACCAATTTAAAAAACTCTATAGTTTACAAGGTAAGATCCAGTCAATTTAATGTTTCATCTCTCAGTTAGTAGACAAGTGCCATCCATTTACACACCTTTTAAAGAAAGGGGTTACATTTCACTGGGATGATCACTGCCAAGTGTCTTTTCAACAACTCAAAGATTATCTTGTTAATCTGCCTATTTTATTACCTCCTATGCCAGGAAAACCATTATTTTTATACCTATCAATTACTAAGCTCTAGGGGCACTCTTGGCTCAACATGATGACCATGGAAAGGAACATGTTGTATACTACCTAAGCCATACTTTGGTTACATATGAACATAAATATGCACCTATTTAAAAAGCTTGTCTAGCCATGGTTTTTATAGCTTAGAAATTGTGTCATTACATGTTGAATAATATAACCATGGTCATTTAAAAGGTAGATCCATTCAAGTATCTACTATCTAAAACAGATTTTCAAGGTAGAATGGCTAAATAGACCATGCTTCTTAGTGAGTTTGACATAGAGTATGTCAATCAAAAAACAATCAAAAGATAAGTTCTTATAGATCAACTTATTGAAGCACCTCTCATGGACACATAGCCACTCAAGTTTCCATTTCTATATGAATCCATCATGAAAATTATTGATACACCCCTTGAGGAACAACCTCAAAAGTTATATTTTGATGGCTCATTCATTGCACATGGATCGAGGATAGGCCTATTGTTTATTACACCACAGGGGGATCTAATCCCTAAATCATTAAGAATTAGCTTTCCTTATACAAACAACATGGCCGAGTATGAATAACTTGTTGCAGGACTTTGAAAATTAGTGTAGTGGAATATATGTCATCTCCAAGTTTATGGTGATTCTCAGTTAATCATCAATCAAGTTACAGATCATTTATAGACCAAAGATGACAAACTATTTCCATATAAAGTCATGATAAACACTCTTAAATAACAAATTGCCAACATTTAGTTTGAGAATATACCTAGGGCTAGTAACATAACTATAGATGCCATGGTTACTATTAGTTCTCTAATTTGACAAATAGACAAAGCTAGAGAGTATCAGTTCATCATTGAGAATTTGTTAGCACCAACTCATGAACCTTCAACTGTTGCCATGATTTATGATATTGTTGGTCTTAATTCTATCTGGTATTGAGACCTTTACAAATACCTTCATGACCAATTTATACCACCTAACTTATCTCAAAAATAAACCAAAGACTTCATTCATCATTTTGCTTGTTATACTCTACTTGGATCCACCCTTTACCGTCATAGTTTTGATGGAACTCTACTTCATTGTTTAACTTGGGTAGAGTCTACATTAGCATTAAGAGAAGTTCATGAAGTATTATGTGGATCCCATTATATAAAGTTAGTCCTATCCAAAAATCTCTTGCATATTGGTTATTATTGGCCCACAATGGATGCAGATGCTAGTGCATATGTAAAAAAATGTGACAAATGTCAATGGCATGCTAATCTGATTCATGCCCTAGAAAAAACTCTAAAACTGATGTTGACACCATGGCCATTGTTTACATGGGTAATTGACCTCATTATGAAGATTAACCCCACTTCATCTGATGGCAATAAATATATCCTTACCACCATCAAATATTTCACTAAGTGGGTTGAAGCCATACCCCTCACTTACGTGACTGGAAATCAAATGTCCAAATTCATCTTCAACCATCACATCTGCTGCTATGATATTCCTTCTAACATTATATCTGATAATGGAGGATCATTCAAGAATAATTATGTAGACCAATTATGTACTAAATATAACATCACATAACATTTTTCTATAGCATATTACCCTCAAGGTAATGGCATGGTCGAGGCATCCAACAAAACCATTGTCAATATTATCAAAAAGATTTCAATGATGTTAGTCATGATTGGCACTTCTAGATATTCCCCACCCTTTAGGCATACTGTAACAATCATCATACCCCCATAGGAACCACTTCATACTCAATTGTTTATGGTACTAAATCCATCTTTCCCATTGAGGTTGAATTGCCTTCACTATACATCTCTTTAAAGCATGTCTTGGATGATCATGAATATTGAGTAGCTCACCTATGAGAGCTAGACCTACTAGATGAGAAACACATGGCTACACTAAACAATCTTCAAGTATATAAAAATTGACTCAAAGGCCACTATAATTAGCATATCAAGTATAGAATATTTGAACTTGGTGATCTTGTTCTTAAATAAAACCAAAAGAATACCATGGTTGAGAAAACCATAAATGGAAATTCAAACCAAACTAGATAGGGCCTTTCATTATCACTACAAATTATGGATCATAAGCATACAATCTTTCAACACCAAACAGAGAGGAAATTTCAAAGCTAATGAATATTATTCATCTCAAGTAGTACTATGATTGAGTGCTAAGGTGTATTATCTGTAAGGACCATTTCAGTTATTCCTTTTTGTCACTATTCTTCTTTGTATAAATACCATCCTTATTTTTCTTTTTTTCCATTTCCACTTTTCATTTCTAACCTACCAACCTCATGTGTTCTACAGCCTAGCCTGTTTGACCTTGGTTTTTTTCCATTCATTACACATTTTTAGCATCAAGGTATTTGATCAGTTTCATCAATTGGTTCAAGAACTTCCGATAGAGAATCATATTTTGGGATAGTGTGACAGAAGTTTTGGCAGTTCCATCCTTCGTCTGTTATTTCTTACCACTGATCTTGCTACTAATTATAACCACCTTTGGGAAAATTAGTATTATGCCATTGTGTCCTAGTTATAACTACCTATGGGTAAACTAGGGGCAAAATTAAGCCTTGATGTACCAACTTGCCACTTCCTATGTCATATTATGCCTTTCTACCCACTATGCCTATTTTGTTTAAATTTACTACTGCACTAGATGAATTCCTCTGTTGTAAGAGTAGAACTATAGTGACTTCAGGCCCTACTCTGGGACTATGTAGGTAGTGCTCAATACTTGTTGAAGTTAGTTCAGTCACCCTAAGCCATGATTTCACCATTTTTTGAGCACCCTAAGCCACACTCTCCCCATTTTGTGAGCAACCTAAGTTACACTCTCACTATTTTATGAGTAACTTAAGCCATGCTCTCACCGTTTTGTGAGAAACCTAAGTTTGAATGCTCTTTCCATTTTGTGAGCTTGAACCATTTAGTGTCTCATCATTCTTGATTGTATGGAGACACTATAAAACACTTCCAAAAACATTTAAAAAATCATTAGAAAACAACAAAAACATTGACCACTTTTTTCCTTAAGGATTTTAGGGACCCTTACTAAGTTACAAGCAAATCACTTGGCATTTATTTTCCCCATCCTTTTTGGCCTTTTTTCTCATGCACTTGCCATTTTTCAAGACCATTCCTATTATTCTATCACATCTATTCTATTTGTTTTTCCTCAGTTATCACATTCTTCCCATTCCTTAGGAGAACTACATTTGGCCTAAAATTTTTTATTGGATATTACATCCAATAAACTATGTAGGCAATATCCACTTGCCTAGTACATATAGATACAAATCAGCCACCCCTTTCCTTTTCTTTTATTCCCCTATTTTGTTTGTTTGTTATTTTTTTACTTATTTTCTATGGGCAATGTTCATAGGGTTTTTATTATATTGTTTGTTTGTTTGTTTCTACTTTTTTTTTTAATTTTTCTATCTGTTTGTTTGCCTTCAACACTATTTTCTTGATTCAGTATATGTATGTTCATTAGGTGATTCCTTATCCACACTTATACTTGAATCTATCCATATTCATATGTTTACATTGTCATCATGGTTTCTATCATTGGTGCATTATTTTCTATTTAGTATTGGATTATGGGAGTCAGTCCTTATGCATATTTTAGCCAAGTATTTATGGTGTTCTATCATAAAGCCTACCATCATGTGCTACAACAAACCTCAGCTTCATGAAGTCTATTCATCAATGGTGGCATCTCTTTGGCACCAATATCATGATTCCATCCTAATCATATCCCAAATAGAGTAATTAAACATGAAATAATTTCAACCTTTATTAGTTTAGATGAGCATCTCCCTACTAGTAGGTTGTTCTAACTCATCATTACCCTTTGTGTTAAGTTATCATCATCCTCAACCAAGTTTATCATGTGTGCCATAATTGAGGTCTAGTGATTATAACTTCCTATGGGTAAATCATTGCACACCATCCCACCTACATTTCTCAATGATTATAACCACCTTTGGGCAAATCATTGTGTTGTCACCATTTTACTTTTTTTGTCCATACAAAGGCATGTTATTATCTTTTTTATCTATCCTAACTAGGGAAACTCCATCTTCTTAATGATTATAACTGTCTTTGGGTAAATCATTATGTTATCATACCATGTTGCCACTATTGGGGTATAATGCTTATAACCATTTTTGGGCAAACTAGTGTACACTGTCTCACTTGCATTCTCAATGACTTTGACTAATTTTTCAATTTCATTGTGTTTTCACCCCATCATCTTTCCTTTCTTTGGTCCCCTCATTTCACTTATTTCTTTTCAAGGAACCATTTTTTGACCTACTTATGCCAACCATTCCCTCGAGAGGGCATCATACAGTTAGTTTATCATCATTACAGTTGTAGGCATACATGAGCTTTTTATTATTTGAGAAGATGTTACTATGCTTATATCTTTCAATGCCTTCCTAAATAGGGGCAAATTTTAGACACCTAAAATTGGCCATCGATAACCTCCAATTAGGGTTTTGGCCAATTTCCACCTAAAATGCATAATTTGGCCTAAAAACACTAAAACACATTAAATAATGAGAAAATGACATATTCAAGTTCCAATTTTAGCTAGGGTATCCCTAAATGGGGCAATGTAATTTATGGGCCAGCTAACTTTGATCAGTTCATTTCAAGTCAAAATGCCAAATTTGCACTTGGGTGCTCTAGATTGCTCTTCCCTATCAAATATTTTGCACAAGACATGTGCCTTTTTTATTTGTTATTGGAAACATCTTAAATGACAATATGGTTCCAATGCATCTGATAGTACCTTCCAATTCTAATCTAAATAAATTTTGGACTGATAACAAGACATTCTGATCAATTTAGGTAATTTATACATAAAGTGCTTAATCATGCTTAAGATCTAATTTACCCAAACAAGGCCTAATTAATAAATCCATGGAAACCTATTAAATACTTGTTTTTAGAAATGAATATTGAATATATACATCATCAAGTGATCTCATTTCTTGGGAAGACATCACTAGGCCATAAATGCCATAAATATTAGGATTCATGCCCCCCATGCCTCATCAATGCCTTGCATGATGCCCTCTATGCCTCTTAATTTCTCCTTCTAATGCCATGATGAATATAATTACAAACTTAATTCTAAAAATTGAATTAATCCTCAACTACACATCTCAATCTTCAGATGGACAGTTTAGGTTGATTCTAGCCAAATCCAAAAATCTATAAATAGGAGGCCTCACAACATCATTTCTAAGCTTAATTAGTTCAAAGTTATAATGCAGGATTGGTTCCAAAAGCTTTAAGTAAATAGTGTTATAATTTCAAATTGATTACAAGCCACAAGCCAAAGGTGCCAAGGAGATATGGAGGTATCCAAGCTTCTATTGCCAAGGATTTCATGAACACAAGCCAAGCAAACCACCACTACAAAGGCATTTGGAGCATCCAAGGAAGGTGAAAGAATTATTGTGTTTTTATTCCTTACTTTCTAGTTGTGTTTGTCATTTGCTTTTATTAAATAAGATCTCCCTAGTGCCTAGGCCTAGAAATATTATGCTATTAGTGTGTTTATTTCATCTTGTTTTCATTTTAGAACTAACACCATACTAACCATCCTCTCTTGAGTCAAATTACTAGATCACACTATCTACTTATAAATGATGAGTAAGAGTTAGGAATATATACCTTGAAGAGGAACTTGTCAAGCTCAATCTCTCCCTTAGCCAATGGTGCTTTGTAATATATTGTTGTGGTTCAAAATTTTAACAAATATAGGTCATATATAGGCTATAATACTTCTCCTATGCATCCAAAATAATTTTCCCACAAGACAAAATTCTTCTCTCTAAAGAAAGTATGAAACCCTAAGCAATGACTCCTCAAGTAAAATGGTGGACAATAAAATGCACAAATGAAAGATTATCTATCTATCTCTCAATTAAAATGGGGTGAATAATGTGTTTATATAAATCTAACCCTAAACCTTTCCAAAATTTTAGCTAACACAGTCAACCCAATCAACCTAGCTATTTATCAAATAAAGTAGTTAGGTCCTAGACTAAGTTGTTGGGTAAACTTAGTATCATAATGTGATTAATTCCTAGAATAGGGTTGACACATTTGAATGTGTTTAGAGCATGGTAAAAATGGGTTTTGGATTAGGTTGGTGTTATTTGAGGTAGTGAATTTCTTAGAAGATCTTGCAAGGTAGGTGTTAAAGCCTATGGAAATGTATAAGAGGGTATTTTTTTTGGTTTTAAGTGGTGTATAGGGAACTACAATATTGCAAAGAACCAATGGTCTATCCACCCCTTTTTGGGTACACCTTTTAAGGCATGCACTCAAAGATATTGAGACTCGATAGGATCTTGTAAGATAGGAAGCATCAGTAATTGATAAATTTTAAAAATATTGTGTGGATACACATCCCATAGTTTCTACTATTAAAATTGGGTTATAATACCAAAATGTCATGACCAAACATTTTGTCTAATAAAATCCAAGTAAAACATGGTAATTTTTTTTAATAATGTTTAATGCATGTTCATGTGTGTGCGCACACACATGCATGTATGTGTGTGTGTGTGTTTGTGTGCGTGCATACATGTAGGCATGCATGTGTGCATTTATTTTTGTGTATGCATTCATGTGCATGTGTGTACATTTGTGTATGTTGGTTCGTGTGTGTGTGTGTGTGTGTGTGTGTGTGTGTGTGTGTGTGTGTGTGTGTACATACTCAAACATGCACATGTGCACACACACACACACATTCTATTTAGCAATAATATGCCAAAATCATATTTATCAGTTTAGATTTCAAATAAATTATTTTTTAATGTGTGTGTGTGTGTGTGTGTGTGTGTGTGTGTGTGTAATAGCTTGAATTGAAATGAAAATTTATTCTTAAACTAATGTATTTTTTTCACATAGACAAATATTTAGAGATATAACTTATACTAATACTAAATAATACACAAAAAAATTATATTTATATTATTAATATCTGATTGTTACATTATATGCACATATTATTATTATTCTTTAACAATAATCAATAACTATGATCCTTTTATTTTAATATCTTTTTGTACAAGGGGTGTGAAATGAGCGAATTTCTTAACATATAAACAAGGTAATATTTATTTCCTAAATCCAAAGGTAGGGAAATTGGAGAGGGGTAAAATAAATTTCTAAAACGAGGTGAAACCTCCATTTAAGGAGAATACTTCTTATTATGCAAACTATAAAGCTCTTGTATATTTTAATTATTTGGAAGAAATAAGGAATTTTACATTTTTTTTGTCTACCTAAGAAAGATGCAAGAGATGAATATAAATAAATCCATATTATATCATTATTGTTGCATAATTAAATTACTAAGGCATTTCTAAATCTATAAATTCCAATCAACTAGTTTACAGATAAGAAATCACTACATTCCTAAAATTATTATAATTTTTGAGTAAGGAAGGATTCAAAGAAATGGTGAATATAAGAGGCTTCACTTATGTCTAAGTCTTCTTAGAAACATTCCTCAATCCTTTCTCAAATATCATGCCTCAAATTTTCCAATCAAACCCCAACAAGAAAATTTTGACCCCCAATCAAGCCAAGAATTGGCAAATAAATAGAAGAATATCCCACAAAAGCTCAACCAAAACCTATTAATAGAGGATTTACTTCCTTACATGTAAGGTACCTTTATTACAATTGTATTTAATCTTCTTACATTCCCACACTATTCCTTACACTTTCATTTTTATTTATGTGTATGTACAGAAAGAAATAAACATGTTAACCTTGTGCACTCAACCTCTCGTGGTTAATCCAAGATTACCAGAAAATAATGATATGATAGTCAAGTTACTAATCTAGTTTATTTAGATAAGTGTTAAAATAGGTTGAGTTGGAAGTGTTTGTCAGTTTGGACAAGCTACCCACATGGTATTTTGGGTGATGTGTGGTATTCAGTGCTTGTGTCTATATAAAAGTAACTTGGTTGCATCAAAGTGCTCATTGAGTGTAGTGAACTATGGAATAATAATATCCCAAGAATATATTAATTATATAATGACTACATTACACTCCTTTACTAGGTTTAAAGTTAGGTTATAATATTATAGGTATTTAATCAACTTTATTAGGATTGGATTGACCAAACAATGTCATCCACAAAGTGAACGAAATTAAATGAGGTTAGACCTGAGGATAAAATAAGTCAAATTTTATGGTTCTTCACTTAGAAAGTTAAGAGGCACATTTGATAGATAAATGGGATTCATAAAACCTAGCTTGTTTGTCTAGGGTGTCTACTTGGGTAGTGATAATATTGGGTAAGTTTATTAAGCAAAATAATTATAGCTAAATCTCATAGTCTGTGTAGTTTTAAATATTTTGTGTAGGGATGGAAGCAGGCAATCAAGGAAAAGTTCCTACTCTCTGTAGATGTGATTGTTCAGGATGCATCAACCAAGAGAAAGAAAACATTTTTCTTAGGTTTGATGCCTTATTTTGATTATTGTTGATGTTTTTATAAATATTTTATGGTTGTTTTGTGTCGTTTGATTAAGTGTGTTATTTTGTTGATTTTAGTGTTTAAGTGATAATGTTTGGCTAAACAAAATTTTGTTGTTTGTTTGAAAATTAATGTTTTTAAAATGATTTCTCAAACTACAAATATTGTTGAAATAAAAAAGTGCTGAAAATAAAGAAATATTTGTTTATATTCTTTTTAAAAGATATATTATATGATTGATAATTAATTCAAATTGAAACTAAACACTATGAGTATTAATTTTTTCTAAATTTATGGTTTTATAAGGGTGTAAAAATTTAATTGTACTTGCTAAAAATTCACATTTTGATTTTTTTTTTTAAATGTATGCAATTGTAAGTGAAATAATACGCTAAACTTCAAATACAAAAATGAAAACTAAATATATAGTTTTCATATTTTCATACATGCAATTAAATGCCTAAATTCTGAAAATTGGAATTGAAAGCAACATTTATGTTCTTGATTTGATTTTTTTTTAAATTAATCTCACCATGAATGTAAAAACCCTTCACAGGCTCTACTGCTAAACTATGTTTTTTGTTTGGCAAGGGTTTTGAATAGGAATCAAATGAACAATAATCTAAAATTTTGAAAACAAATAAACTATTGCTGCAACTTTGAATTAAATACCCAATGAATTGACAACTACAATAATCTAAAATTTTGAAAACAAATAAACTATTGCTGCAACTTTGAATTAAATACCCAATGAATTGACAACTACAATGATTTCTCAATTTCCAATAAAATTCTAAAATTAAAGCAACATTTACAAGGCATGCAATTGATAACTCTTTTATTAAATGCAACCCCAAACATAATGATATTAAGAAATACCAAGTCTCTTGGCTTCAATGTGAAACTAATACAAGGCCCAACCTATAGCAACATACTAAGTGACATGTAATGATAAATGCAACTACTTCCAATTATTATGCCAAAGGATGTTGATGGAAAGCTATCATAGAATGATGAATCTAATACAAATAACATCAAGTATGAGAACCTGGAAAATGATGGCTGCCAAGGCAAACTGATTTGATTCTCTTTGTGTTTAATGTATTTGCCCCAAAAGTGTAGCACCCAACCTTCTCATCAACCAAGGAAAGGAGTCCCTTCCAAACCCAAATTGAATCCTTCCCCAAGCTGCTTTGTACTATAGCATTATTGTTTACATGCACTGTAACATTTAACTATTCATGGGTACTATATCACGACACTATTCATGCCATTGTAGTATTTCACTATTCATAGGTACTATAGTAGATAGCAATAAATGTATTCCACAATGAATTCTTAATACCCTTACTATCTGCAAATAGATATGCACTACTTATTCCTTTTTTACTACTGAAACCAATGCTACTAAACCACAATCAAAACCTTTGAATGAGATTCCCTAAAAATTATCCAATTCACCAGATATTTCACTGGCTTAAATGATGAACACACAGAAGAACTACGTTCTCCAATGGCAGAAGTTGTAAACCCTTCTCAGAGCTCAAAATAATCAATGATCAATTAACAAAATAACAATGGATGATTTCTTCATTATTTTCCAAGCATAAATATCCTTTCAAACCCTAAATTGAATTCTTCTATAAAGCTACGATTTTTCCTCATAAAATCATTTAAAAATAAATTATTAAAACATTTAATGATTTTAGACTTAGGAAAAAACATTTAATTTTTATCTTTCAATTAATTCAGTCAACTGGCCCCATTCGATGAGAAATAGACCCATACTTAAGTTATTTAATATAAAGTTAACTTAAATTTAATACTAAATCATTAATCATTAATTAATTTTAAAATCCACTAAAAATGCAATAACTCTCTCAAAACTAAGAATTTGACCCTGCCATCTGAAACTGCAGTCTAGGTAATTATTTTCCATGTGACCAAATAACCTTTCTAAAAAAGAGAAACTACTAAAAATAGAAAAACTCATCAAAAATTAGTCTAAATCAACTCTCCAAGCCTAATCAAAGCCACTAAACTCTGAGGACATCAAATCACTGAACAACTAAACTCTCCTATGCTCAAACTAACCCCTATCCAATTGTATTAGCCTACAGGGGTTTAGTGATAGGCTAAACAACTTCTACAATAGAGCCTTTATATATAAGGGGACATCATAGTCTACCCCTCCTAAAATTGCTTGTCCTCAAGCAATCTCAACTTAGGATGCTATAAAATCTCCTCGTTGTCCCAAGTAGCATCCTCAATTGGCATGTCCTTCCATTTCACCAATTACTTCCTAATGGTACATCTCCTCAAATTCCTCTCCCTGAACTCAATGATAGCCTCATGCACTAAAACCAACTTTCCCTTATCATCCAAGGGTGGAAGCACTATAGAAGGAAAAATATGATGTCCTAACACCTTCTTAAAATGTGACACATGAAACACATTATGGACCTTACTCTCTACCAGTAAATCCAACTCATAAGCCACCTCTCCAACTCTACTGACTACCCTAAAAGGCCCATAGTAATGTTGTTTAAACTTCTCACCACCACTCTTTTTGAGAGTGGACTGGTGGTAAGGCTGCAGCATCAAATATACCATATCACCTACCTCAAAAGTTCATTTAGTCCTCTTCTGATCTACATACTACTTCTACTGATTTTATGCCTCAGTAATATTCTCCTTAAGAGCCTTTATAATGTCCTAGATCTCTTGTAAAAAGTCTTTAGCACTAGGCACTCTATAATCTGATAATAATAGATCCATGAAATTGGGTACCTCATACCCATATAATGCCATGAATGGTGACACATGGATAGACATGTGATAAGTGGAATTATAACAATACTCACATAAATATATCCACTTAACCCAAGCCTTCTACTGCCCTACTGTGTAGTTCTTGAGGTATCCCTCCACCCATTTGTTAACTATCTCAGTCTATCCATCTGTCTGGGGGTGGTAGCTAGTACTCAGGGTGAGCTCTATCCTACATAATCTGAATAACTCCTACCAGAAGTGACTCATAAACCTATTGTCCCTATCACTGATAATGATCTCAAGTAAGCCATGCAACCTAAATACCACTTTAAAGAATAATTCTACCACCTGTGTAGTAGTGTATGTAGAAATGATTAGAAAAAAGTGGGAAAACTTCATAAGATGATCAACAACAACATATATACAGTCTCTTCCCTAGGCTCTTGGCAGTCCTATAATGAAATCCATGGATAAACACTCCCACTTCCTATCAAGAATCAGAAGTGGCTGTAGTAAAATGGTTGGATAAGAATGTTCCTATTTGTTTTGATGACAAGTAGGACACTCTCTAACATACTACAATACCTCAGCCTTGAGCCCTTTCCAAGAAAATCACTCATGAATTTTCTAGTTGGATTTATAAAACCCTAGATGTCCTACCATAGGTGAATCATGATAAACTCTCAACACCATCCTCCTCACCTCTGACCCTAGTACCAAATAAATATGCCCTTTGTAAATGATGAGCTCATTCACAAGGGTCAAATCACTATCTGGCATGGATCCATTAATGAATCCTAATGCCCAACTATCCTTTGCATACTTTGTAAGGATAAACTACCTCTAGTCCTCTGATATGTCTATCATCAAGTTCAGATGAGGCCTCTATGACAAGGTGTCTTCTATAACATTCTATGTCCCTTTGAAATAGGTAATATCAAAATCATATGCATGTAATTTACTTACCCATTTTTTCTACCTATCATTAAGATCTCACTGCCCCAAGAGATGTTTTAGGCTGTTGCGGTCTATTTTTATGTTAAATTTTCTGCCCACTAAGTACTGCTTGAATTTGGCCAAAGCATACATTATGGCCAAAATTTCCTTATCATAAATGTTGAATCTCCTCGCAGGTCCCTTGAGCTTCTTATGTTCATACACAATTGGGTGTTTGTCCTGCATAAGCATTGATCCAACACCCTCACCAGATGCATCATAATGTAGCTCAAATGGTTTGCTAAAATTTGTTAATGCTAGCACTAGACAAGAATTCATCAACTCCTTGAATTTGTCAAAACAGTCATGTGCCTCAGGAGTCTATAAGAAATCCCTTTTCCTCATCAAATCCATCAAGGGTACTGCATTCTTGGAATAACCACTAATAAACCTCTTATAGAACCCACACAAGCCCAAAAATTCCCTTAACTGTGTAAGGTTTACTAGAGTAGGCCACTCAATAATAGCACAAATATTTTTAGAATATATGCATACCCTCTATGTACTGATAATGTGACCCAAATATAATAATTTAGATAATCCCAACTCACATTTGGACTCCTTCGCATACAAGGACTCCCTACTTAGAATTCTCAACACTATATCCAAGTGTCACAAGTGTTCATCCCATGTCTTACTATACACAAGAATGTCATCAAAGAAGACTAATACAAATTTCCTCAACTGAGGCTGAAAGACCTTGTTCATCATGGACTTAAAGGTAGATGGAGAATTAGTTAGACCAAATGGCATAACTACAAACTTGAAGTGGCCATAATGAAACTTGAATGTTGTCTTATCTATATCTGACTCTTTAACTCTGATCTGATGATAGCTTGATCTCAAATCAATTTTCAAGAAGAAACATGCTCCACGTAGTTCATCTAACAACTCATCAATCAGTGGGATGGGGTACCTATTTTTTATTATCTTTCTATTCAGGACCCTATAATCAATGCACATCCTAAGAGTACCATCCTTCTTCTTCACTAAAACCACAAAAGAAGCAAAAGGAGATTTACTCAGTCTAATATGCCCCATAGCAAATAGCTCCTTGATGGTTTTCTCAATCTTATCCTTCAATCTCTTCAAATGCTCAATACCTCTATTTGGAGGTCTACCTAGTGGAATTTCACTAAAAACCTTATAATGCTTGATTCTCAACTCTTGTATGTCTGGATGGTATTTTGATTTTTGTTGCCCCTGTGATGGCATCAACATGTAACAGGCTACCCACTCAACCTGGTCATGACACAACAAACTCTCTATGCGCCTACAAGACATCATCTTAAACTCACTATCTTGAATGGCCTTAAGTATGTGAGTTTTACCATCAAGCTAAAATTTCATCATCATTTCTCTCAAATTGAGAGTGAACTCTCCAATATCATGTAACCAATTCATGCCCAATACTAAATCTGTGTCACCCATGTTACCCACATAAAATTCAGCCTTAAGTTCAAAGTTATTTATTTTCAATGATAAACTTGTGATCTTTCTATCATATTTGAGGACATAGCCATTGGCTACCCTCACTCTAAATCCCTCAAACTACTCAGTCTGGATCCCACGTCTCTCAACCAACCTAGAATCAATGAAATTATGTGTGGCACCTATATCTAAAAATGTAATAACTTATTGTCCAGCCAACACTCCTCTCATTTGAAATGATCCCTCATGTTGCACACTAGTGAGATGAGCTTATTTAAGCCTACCCTTAACCTTCTCTTTAGTGGTAGACATTTTCTTAAGTTTTTCATCATCCAAACTCTCTTTTTCTTCTCTAGATTCCTCATTTTTAGTTTTCTGGTCCAAATTTTTAGAATTGGAATCCTCATAATAAGCCCACATATCTCTATTTTCTTTACCCTTGGGTCTTAAGGGACAATCATGGTTCATGTCATAGGGTCCTTTGCAATAGAAACATAATTTTTTCTTCCTTAGATCATTCAATGTTTCTCTATCAAGTGGTGCAAAAGTTTTTTCCTTATTCTCAATTTTTGATTCATTCCTTTCTAGTTTCTTGAAGAAGGTTTAGTATCTTTGCTAAAAGAAGCACCCTTCAACTAAAATTTATTTGGTGGGGCTGCATGCTCCATACTCTTAGCCTTTTTAATTTCTTCTTGAAAATGTAATGAATCAAAGGCTTTTACCCAGCCCTTCAGTGGTTTGAATAATCCCTTAGTGAATAAAACTACCAATCTCCTATCTGAGATGTCTGGCATCATAACAAATAAATGTTAAAAGTCATTGATGAAGTACTCTAATCTTCCTATTTATCTAAGCTGGGACAACTCTCTAAAATAAACTTATGGATCCTTCTTGTCAAACCTCTCCACTAACCTATCCACAAAGTCTTGATATGAAGTTACATGGTTATGTTATAGGGCAACCATCCCATGGTACCACCAATCATGTGCAGCTCCCTCTAAATGTAGCATGGCATATTTTATTTCCTCTACTTCTATCATAGGTCTCAATGCTAATAAGTTATCAAGCTTATGAATCCAAGCCTATTTTATTATTCTACTACTACCATCAAATGTAGTCAAGGAAATATTGCCTATAGCATGCTTTAATTCATTATTCTAGCCATGAGGTCTCCTATCCTATCTCACTACCCTGTAATGCTCTCTCCTCTGATTAACAAACCTCTCAAATGCCATCCTCTCATGCACCTATGGAGATATTAATTCCCATTCATCATTTCCAACCATGAGGATATTTGTGAACATCTCCTCTCTAGATTCCTCTGTAAGTGGTACTTCAGGCTCATCTCTAATGAAGGTAGGATTATTAGGCCTATCAATTGTATGAGTGGCAATTCTATGAGCTCTAGGAGTCCCAAAAACACTCCTATCATCATCTGAAACTCAATTTTGTCTTATTTTTTGGTTCATTTGTTGCATCATTATAGTAAGTGCCCTCAAATCATCTGCAACCTATTGCTGCCCTATTGCCATGTTTCTAAAAAGGTCCCTAGCTTCCTTATCCTCATTGTTTCCTTCATTTCTCAGTGGAGTTCCTTCTCTTCTGTCACCCATAAGATCCTGTTGAATATCCAAATTCTAATTTATCTATAGTAAGGCCCTCCTGCGTGTGTAATACCTATGAGGACCAGCTTCTGGTGGCTTCATGCAAAGCCTCTAACCCTTAGGATGGTAGGATTATGGCTCTGATACCAATGTAAAAACCTTTCATAGGCTCTACTGTTGAACTATGTTTTTTTTTGTTTTAATTTTTTTGTGTTTTTGCAAGGGTTTTGAATAAGAAGCAAATGAACAATAATCTAAAATTTTGAAAACAAATAAACTACTGTTGCAACTTCAAATTAAATTCCCAATGAATTGACAACTACAATTATTTCTCGATTTCCAATAGAATTCTAAAATTAAAGCAACATTTACAAGGCATGCAATTGATAACTCTTTTATTGGATGCAACCCCAAATATAATGATATTAAGAAATACCAAGTCTCTTGGCTTCAATGTGAAACTAATACAAGGCCCAATCTATAGTAGCATACTAAGTGACATGTAATGATAAATGCAACTACTTCCAATTATTATGCCAAAGGATGCTGATGGAAAGCTATGATGGAATGATGAATTTAATACAAATAACACAAGTAGGAGAACCTAAAAAATGATGGATGCTAAGGCAAACTATTTGATTCTCTTTGTGTTTAATGTATTTTCCCCCAAAGGTGTAGCACCCAACCTTCTCATCAACCAAAGAAAGGAGTCCCTTCCAAACCCAAATTGAAACATTCCCCCAGCTGCTCTGTACTATAGCGTTACTATTCATATGCACTGTAGCATTTCACTATTCATAGGCATTGTAGCATGACACTATTCATGCCACTATAACATTTCACTATTCATGGGTATTGTATCAACCAAAAATAAATGTATTCCATAATAAATTCTTAATACCTTTACTATCTACAAATAGATATGCATTGCTTATTCCTTTTCGACTTCTGAAGTACAATTAGAACCTCTGAATGAGATTCCCTCAGAATTATCAAATTCACTAGATATTTCACTGGCTCAAATGATAAACAAACAGAAGAAATATATTCTCCAATGTTAGAAGTTGTAAACCCTTCTTAGAGCTCAAAACAATCAATGATCAATTAGCAAAATAACAATGAATGATTTCGTCATTCTTTTCCAAGCATAAATATACTTTCAAACCCTGAAACAAATTCTTTTAGAGAGCTATGATTTTTCCTCATAAAATCATTTAAAAATAAATCATTAAAACATTTAATGATTTTAGACTTAGGAAAAAACATTTAATTTTTCTCTTTCAATTAATTCAGTCAACTGGCCCCATTCGATGAGAAATAGACCCATACTTAAGTGATTTAATATAAAGTTAACTTAACTTTAATATTAAATCATTAATTAATGCTAGAATCCACTAGAAATGTAATAACTCTCTAAAAACTAAGAATCTGACCCTGTCGTCTGAAACTAGAGTCCAAGTAATTATTTTCCATGTGACCAAATAACCTTGCTAAAAAATAGCAATAGTTAAAAATAGCAAAACTCATCAAAAAGTAGTCTAAATCAACTCTCCAAGCCCAATCAAAGCCACTAAACTTTGAGGATGTCAAATAACTAAACAACCAAACTCTCATGTGCTCAAACTGACCCCCTATCCAACTGTATTAGCCTACGAGGGTCCAATGATAGGATAAACAACTTCTAGAATGGATCCTCTAGTTAGAAGGGGACACCACAATGAAGAAAGGAAATTTTGATCTAACTAATTGTGGGTGAAATATTTGATACTTTAACAAATCTTGTATTTTACAATAGTGAAGGGGACAAAACATCTCTCCTCTATTCTAAGGGGAGTTTCATTTAATGGAAAAAAAGGAAAATTTTAAATAAACCTATTTAAAATATTTATAGTTTGAATGGAGTATTGGGTTTTACAACTTTATGCCAATAATATAAAAAATAAATGTGAAAGGTCTTGCATGAATGATAAAATTCAACTTTTATCCCTTGCATGACAAGAAAGAATTCTTGAAAGTAATACTCTATTTTGAAAATAAAAAGTGTATTTCTTAAAACTTGAGAGATATGTATTAAAATAATAAAAGAACACATCCATAAATAAAATACTAGACACAAAGTTCCATATTTATTCTTGTGTTCCCTATTTGAAGAATGATCATAAACTTTATTTCTTTTTTCCTTTCAAGAAAAATTACATTGAGCATCAAACATCCCCTATGCAATTTACATGTATCTTATTTATAGAGATAAGAGGGGATG
>JARHVA010000024.1:265000-420000 GCA_037957365.1 Torreya grandis
GATAGAAATTCTAAGTAAGCAGTTTGTTGATGTTGCCATTACCACGTGTGGATGAATCAAGATGATTTTTTCATATGGGTTTATTCACATTATCTCCAAGAATATATGCACCAAGGTTTATGTCATTTTAAAAAAAATCATCAAAAGATATGAAGACCCAAAGTTGGCCTCCCAAGCAAATTTTTCTAAATTTCCATACTTAGCCAAGTTGCAAAGAAGCTCAAATATAGCCGAGTGGTAAGTTTGATAATGATATATCTCACACATGTAGTAGTCTCAAGATAAAATGGTTACATGGTTTTGTTTAGATTAGTCCCTATTTATAATTCACTAAGTTTTAGGTCATGTATCCAAGCATAGTAGAAGTTATACATGTTTGGAGTTGGCTCCTCATACAAAATTTTCTAAGTTTCCATACTTAAGCCATTTTTTACTAAACCATCACCAGGATGTCATGCAGGAGTAGATGGACTAGCCAACTTGTGAAATTTTTATATGTTATTAGAAGCCTTATAAGACCAGTAGATCGAGTGGGAAGAATCCTTTTGACATCAAGAACATCTCCAACAAATATGACCCCTTTAGGATTCCTACGCTTCAAGATATAAATCTTCAAAGTTGATCAACTAAAGGGAGATGTTCGCATGAGATTCAAATTAAAAATTGAGTGAAGATCCATATTTGATTAAATTGGATGGTCTAAAAAATGTCAAATACATTCATAGGGATGTCAAATGATGTTTACATGAACGTCAAATTTAAACACTATAAAGTAGCCATTGGGGTTTCAAACAAGTCCAAGATCAATGGCTTGCATTTAATCATACACCTTGATCCTACAGATCAAGATAACCTGATAGTGTCAATGGGTCCCTGAAAGATCAATGGATCACATGCATTTGTACATCAAGATCAACAAAGTGAGATAAGTCAAAAAGAGTCAGAGGATCTTGATGATCAATACAAAGAGGATAAGTGTCAAAATCCAATGGGTCCTAACAGAAGATCAAATACTCATGTGTATTCATACATCTAAATATAATGATGTGAGTAGAGTCAATAAGTCAACATATATATAAAACCAACAAGCATAAGGATAATTGGGCATAATGTAAATAGTCTGAGTTAATAATCAGTGGCCAATAAATAAAAGTGAGTTTGGGGCATTTTTGATGAAAGTCAAAGAAGTTATTTTGGGCCTAAGCAAAGAAAATGTCAAGGATCTAATATTTAAGGAAACACAATATTGAACTAGGGTCACATTTCAAAGACCAAACATCACCATTAAATCTCCATATAGGTAATATAGATCTTTTGGGTCTAATACAAAGGTTAAAGATGGACTAGTGTTTGTGAACCAAGGTCAAGCAGTTTGTAGGTTTTCATATATATTGTGATTGTGTGAAAACCAATGGTCTAAGATTGGTTTTAACCCATAGTGGAGCTATGTTATATAAAGGAACAAATACAAACCACAGACAATTATCTCACCTATTATTGGAGTCACATTTTTAATAAATAGGTATAGATGACCACCTACTATAGATGTGGTATAGTTTAGTCAATTCTAAGACATGATCCTGATCAGCAGATCAAGTAGATAATGACATGGTTCTAAGAAAGATAATAGGTAATCAGATAAGGGTAATGGAAATTTAATTATTTTACAAAATTTGTTCCTTATTAATAAGGTCATGAGTTAGCATCCTTGAGAATGTTAATCCATCAAAACTGGTTTGACCTCTCTCTCTCTCTCTCTCTCTCTCTCTCTCTCTCTCTCTCTCTCTCTCTCTCTCTCTCTCTCTCTCTCTCTCTCTCTCCTCTCTCTCTCTCTCTCTCTCTCTCTCTCTCTCTCTCTCTCTCTCTCTCTCATATAAATATAGGCTTCTAAGCCTTAAAATAGATTCTCATTTTTTTCATATGACCAGACTCTACTAAAATTTGTACTATGATACCTTTTTTATGTGATAAATATTGAATTCCATCATTTTCTAAGCCAGATTGAAGTGTGTTCTATGAATTCATGTATTGTGGTTAAGTGAATGTATGTTCCTTGCTCATGTATGAGTTTTTCTCACCTTTAGGAAAACTTTATAGTTACCACATGCCATTATAAGTGAAATTTATAGTTTGTTGTTTAGCTTGAAAGTGGACATCTGCCCTTTCATACTAGTTTAATGACTGATTCATGCCTTATTATGAAATATTTATGTGGGAGTAATTTTTTTGTCTTAAATACATAATATAGTGTTTTTTGTGTGAGTTTGAGTGACCAAATCATTGGTGCATCACCATTTTTACATGATTTTTAAATTATTCTTAAAATCTCTATCCCTTTTCTAAATAAGTGCTAGTTTAGGTTTAATTTAGGTGATAGATCTAGAAGTAAGTCAACATTTTATAGAGGTCTGATCCATTATTAGGATACTCATAACCTAGGATTAGTCCTATGTTAGACTAAATTTGAGTAAAATACTTGAACAATCTTCTACTCAGCTAAGGTGCAAATAGAGAACACCAACAATAGTTGCTTTGAAAAAACCACTTTTAATGAGATGAGGAGTTATAGATTTTGGTTCATATACATTAATCATTATGTTGAATTATTCCAAGTCCACATATTAAAATTTTAGAATCACTAATTTCTTGGATATTGATTTCAAGAACCAACATGGATTCATAACCCATGTACTTATACTTCATATTTTATAACTTGGTGATCTGGAAGGCCACATCAATGAGTGATTACAAATTCCTATGTGAATCTGGAGGTAGAAAATGTTTATGTGGTTCTAGAGAGTAGTCTAAAATGGTCATGAAAATGCTCATCAATTATATGGATTTCATAACATGTGATAATGGAAAATAATTATAAATTTGGAGTTCTTAAGGTACTTAGAATCTTCGTGTGACTATAAATTATTATAAAGGCTTACAAAAATTACTAAAAGTCACAACAATATGTTAAATTTGGAGATAAGAATATTTTGACTAGTGATTAAGATCAATATGTCTTTGTGGCTATAAATGTTGAAGCACCAGAACTCTAGAGGTGCCCTGAAACAAGATATAGGTGGAAAGCATGACACAAATGATCTTTTTATAGGCCTTTCAAAGAATTTTGGGTAGAAGAATTAGTGCATTTTGGATCCAAACTCCTCTTATATGAGCACGTGGGTTAGGGTACATCTAGCCTTATGGGTATTTTTGAGGTAAATTCACATCTACATTTTATCATAGACATGGATTCATGTCTATTGTATCCCTTGAGTTGGGCAGGTCTAACCATGAGGGCACAGGTAGTATAAAATCACAACCTGTTGCTTCAAAATTTATTTTCATGCCATGTGTAATCTAGAGATTGGGTGAGACCACCTTCCTTGGTGTGTGAGGCATGAAAACATGGCTTTCATTTTTTTAATTTATTTCTTGGACTTAAAAAACTTTTAAATTTTACTTTTGTCACAACACCAACTCATAAAATGACTTAGACTATATCATTTTTTACCTAACTCAGACTTACACTAAGTATTTGACATATTTCAACTTCTTTGTTGTTTTTTAAATTTTAGAAAATTTTGACCTAAATTTTTTTGGAACAATAGCTCACTCAAGTTTTGTACATGGTCTTTCAAAATTTACAGAGGGTGGAGTCTCATAATCTCTAGTTTCAAGAATTAGTATTTTACCCAATGGGTTGTAGAGTATACTTCAAACTAAAATAATTAAAAATGAAACATGAAAAGACTAGAGAAAATAGAAATACACAATGAAAATGAAATACTTGACACACAACAGGGTATGAAACACACAAAAAAACCTAATTCACCAATGGGGAATGGTAGGTGCTATCCCACCTTCACTATTTGTATGTTTGAGATATTACCTATTGTAGGGATGTATAAGGTGAGGTCCATATCAATATTTAAAATAATATGTTATCACCATAGAAATGGTGGGTTTTGAAAATCCCCATCAATATGGAGTCAAAAACTCCATGACTTCCCATAGGTTATCTTCTTTTATCCCAAGGAGGACCATGTGTCCAACTTGAAAATGTTGCTATCTTGCCTTGTGTTTAAACACTTATTTCACTTTCTCTTGATGAGCTATGATCCTATCAACTAAAATTAATCATTCCTCTTCCAATTTTTTTATATACATAATCTTTTTTTATAATATTTCATTTAACAAATCATCCTCTACAGATCATGCTAACCATAGAATTGGTAACTCAAGGGAGATTAGAGTCATCACATTTATACTATATAGTATTTGGAAATGAGACATTCCAATTGCTCTTTTAGGAGTTATATAGTTGTCCCATGGGACATTATATAGTTTCTTTTACCATATCATTTGATTTACATAGATAAATTTATGAATAATGGTTGTGATGTTTTTGTTAATATATTTTTCTTTGACATTATCTTGAGGGTAATAAAAAGAAGGAGCTATTGAGATCCTATATCCTTAGTAGAAACTAACAAGTTTGGTTGAGTAAAAATTTATGGCATTATCCATGACAATATTTTGTGGAACCCCAATCATAACCAAATGTATTCTCTTTTATGAAATTACAAACAACCTCTGAAGTGTTAGATATTATTAAAATTGATTCTACCCAACTCATGAAGTAATCAGTTTCTATCAAAACATGATTGTATTCAACACTAAAATGTGTATTCAAGGTACTTATGAAATTCAAACCCCATTGTTGAAAAGGTTATTCAATTAATACAGGGTGGAGAGGCAATGCTTCAATTTTAGACCATCAAAAAAATGTTTGAAATCCTCAAATTTGTAAACACATTATTGTGCTTCATTGACCAATGTTGACAAATAATATTGATACTATAGAATTTTATAAGTTTATATAGAAAAAAAAGTGACCACCATAGGTTTGATCATGAAAATATTCTAGAAATATATTTTTTTGTTCTTTGTATATACATCTCAAAAAGGTTCCATTGAAGGACTTTATTGAAGAGAGTGTTATCCCAGATTACATGCTTGGATGCCCTCAACTTGAGTTTCTATTTTTATTTGGAACATAAGTGATATGGACATTCTTCATATGATATGAAATATTCAATTTTTTAATACCATTCCTTGAGAGAATAAAAAAATACCATTAGTATTGTCTTTTATATTTTGCTTTCATGGTTCATTTATCTTCATGAATTAGCACCTTCAATAATCAACTAATAAAAACCTTGTCATATTGTCAATTTGGTAGAGTTACTATCTAGATTATATCATTAAACTTTGTTAATCCATCCACATCTCTTCGAACTAAGTTCATGTTGAGCCAAAATAGATTTGACATTAGGATTTATAACCATCAACATCATATGAGAATTTAAAATATATAGTTTAAAGTGTTTTATAGCTTTGAACACAACATATGTGTGTTTCTCAATCAAGGAATGTTTGAGATCATGATAATTTAATCCATAACTCTTAAATTCAATTGGAGACTCAATTCCCTCCTAATTTTTCTATAAAAATATGGCTAACAATGTGTATTTATAAGAATAACAATATGCAATGAAATCTTTCCTAAATTTTGGGCAAGTTAAGACATGTGCCTTGGTAATGGCATCGTTGTGTCCATCATCATTCCATTTGAAATTATTTTCCATCACATCATCTAGACATTATTCCTTTTAATCACTAAAAAATTAGGACAAATCTCCTCAAATTTTTACCTTACCAAAAAATGAATGTGTGACAAGCTTACTAGTAGGTATCTAGACAATTGCTAATTTACTTTTATCTTTTTTAGATCAATATTGGTGGTTTCCTTATAAACCACATGCCCCAAGAGTTAAAAAATTTAGTTAATAAAAAATATAATTTTTTTGATTAAATGATATGTTATATGCCCAACATCTCTTGAAAACCATTTTCAAATGTCCATAGTGATCTTCCCTTTTATTTGAAAAGACCATGAGATGATCAAGGTATATTACTATGATTTTATTCTCTACATCATTGAAAGCCAAGTCCATTGCTCTTTGGAAAGTGTATTCAACATTGATAAGACCAAAATAAATTATATTATATGTAAATTCTCCCCAACGGGTGGTAAATGTTATTTTATATTAATAGTTTATAGTAACTTTAACTTGGTTGTATCTAGAAAAATAATCAATCATGGACATTATTTCAGAACCTATGAGAACTTGAAAAATGTGATCCATTATTGGAAATAGGTAATTATATTTGAGAAAATCTTGATTCATATTATAAAAATCCATGTAAATTATGGACTTTCCATTGTTCTTCCTCACATGCATGATATTATCTGCCCATGTAGAATGATGATATTTGCATCCAAGATTTTATTTATCTCTTCATAGATATTCCCTTAAATTTTTGGATTGTAGTGTTACAATTATTTCTTGAAAATATTGATACCTAACTTCAAATAAATATTGTGTTGCATACTTTTAGGTATAAAGGATTTTATATCCACATAATAACATGCAAAACTATCTCTTTATGATTTGAATAAATCTAAGAAATTTTTGTTTTCTTCTTTGGAAAAACATTTCCTAATGCTTATATATCAAAAATCTTCTTCCATACCAATATTTAATCTTTCATAGTAAAGTGATGCTCAAGGTTCCTCTTGGATCATCCTTTTTATGTACCAATCATGTTTATAAAGCATTCCCTCCAATCAAAACTAACCTTTAGGTATCTTGTTTCCTTTTAGGTGAATGATATTACCATCTAATTGACTGGATTCAATGATATATTATTATTTATTTTTAATTTCTTTCTTTTTATCAAGGAAGATTCCATATATGTTGATGGGCTTCCCTTGAAGTACAAAATTATGAAGCTATCTTTCTATTCTAGGAAAACAATGATATTTTCATCATTTTTGAACACCTACTAATGTTATGATTTATTTGAAACACTTGGGAGATATATCATTTTTATAGTATACATATCCTTGTCAAAATATAGATGGGGAATTAGAAAGGATGTGTATATAGATAGTGCATCAAATTTATATTTTTTTATCTTGAGATGATAGTGATGGTAAAGGCTTTGAATGCTTCAAAACTATCCCAAACCATGTTCTTATAATGATTTAACATGTCATTATTTACATGGTATTGACCTCGTATCTATTCACAGTCATCTCAACATCACCTTAGGATATGATATTTTGAATTCCCATTTCCATTGTTACATCTAATCCTAGCAGTAGTAAATCATATTTAGTTATATTATTGGTGCATTCAAATTATAATTTACAAGAGAAAGAAAATAAATAATTTTGGGGTGAAACCAACATAACTCTAAAACCTAAACCTATATTTTAATAGATTATATAAAATTCCAATATCCATACATCATTTAAATAACCTTTAATGAACTCAATAAGTTCTAGATATTTTTCATTCATCATCATGTAAGTACCATGGCCTATTTCTTCATATAGAATTTTTTCTCAATGACCATTAAATTTATGCACCAATTGTTTACTTTTTTGGTTCCAACATTAAATTCTTGTTGATTCCATTTATATATATGGTAGAGTGTGTCTAGTTTAGTCAAATGTCACCATTAAATTTCATAGCTCAGAGGGATATCTTATACCAAGATGGTCAACTTGACCCTATTTTGAGGGAATTTTGATAGGGCCACATAAGTTCCTTTTATTTGTCTAATCAAAGTAACTTGTTTCACTTCCATGTTATAACACTGACCAAAGGTTTTGGTGCATGCTAGCCCTAAAGTGTGTGTTACTTTGGATAGCGTCACATTATTTAAATCTCTAGAATCAATTATGGAATTATATAGCTAGAAGATTCCAATGAAACATGAAACATAGAGTGGTTACAATATTTTGATACTTTGAATAGATATTTTCATGTTATTTTGTGGATCAAAATCAACTGATTTGATGTAATCCCCATGATATGATGTGTTATAACTTTATACTCTTAAAAATTTGATCAATCTATATAATAAAATTTAGGGTTTTAATTAACGTTTTCATTTTAGGAACTCTGAATGTTGGTTTTATTCATGTGATCAATGATATCATATCAAGATGAACATGCATGACTTGATTCATCATTGGTGGAGACATTAGGAAGAAATAAAAAAACGTCATATTTTCTTAGGTTTTTTATCCTTTATAGAGTTTGGAAAATGAGTACCTCTATTTAGGAAAAACTTAGGATAAACTATTATTTTCATATCCTCTAATGCATTGTCATATTGATCAAAATATGGTTCATATTTAATATATCCCATAATGGAGTCACCATCAAATTCTTAACTTTCAAGATAAGAGGTGCCAAAAACACCTTCTTCTAGTCATTTTTCAGTGGTGAATAATTCCAATATCCTCACCATTTCTATGTAGTTATAATCATTGTGATCATTAATAGCATGAAAGTTACATTAAATGTGAATTTACATAATACTTGTTTTGATAATTAATTGAGGAGTTGAAGTAGGAAGTTTGGGATGAACATTTACATGATATGGAATGAATAGACTTCTAGGCACATCCTTATATGGGGTATCCTACTAAACCCGAGGAATTTTATTCTTAAAATCCACTATATCATTTTCTAATTTATGGATTAGAGGATTTGTTTAAGTTTGTTCTTTACTTTTGAATGAGTACATTTTAGTTTTCTATCCATGATCGTATCATCCTTTAATTTTGTAGCTTGATTTATTTCTATTTCAAAAGTTTGTAGGTGGTTTCTTCACATGAATAATCTCATTTTGGGTGCTTGTGCATTCAATAAAAGATGCCTTTGATTTTATATAGTAGGCATGGTAGTCACCAGAATCTTATGCATCACCTTATTGAATTGAGATATGAATTCTCTCATGGGTTCATGAGGTTCCTTATTTATCTTATCCAATTGATCCAAGAGGGAATGTTCATCTTTGGTTGGTTTGATTCTTCTCTTGAACTTGTTTCTCATCATTATCTAGTTTGGAGTAGAATATACTAATATTATATGAAACCATTTTAATTCTCCTTCAACTAAGGTTTCCATAAATAACTTAAGTGATATATCTTCATTTTCCACACCCAAAATAACACAAGTATAAAATAATACTTTTATGTATAGTTCATCAGGATGTTGTTTACCAATATAAATAAACATAAGAAAATATTTCCTTGAGCCCTTTGGTAAATCATGGAGTTGAGCACCTAATACCAATGGCCTAATACATGGATGCAATGGTACCTATACAAATACTATGTCCTATAAGTTTATTTATCTTGGGATAAAAAAGATAGGCAAAGACAATGAAATATTTAGGAGTTGGATCTTTCTTATTTTCTTTATAAATAACCTAAAATTAGAATTCATACAAGTCAAATAATGTAGAAATACCTTTGTTTCTACTAGACCTTGTGTATCTATTTATATCTAGGATAATAAATAAATTTTCCACAATCATTAAGAGAGGATTCTTCTATTTTAATGCTAAATTGATATATAAACAACAGTTATCACACTATGTGATAGGTTGAGTGGGTGGCATGGAATAATAACACATGCATCATGGTGGGTTCCAAACACCATTGTTTAAATATTTGGTAATTTAAAAAATCTTGTATTTCACAACAGTGAAGGACATGAAAATTATCTCCTCTATTTTGATGGTAGGTTCCCTTTATTGAAAATAGGAAAAAAATAAATAAACCTATTTGCAATATTTATAGGTTGAATGGAGTATTGGGTTTTACTAAAGTATACCAAAATTAAAAATAAAAATAAGGTAAAGGTTAATTCATAAATGATAAAATGCATATTTCATCCATTGCATGACAAGAAAGAATCCTATAAGGTAATATGCTAGTTTGAGAATAAAACATGTATTTCTTGAGAGTTGAGAGATGTGTACTAACATAAGAAAAACATGCATCCATAAATACAATACTATACACAATGTTCTATAATGCTCCTTTTGTTTTTCATTTGAATAATTATCACAAAGTTTCTTTCTCATTTACTTTCAATAAAAAATATAATTAACATCAAATAACCTCATATAATTACCATTTCTCTTATTTATAGAGATAGGAGGAAATAAGTTGACCCTTCATATTCCATTGTGAATTTTGGAATTCATATTTTTACCCTATTCTATTTTTCATTAATTTTCAAATTATTAAAAAACAAAAATAAAACTTTCTTGAAATAGAAAATAGAAAAAAATAGAAGAGTGGTTGTGAGCACTCTAAGAAGCTTTTCCTAGAGTAGAAGTTGATTTGGATGAATATGAAGATGGAGGGGCTACTAGTCTAGTGGATTTCCCCTTGTCTCTAACTATTTTTAATAATATAATTTTGCACACTACTTTGGTGATTAAGTTTCCCTTAGGAACTATTATATGTTTATAGGGTATCAGCCATCTATCCAATACTAGCAACATTACATTTGGGACTTCAAAAATCTTAGTCAATTGGGATTCTAGTTCCTAAAGTGAGGCATAGATATAAATGAGCACCATAATAGAGGTGAAATTGAATCCACCCTCTTTGAAAAACTCCTTAATTATTATTTTTAATTATTCTTTGATTTTGTTAACAATATATTCATCAGACCCATCCTCCTTGAGTAAACCATAATGCAAGCTTCATAGATTGGAATATATTTTTGATTTTCTCTCCCATCTAATCTATAAATTTTCCTTCAGCTTTCCCATGGATTTGTTTAAAATTTCATTTTTCTTAAGGATGCATTATAAACACTTACAAGTGATGTCATCCTCTCTTTTGTTAAAAACCCTAGCCATTACAAACAATTCAACATTATTTATAGACATCTCTTTAATGTCTCCTTTCAAACTTTACCATAACTTCAGTTCCTTTTCATGGAACTAAATTTTTTGATCAATTTTGTCCTAATATTATCTTATAATTTCATATAATTTATCATCTCTTAAATATACTTCAAGCCATCCAAGAGAAATTTCTCAACTAAGGCTTTAAGAGTTTTCCCATAGCTATTATACATGATTATGCTTGTTATTGCTTCCTTGTTAATGCTAGGAACCTGGGTTAAATCCTCTATTTGAGGAATTATTGGTCCATCTAGTTTCAAGTGATAGTTTACATATCCTACCAACTATCAAACTTTTTATTTTAAATGATCTTGAATGATCTCATCTTATTCTGATCTGTTGGTCATCAAATCTATGGTTTCCTAAAGATTATGGATATCACTATCCCTGTTTGCCATTCCTAATGATATTATTTTTAGAGTGTAGTTTTCCATGGTCATATCATTTTCATTATTATCAACATTTGGTATTTAAATATCCATAAATTGATTTCTAGATGAATTTGAAACCAATTTTGACATGTTTTTTATTTTTTATGTGGAGACTCAAGTAGGCTAGTCACCACACCAAAATTAGGAAACTTGGACATGATCACCTTTTCATTTTTTATTAATAAAGGATACATGCATTAAAATGATGTATTATTTAATCTTTATAGTTCAAAACTTGAAGATGGTGGTGTAGGTTTTCTCAATGATGAATACTATGGTAGATATAGAATTTATGGGGAAGCTATAGGTAAATGAGATTATAGTACTTGGGGCACAAGAATATTAAAAACATTATATTTTTCTTATTGGATTTATCCTTGATCAAAGATAGGATACTATTATTTAGTGTTATTAATTATTAGAGATGTATCCTCGATGGGGGAGGATGATTGAAGCAACACTAACTTTTTAGCTTGAAAAAGTTAACACAACTACAAGACCCTATCGACAAGTCTTTCTTGGTTGTTTTATTTATTTTAGGTCTTCATCATCTTTATCACCTCCTAAAGTGGATGATGGATGAGTTGCATATCTATCACCACTTTTTATAGGTGTTTTGGTATCTATGATAGGGGCTTATTTCAATGGTGCCAAATTTTTCAATCTCTTAAAGTTGGCTACTCTAGTGAATTATGTGAGTTTGGATTGGAACCAACACATAGATCAATACAATACTATATTAGTCATTATTTGTAAACCCATCAATTCTCAAGTAGACCAATTAGTTACTAACAATGGTGTAGCCATGACATTATCATTATAAGATAGATCAAGCATTTTGCTACCATCATCTACCATGTCATCACCTACCCATGTCTCAATGATGGATTTTATTTGTTCTATAATAATTCTAACCAATCACATCTCAACACCTCATATTCATCTGAATAATCCTCCCAATAGTCATCTAGATGTGGCTTGTGCTCATAGGAGGAACCAATTCTGAGGTGGGTATACATAAACCCTTTGTTGTCAAAATAAGTTAGAATTGTATGAGAATGCATAGTGAATTGAACAATTGACAATTTGATTTTTTGGGAATCCATTCATTATTTCTTGTGAAGTGGCCCAAGGATATAATAAAAACCCCCTATTACATGATATTTCTAACAATGTTTTTGTAATGTATCCAACTTTATACAAAGCTCAATCAATTTATTTATTTTCCAACCTTGGCAACCATAGGGGGATAACCATCAGATTCCCCAACTCTTATATAGGATAATTTTTGTAATTAGATGAATTAGTTCTCATGTTATGAAATTAGTCTCATTTATTCATCATAAATCCTCTTTCCATAATCCTCTTCCAATGATTATACTCTCTAATTGTGAAACCATCATTAATCTATCTAAAATTCTGGTTGTTATGCTTCAATGTTAATTGAGAATAAAATTCTTTCACCTTGGCGGATGAGTTAGCATTGGCCAATTGATTCAAGATAAGGTATACCTTTTGGGATGTAAATTAATACATGTAGTAAGATGTCACTTATAAATTCTTAGTTGTTTCTACATTGATTAGTTGTTGATAAAGAACATCACTGATCAAATCACCCCAATCTATTTATCATTTCCTACTATAGATGATGTTCATGGCCATGAACATCCATGAGTGGAATTTCTTGGTGGTCATATTACATACTGCCTAGTTGAGATGAGTTATCATATCAAATAGATCTTATTTGAAATATGTTCTGTAGATTATTTTTGGGAGATTGGAGAGACTTTTTATTTTTTGCTTGACCATCCATCATAGATAGTATTCAAGTGATTATTTGGGTTTTTTTTCAATCATGTTGTTTGAATTTCATTCTCTTTTTGCATAAGTTTTCATAACTTGAATCCATAGTGTCATTATTATAATATTAATTTCAATTTTCACCATTAAATAACCTCTAGCTGATCTTATCTCTCTGGTTTTAGGATCATAGTGCTAAGCATAAGCAAACACCAAGTCTGAACATTACATCAAAATAAGAAAGCTATCTACTTCAGGAAAACATTTTTATAGAGGTGAATTGCTATAGAGTTTGGTTCTTCAAAATGCATACTTATATTAAATTCTTCCAAGTCCACATGTCCAATTTGAGATACATAACCCATTAGAAATTAGGCTAAAATTAATACTTATAATAAATTGACTCTATAATGAGTCAAATTGACAAATGAACTTCATATCGAGATAGTTGTAGGGTTTATTATGTTGAAAAATTGCTATCACTTAAGGTAAAAAATAAATAAATATCAAAAGCCTCCATTTGTACCTTATTAATTGACCCAACCACCAATGTCCCATTTCCCCATTACTTCCAACATAACTTAATCACAACCAATTTTTGGGATAGAGGGTAGATAGTGTTTTATTATCCATCATGTACTAATAATGATGTATTATTCTATTTTTCAATTAAACTCTACAATGAGTTTGTCATCAATGAGATTCTAAACTATTTTTATTTTAGTGAGTTTCAAGGTCAAGGGAAAGGCTCTATGTAGGATCAACTAGATGTACGTCATGCACCTAATCATCCTATGAGGATCCATATCTAAAATCCACTCAAGCCCAAGATCCCCTCTGTAGTTTAATAGGTCATGGAGATTGATACTCTACATTCTCTTATTTCACTCACTAATACACTTGTTCTGCATATGAGTAGGCTCTCAGAGACAGATGCTAGAGATACGCCACCTAGTGTGCATACCTGACCCCATCCTTTTATTCTTATGGAGCTATGTGCATCAAACCCTCTGATGATGATGGTGTTTGTGGTTTAGAGTGCTTGGATAATATTTTTATGAGTGATGAGTTTTTAGCATGCACATTTGGTGTGCATACATCAACCACTACACAGATGTAGGTATATTTTATATAAATGTCATGTTATATTTAAGTTATATTTGAAAATTTAATTTATCTAACAACTAATTTACATAGAAATTGAATAATATATGTCATTTTTTATGTTGTGGGAGGTGATGGTGCCTTCAACATCATAGTTGACATTTATAGCATTTGATTTGATGTGGACATTATTTACATATTTAAATCTAGCTATTGGCCCATCCACTACTACAGTTGTCTCTGTTAGGATGATACATTTTACTTATATAGAGGTATAATTTTGAGTTAATATCATGCTCTATGTATATTTAGTCTATGTATATTTGCCTTGTAAGTTTAAGTTAATTTTATCTATCAAGTATCTTGATGTAAAGGTTATAACAAGCTTCACTAATATGGATGGAAACACACACTTACCTCTAAAAAATACCCAGCTCTGATCTTTTCTTTTCTATATTTGTCTTCTATCTTCAACCTCTTTATTCTTTGATCACTTTAAATTTATTAGGTCTTTCTTGTTCACTCTTACCTACTAAATGGATCTTAAGCCTCCTTGTATTTACTCAATCTTCCTCTATTTTAAATCATTTTACTAATAAACTACCTCTACAATATTTCCTTTTAACATCAACCTCCTCAATTCATACTCTATTTTCATGTTTCCTCTCTTTATCCTTGCTCTGTTCTTTAGAATCTTCTTATGTATTTTCATAGGTATGCATGCTAATTTGATTTTTTCCTTCCATAATACTCATAATATCATATAAATACTCAATTACATCTCATTTCATACATCCAACCATTCCACACAACCTCTAAGCTTCAACTCTTCACTTAATTCTTATTTCCTCTTTGACACCTTCCTTCAACTAGCCCTTTTTTGAGGCAAACCTCCTTATTCTGAGTAAACTAAAAATCTCCCAACCAAACCAAACCCACATTTATATACCCCTTTACATCACATATCTCATGTATGGACTTTCATAATTTAACTCTCTTTGGAAAACACCTACCTCAACACCCCTTAGGACTTATTAGGTCTCCTAAGCCCAATTAAAGGCTACTAACTATGAGCCCATACCATATAGACATAAGTCAAATTTAAAAATTTAAAAACCCCTTATTCCTATATAAATACACCTATCCAAAAAAATTAATAAATTTTCATTAGTTAAATCTCTTGTTATCTCATTTTCCAATTTCAAACCCTAACTTATGTTGTTTCAGTCATACACCTCCATAAGAGGATACTAAATGAGATAGAATGATGTTTTGACCCTCATAAAATTTTATAAGTCTTAAAATGTCTCTAAACTTACCCCATGCATCTTTTCAAACTATTACTTTTCATTTATCAATACTAAATCACTCACAATATGTAGTTCTATAAAAACATTATACCCCTTCAACATGAATATGTCAATAAATAGGATAGAATAAACCCTTAAGACCCTTTACCTTCATTTGAGAGAAACTCAAATAATAACAAACATATAAAAATAATATCCCAAAACATTCAAAATACCTTAAATCCTCAACTTTATTTTCAAGAACTCTATATGGTCTTTCTTTATGACTATGTAAACTCATAATTGTTACTAACTAGGATGTATTTAGTCTTCCCATGTATTTTCAATTTTCTTAATAGTATTGATACTTTAAATGTGTTTACATTCATTTCATATAGATCTTCTATCCCTTAATCATAACTCAATCATTATAATGACACTTTAAACTAACTATGTTATCCTATTTCTAACTGTGCTTGAAGACAAAGTATTGAAACTTGGGTTTCACCACTTTGAAACTATAGACTACTGAATTGAATTTTCTCTAACTAGATATATGAACACCATAGGATTGAAAATAAACATCTAGACACTTATTTACATTTTAATCTATCTAAAGAAGCTTTACAAGTAAGGATAGAGTTCTTGATATGTTTGTTATTCCTTTTCTCTCCCTAACTTTGCCTTGTTGAAGTGCTTCTATTCTTTCCACCTCCTAATCTTCCACTCACATTTATTACATGTATTATAATTATTATATTACCTCCAAAATTAAAAATACTTGGTATTATTAGTAATTTCACATTGTTTGGTAGTTACACTTCCATGATTCTTGGTTTACTTTGTCTTTTCATGTTATGCACATTGAAATATGTTGCCATATATATCTTCGTTTACATTGAGCAAAACTTTCCACATATATATTTGATACTTTATACAAAATTAAGCAAGACCTATTTACATGAATAGTTAATGGATCAAGTAGACATCCTTCCCTCTCTATGAGCTAAGACAAACATCGGCATTTCTACTACAATGCCATTTACATAGGTGCTGACAGAGGTATATATTAACCTGTAATTTTGAATTGTAAAAATAGAATTATTTTAATAATTTTACTACATATTTGGGGAAAATGTAACTTATGTGAATGTATTGTGTATGCAGGGTTTTACTATGACATTTGATAGTCCCAGTCATATGATTAGTAGGGAAACTTCTCATGTTTTTCCCTTTTTTTAGATGAATATTTCAATAGCTGAGCCTACTATTGACTTGTTTGAGCATGAAAAATAGATTGATCAGCATCCCAAGGTTGTAATAAGTGCATGTTTAAGTGATTTTTATTTTAGTATAAAATTAATTTCTTAACAATTAGTTAAATGTATTTTATGTTAATTTTATAATAATACTTGTATTTAAACAACTTCAATTGCAAGTGAGCTATGAGTGTAAGACCCACAGTCGGACCTTAGATCAATCCAAGGCATTAAAGGGGTCTCCATCTACTAGTAGGGAATCCCATGGAGAGTCTTATTGGAGGAAGGAAAAGAGAGGGAGGCTATTTGATGAATAGGATGTCTTACATGAGATGCACTTTTTTGTATGCCTATATGGAAATTTATGAATTTTTAGCATTATATATATGTATATGACATTCACCCATTAGATATTATATTGGTAGATGTAATTTTTTGTGTGCTTATCATAAAAATCGATGTATTATTGACATTACACACATGTGCCTATATTGTATGTCTATCATGGCAATCTATCTAGTTTATATTTAGTTTTTATTTTATTGTGTGTTATTGTATAGTGTTGTTTTGATCTTCCAAACTATTATCTATTAGATCTCATATTTAATTTTGTACACAAATGAAGATTAAAAATTTATTTTTTTCAATGTCATAAATCTCAAATTTTCCATATTTTTTTAAATTTAAGTTTTTATTTCATTGCGTATAGTGGAAATGACTAATGACACTCTTATCTATTTTGCATTTGTCATCACCCATTTCAAAATTTTAAATTGATCATTAACATAATTTGATTACACTTAAAACACATATCCAATCATGTTCAAAATTGTATACTACAAACATAAAATCATTCATAAATCCCTATAAATTTCTCACTCAGATAACTATACCTGTATGTTACCTAATCCCTCACCTTCAGCTAGTTCTAATGCCTTTTTGACAAGCTTTTTTTCACACTAGGCCTACTTTTTGTATGCCTTCTACCATCCCCTAATACACCTAATACATAATTTACTCTTATATGTTTAATAAGTCTATGAATGTCCTATTCATATGCTCTAAGATCATGAATAATTCCAACCTCATTTATCCACTCTTGTTCTCAACTTGATTCAAAATCCACTCTCGCACTATCTTCTTTTAAACTAGTAAATTAATCATTAGGTCAATAGGTAGATAAGTCAATTAATCATAATAAAGTTTGTTAATAGGTCAATTAATCATTAGGTTAATAGATCAATTACTCATTAAGTTTCTAAGTCTTTAGACCTAGTTGTTGCTCTAATAAGTCAATTTATCAAAAAAGAGTTTATATCTGTTAAAAATTATATTTCTAGTAGTTTTTTAGCAATTGTAACATTTTATAACCCTTAGCTAAGTTTATAAAAATAAAATCAACCAAAAACCCATTTACCCAAGTTTTAACATGCTTTATAGGTCGAGAGTTTAGTAGAAATATTGTTCTAATGCTTCCTGACCAAATACTAATACTACCAACATGTTCGAGGGATAGATAATGTCTAGGATCAAGTTATTGGCCTCCCATTAGGCCTGATTGACAAACCTACCACCCACTTTATCCTCAAGAATGCCCTTCCCAATACAAGAAAAATGCAATTTTTTAGCCTAAGGTCAAAGACCTATGAAATGAAACCTATAAGTCATTTCTTGAGCTTCTATCATGTCCAACCTGAGCTTTGATCACATCCAACGTGAGCTTCTCCTAGCTTCAAGAATATAGAATTAGTTATTGATAGTTCCAACCATGTGAAGGTGGAAGATTATCTGGCACCACTAACCTACAGAAAATTATTAGTAGGTAATTAAAAATGAAATTCATACTACCTAGAAAATAAAATAAATTTAGTAAAATTGATTACATCTACATTTGAAAAGTCAACATACCTACATATTTAAATATAATAAACCACTAGGATATACTCTAACCTTGATAGTATCAAGAATAGCTTCATGGTCTAACTCCTGAACTTCCCATAGTTTCCTATTTAATGGCCTCCTATGATATTTTTGTATTTGAATATTGATTGAAAGAATCAAATTTAAATAATGAAATATCTTCCTATGTGTTTCAAACTCTTAAAATAACCATTGATATAAATATTTTATAGGATATCATCGAAACCAAGCTTTAGTGAATACCATTGACCCAATGGGATAATCAATGTTTTCTCCATCTGTAACTGGGGAAGTCAATTTTTTCTTTCTCTCTACACACTGACACAAGTAATAATCAGTGCCCTCTTCATTATCCCCATCTACAATAATTTTAAAAACATGCCCAATATCATAAAAAAACATTTTTAACAATAATATGAATATATATAATGAGATTAAACTGTACATAATAAAAAAATATTCTACCTAGTTACAGTAGATTAGATACATGGCCAAAGTCATCTAATGATGTCATATTTGTAAGTTGTAATGTTTTCAGAACTTTATATGTGTTAAATGAAGTTAAAAATTTGAAACTCCAATCATCCACCCAATCTTGTGACTCACACTCATTCCAAATAGAGTCCATTCATGCAGAATAGTAGCATGGCAAGTGCCTCATATGAACAGTCTAGTAACTTGCATTTGAGCTACAAAATGAGTGGAGGTCACTTGAATCCATTAGTCATACAATCCTCATAATTTTCCAAGTGTTTTTCCTCCATTAACCAGAAATGTCTACAAATAGTAAAATTTAGTTGAGTACCATGACACATGTTTTCATTACACCATTCAACCATAGTTTTTGCATTTGTTAAATGAACAGCCTCTTCAAATTTCAAATCCTCTCTTGCAATAGCTCTTTTTACACATGCTCTAGCATTGTCATGCTCCCCTTTTCCATGGCCAACCTCGGTGAAAATCTAAATGTGATCTACACTAGTGGTAATATGTATCTGTCTCAACCAATAAAACATCTATGCATTTTTAAATTGTAATGTACAATTGTTTGACCAAATGTAATGTTGATTGAAAGTAATGTTCTTTTATTTCAGTTATTCATAGAGATTATAAAAATAACCTTACACATACTCTAAACAATGGGATCAATCATCACTGATATAGAAATGGTAGTACTTTAATATAATCCATTATTTCTATGTATTATCAGGTACATGCATGAATGTTATATGCATGAATATGGCAACTTGTGATGAGTTGTAATACTATGATTAAACTTTCATTTAGGATTTGAATGTGTAATTTTTAGAAAAATCAACTACTAAAATAATCAAACCAAGTGGGAATGTATCATTTGTTATCTTAGAATGTTCATCCAACCATCAAGCCCTGTGTATGTGCTTTGCATACTCATAAATAATATTCTCCCTAAATTTGACAAAATATTCAGAAACAAGTATCTTTTTTATAACAAGCTCACACCTTTTAGATTCTTTTCCATATTGTACTTAATAAGTCACTAATTAATATTTTCTTAAACCAACTAATTCATGTCCAATTGCACTTGTAATCTCCTCATGAATACATCTTTTTTAATTTTGGAAATCTACCAAAAATGTTTTAATTTCTATTTAAACATGATCTATTGTAGAATAATTGTCCATCTGATCTTTTAAAAAAGATAGTTGGAATAAATTTCCTGGCTAATTTTGGTGGAAATTCAATGCCACACTCCTATAAAATGTTGTTAGTATGAAAAGTACAATGAATATGGAAAAAACGTCATAGTGCATTGAAAATTCAACATGTTTCCTACAACAAGTGGTGCATGTGTGATTTATTTTTACATAAAAATAGTTCTCCATCTCAAAATATCTTTGAAAAATAGAAATTTATGGATGTTTTTCAAGAAAAATAGATTACAATTGTTTTTAAATCATATCTAATAAAGTTTTTGGATGCAGTTCATGGTTATGAGAACTGAATCTTCTTTTAACAACATCTCTTGCATTGGGTGAAACTATTGTATTGTCTTTCTAAAATTGAGCAAGTAACTCTTTGAGAGTATTGGTTATAGCCTTGTCCTTTCATGAAAGTATACTAGAGAATGACCATAGCTTATTAGTATTAGGCTCATTAAGTCTTTCACATATTTTAATTGCTTTCATTAATGTTTTTTTGTTTATATTAAGTGTTCAACTTATTTTTGAAACCATTAATTTTTTACCTATTTTGTCACTTATTGCATAAGTTGTAAGCATATGCCAGGAAACATTACAATCTTGGGTACGTGATTTTGGGCCTATAGTATGATATGCATCATGTAAATTTTCAACAATTTCATTATTTTCATCATCCATGTTAAATTTGTTATTAGTCCTAATGTGTACATTATAGGTCTCATCTTAATCAATTTTATCAATGAAATAAATAATTGACATCTTTGACTATCATAATCCAAATCATGAAAGAAAGTATCCAAAATTTGTTAATCCAACATTATTGAATGGTGATCAAAAAATTTGTTAAACATTGGTCCTAGAATATTTTCATTAGATTCAATTAAGTACTTCTCTTTTCTTGACACAATTCTTGGAGGTGTTGTTAATGGTGGAATTTGTTGAGAGGGTGTTTCAAAATCATTATTAATTTCATTTTTTAGAGGTGGAATGACATTTTATTCATTATTTATTTCATCATTATATATTTCCATGAAATTTTCTTGATGGTTAATTTCATCATTGTTTGTTTCCAGCAAATTTCTTCATTCATGGGGGGTGAAGCATCATACATAGACTCATCATCAACAAATTCAGAAACTCAAAACATTGAATGTAAACTTCCAACATTATCTAACTCATTATTGTCAATTTTATTATTATTAATTTCATTATGCTCAGTTTCATCATTATTTAATTCATTATGGTCAATTTCATCATTTTTTAATTCATTATTGTTAATTGGCTCATTATCTTTGGCATTTGGTTCATCAAGATTACGGTTTGTACCTTGTCTACCATGAGGTTTTTGATTTCATATCTCTTTTTTATCTCTAAAATATTATAATTCATTTTGTGTTTTATTCTTCAATATCTTCCTCTTCCTTGAACTTGATTTGTCACCCATCAAGGACAATTAATAGCTCTTCAAAGGTCGGTTCAAGTACATAGGTACTATAGGTCCCACAAAAGTATGTAAAGAATGTTTTTGGGGATATAATTATAGATTTGGGTTAAAAAAAGACATTATAAATTGAGTTTAGTTTATAATAATAAAAACAACATGATCTTTTTATTATATAACATGGTTTCATTATTTGTTATACTAGGTTCTGCTTTAACATACATATTAAGAAGCATATATTAAGAATAGTGCAATCACTTTATGTAATAACATAATCATGTTATTAAATAATTTTATTATGTTATACTTAATATATATTAGGGATTAGGGTTTAAGGATTAAGTCATTATTGCATAAGTATTAGGGATTAGGGATTATAATTTATGTTTTAGGGATGAGGGATTAGGGATTACAATTTATGTTTTTGGGTTTAGGAATTAGGGATTAGGGCATGTAGGTTTTAGGTTTAAGGTTGTATTTAAGGTCTAATATCTCTATTCCATGTGTGAAACTAATAATTACTACAAAGGATGTTAATTAGTACTAAATCAATTGATAAACAGGGAAAGTTTTTGGTTTATAGTTTCGGGTACAGTGTTTAGGGATTAGGTTTAGGGTACACAAGGTCAATTGCAAAGATAATTATTAGTCTAAATGATGTTAATTTATTATTTTATGGTTTAAATAATTTATTTTTATGGTTTAGAGTTTAGGGATTAAGAACTTTAAGAATTAGGGCTTGGGGTATAGGTTTTGAGGTATATAAGGTATAATCATGATGGCGATTAGGGAAAATTGGAGCTGACAAACCCCCAAATCACATTTCATAGTCATGAAATTAGGTTGAAGGGGCTCAAAATATCCCTAAATTGCTTCAAATGCATAGCTATATTGGTACTTAAAATACTAAGTTTTGGCCATAGGTTTAAAAAATGCATATTATGACAACTCGTGATAAAATTAGTTATATCATAAGGCATGTATTTTTGCGGCATGTAGTGGAAATTAGGGCATGGGGATTACAATTTAGGTTTTAGGGATTAGGGATTAGGTATTAGGGTAGAGGTTTTAGGTTTAAGGACCTATATATAATTTATAATCACTCTATGCCATGTGAACCTAATTCTTACTACAAAAGATGTTAATTGGGACTAAATCGATTAGTAAATAGGAAAACCTTATGTTTACAATTTAGGGTATAGTGTTTAGATTTTATGGTTTAGGGCTTAGTTTTTAATTTATATATGGTTTAAGGTACATAGGGTCAATTACAAATATAATTAAGGACAAATTGAATCACTTGGACTCATTTCTAACTATAGAATGTGTTTATGGGTTGTCATTATACCCCATGTCAGATTGAATGAATTAGTTAAATGGGGTAACCAGTCATGTGATTTAGGCCAAACTGAGCCCTTTGAACTTAATTCTTAGTCCAATGATGTTAATTTAGGCTAAAATTATTGGTTCAAGGCTTAAAGAGTTTATATTTTAGGTTTAGAGTTTAGGGATTAGGAACTTTAAGGATTAGGGCTTAAGGTATAGGTTTAAGGGTATATAAGGTACAATCAAAAAGGTAATTGACGTAAATTTGAGATCCTTGTTCCTATATATTTCAATAAATAATGTGATTTTGATCTCAATTAACCCCCATTTCATCACAAATTGAGCCAATTAAGTCAATCATTATTTTATGAGTGATGTAATTTTGATAAAGTTTATCCCTGTGAACCTAATTTTTACTATATATATAAAGGATGTTAATTGGGGCTAAATTTATTGGCTTAGGGTTTAGGGTTTAAGGGTTATGGCTTAGGGTTTAATGTTAATTGTACATGGTTTAGGGTTAAAGTTAAATAGTACAGGGTTTAGTGTTTAAGATATCAAATATGCAATCTAATCACTAAGGTGATTGAATAACATTTGATATTCTTGATGACCTATTTATGATAATTACCTTCATGTTTTAATTTATGATAAAAGTAGAGTCAGTTATGCCATGTACATATTTCATACATGTTATACAATCAATTTAGCCATAAATTTCATATAGGGGATAAATTTTACCCATATCACACCCCTAATTACACAAATTGACTCATTAGATCAATTCATGATTGAATTTATCTTTTGATTTTGCCCAAAATCATATCTTGCTCTTGAAGGCCTTAAAATTGGCCTCAAATGCCTCCTTGATTAAAAGAATCAACTCATTATTTAATTATATATGACATGAAATTAGTGTTAGTTTCACTACAAATCACATCATATACAATTTAAAATAGGTTAATGTGGTTCATTTTGACCCTAATTACCTCCATAATTTAAATAATCAACATTTTCATTCATTAACTAATGATGTCGAGTTTATTGAGATCAAAACCACATTATATACATGTAAAACTTGCATATAAGTAAATAATGTTTCTTTAATTCAATTGAGATAATGAAATTGGAGATAATAAACCACCAAATCACATTTTATAGTCATGGTATTAGGTTGAATAGGCTCCAAATATCCCCAATTTACTTAAGATGCATAATTGGATTGGTACTACAAAGGCTAAGTTTTGGATATAGGTTTAAAAAGTGCATTTTATGACTTCTTGTGATAAAATCAGTTATAGTGTAAGGCATGTATGTTTGTGGCATGTAGTGGGTATTAAGGCATATGGATTATAATTTATGTTTTAGGGATTAGGGATTAGGGTTTAGGTTTAAGGACCTACATATAATATCTAATCACTCTATGACATTTTCAAACCTAAGTCTTACTACAAAGGATGTTAATTGGGACTAAATCAATTGGTAAATAGGGATAGTTTATGGTTTATAATTTAGGGTATAATGTTTAGGGTTTATGGATTAGGGATTATATTTTAATGTATATATGGTTTAGGGTATACAAGGTCAATTTCATAGATAATTGAGTACAATTTGAGTCACTTGGACCCATTTATGACTATAGAATGTGTTTTTGGGTTTTCATTATACCCCATGTCATCATGTCAATTGAGGAAATTAGTTAAATTGGGTAATCAGTCATGTGATTTAGGCCAAAATGATCCATATGAGCTTAATTCTTAGTCTAAATTATGTTAATTTAGGTTAAAATGATTGTTTCAAGGTTTAAAGAGGTTATAGTTTAGGGATTATGGATTGGGGTATAAATTTTAGGGTATATAAGGTAAAATCATGATGGTGATTGGGGCATATTTGATCTCCTTAAACCTAGATCTATGAGTAAAGAATGTGATTTTGGGATCAATTAGCCCCCACATCATCACAAATTGAGCCTACAAAGTCAATTGTACTAATGAGTGATGTAATTTTGACCAAGTTCATGCCTGTGAACCTAATTCGTACTATATATAAAGGATGTTAATTGGGGCTAAATTTATTAGCTTAGGGTCTAACATTTAAAGGGTTTGGGGTTTAGGGCTTATGTCTTATGGATTATGGTTTAAGGTAAATGGTATAGGGTTTAGGGTTTAAGTTAAATGGCATAGGGTTTAGGGTTTAAAATATCAGATATATGGTCCAATCACTAAGGTAATTAAAGAAAATTTGAGCTACTTACTCACCTATTTTTGATAATTACCTTAACATGTTTACATTTATGATAAAATTAGGGTTAGTCAAATCATACATGTTGCATACATGTTATAAAATTGATTGAATCATAAATTTGGTTTAGGGAATCAATTTTTCCAAAGTCATGCCCCTAATTGGACAATTTGACTAATTAGATCAATTCATGATATAATTGAACTTTTAATTTTTCCCTAAATCATATCTTTCTCTTTAAGGGGTTCAAATTGGCCTCAAATGCCTCCTGGATTAAATGAATCAACTCTTTGATTAATTATATATAACATGACATTAGGGTTAATTTCACTCCAGATCACATTGAATATATAATTTAATATGCATTCACATGGCTCATTTTGACCCTAATTATGTCCATATTAAACTAATTGACATTTACATTCATTAGTTGATGACTTCAAGTTTATTGATCTCAAAACCACATTCTATACATGTAGAAATTGCATATAAATAAATAATGTTTCTTTTCTTTAATTGAGCTAATTAAACTGGATTTGATCAACCCCAAAATCACATTTCATAGTCATGTAATTAGGTTGAAGGGGTTCAAAATAGCCCCAATTTACTTCAAATGCATAATTAGATTAGTACTCCAAAGGGTAAGTTTTGGCCATAGGTTTAAAAAATTCATTTTATGACATCTCATGATAAAATTAGTTATATCGTAAAACATGTATGTTTGTGAAATCTCTAAACTTGACAAAAGATAACTTATTATATGAAAAATAGGTTACTAACACATTGATATACCTTGAAAATAGATCCTTATAGAGCTTGAATTAATAAATCAAACAATCTTATCAGAGACTCAAACAATAATATAAAGTTTATAAAAGTATTTTACAAGTTCCAAACATCACTAATTATCAACAATAACTAACACAATCATGTTTAACCAAATTCAGCCTCTTTTAGGATTGTATATACTATTCACACAAAATACAATTACCCTTGATTTATTTTTTTTTGTTCCAAAAAAACATTTGAATCTCATGAAGACTATAAATTCCTTTTCAAATACCAAATTTCAAATAACTAACCCTTAAACATTTATAATTTCACTAACTCTCTTTTGAGCCTAATACTCTAGGTCCATTAGTACTTAATCAAAGGATCCTTGTACTCTAATTGATTTTTAGAAAATATAATTTATTTAATCATGTAAAAAATGAAATATAAATCAAATATACCAAAATATGACTAATTTGGATCATTAAATCACCAAAAACCAACTTTTGACTTCTTGACCCTATCTAGGATGAGCTAAGACTGTCTACATTTTAAGGAAGATTAGACTCATGTCAAATGAATAATAAATTGATCTATAGGTTAATACATCTCTAATTATCATTTATTTATATAAAATCTTGACAAGAACATTGGTCCCAAATAATAATCATAATCAACCAAAATTTGTTCTTAAGACTACTAGGCCTAATGGCTCCTTTAGTAGGTCAAAATACAAATTCAAGTTTTTGGTTGACGTGATTATATAACACAATCATATTATTAACACAATCAAATTATTAAGTAATATGATCACATTACTAATTTAGTTAATAATTAAATCATGTTAATGTCATAATCATGTTATTAATGAGATTGCACTATTTGAATTTGAATTCAAATCTCATGCCTTTTGGCTGAGGATTGGCTTGGATTATCGAGCCTAAGGCTTAGCCCTATCAATCTATAGTCAATTTCAAAACTTATGATAAAAATAAAAAAAATCAACTTTGATCACCAAATACACTATGAATTTAAATGTGAAAATTCAAAAACTTAATACTGTCATGACGAGCACACTCTCCTATTTCCAAAAATATGATTTTTATAATTTTTTTACTAATTTAAGGTTTGAAACCATGTTGATTTATAACTATACAATTTTTAGGCCACTACATGCTGAAAGCATACATGCCTATACATGTTCATGTAATTTTTATTTAGTGGTTTCAATGTAAAAAAAAATATATGATCACAAACACGGTCTAATTCTACACACATTCAAAAAAAATTAAATTTTATTTTTTTGAGGTAGTTAGGCATGTCACACGGATGACAATCTATTTTTTAATAAATTTTAAAGATCTATTTAATTTAAAATTTCATTAAAAAAAGTATTATTTGAAAAAATATAGGTCACAAACTAGAAGATTTTATCTAAATTCTCCCTAAAGAGTTTCAAATAATATTAAACACTGCTCAAAAAATGGTGCACCACACAGCCATCTATCTACTCTACTTTTTTTTTAAGTAGGAGTTCCTCTTAAAATTTTAGATGTTTGACCTAGTTATCCTTAACCATTTTTTTGAAAATAGTGTTTTGGAAACTAGACTCAAAATGCTACATTTCATGTTCTTACACCATCTTCAAATTTGGAGTGTAGATATCTCAAATTAGCTAGAGAAGTTCATATTTTTGAAATTTCAAGAAAATCATGTCCACGGGTAGGCCACTTTTTGTCCCCCAACATTATGCACTTACCCTTCAAAGATATATTTCAAATTACCACATGAATATGGAGGTATAAAATGTTTATGGGGTTGTCAAGAGAAGGGTACAATGGTCATGATAATGCTCATTGATTCTCTAGATTTCTTAATAGTTGAGTGGAAAATATCTTGAACTAGTCCATAGGGTACTAAAAATATATTTGTGAGTAGAAACTATTATAAAGACTTGATAAAACCACTAAATTTCATACCAACATGGAATATTCATAGATACAAATATTTTGACTATTGTTTGGTATAAATCCATCTTCATGGGCATAAATGGTGAAGTGTTGGAACTCTTGATGTGCACTAGAATTGAAGATGAATGGAAATAATGACATAAATGAAATTGGTGCTATAATTTTAAATATTTTTAGGGGGAATAATATTTTCACTTTGGATCTAACCTTCCCCCTCATGTGCACATGTGCAGTATATCAATATGTCAAGGTATGTTTGGCCTAGTGGGTATGGGGGACATGAAGTCATGTTTGTCGCATCCTTAGGTTAGGTGGGCCTAACTATGAGGATGTCCCTAATGTGAAAGCATGGTACATAACTTTAAGATGTGTTTTTACTTCCCATTTTCCCTGGTAGTTATGAAATCTTGACCTCCTATGTGTGTAAGGTGTGAAAATTCAACCTATAATTTTTTCTTTTTTTACTTAGAATTAAACACTTTTAAAGTTTCATTTTCTCATGACACCAACTCATGACCCAACTTAGACTTGGATATTTTTGACCTAACTAGAACTTTAAAAAAATTATTTGAATTCTTTGTTGTTATGAATATTTTGGAAAATTTTGAACTTGATAAATTTTAGGAACAACACTTGTTGTGTTTATAGTTTTTAGAAAAATGCAAAGACAAGATTTTTATTGTTGATTAAATTATTTATTTTCTTTTTCCTAGATTTATATACAAGTGGGTGTGGAAATCACTATTGTTTTTATATTCATGGTATGTGTGTGTATGTGTATTTGAAAGCTATATTGTGAGCTTTGTCCTTTATCTCTAAAAAATAACATGTAAAACTTGTGTTTTTGATTTTTATGTATCCAAATAAATCCCTAAGAATGATTAAGTGATTTACAATTTATAAATTAATTTATTATTATTATTTTCTATTTTATGTGTTTTTTTATAATATTAAACTAAAAAATAATCAACAATATTCATTATAAATCAAAAATATGAATATAACAAGAAAGAAAAATCCCCCAACTTGACTTAAGTAGAGGACAAGGTGGAGAAGAAGAATATGATTCGAATTAGAATTATGTTGATCCTCAAGTTGCTTTCTCCTTGGGTTTTTTTTTTAAGTGAATAACCAAAGATTCTCTAATAAGAATGGAAGAAGCAATGAAATCACATGGACAAAATGAAGAGACAAGCCAATTATATTATAGTTGGTTCTTACAACTAATATAGTGTTGTGTTACAAATTTTTCAACTTCTTCCTCCAATTACTATGGTGATCATAATGTTTCTCTACGATATGGGTTGATTTCTCAAAAAATCTAATTAAGATATACTATAAATCTATCAAAACTTATATACTTAAATGTTTGTGCAAATTTCATATCTCTATTTCATGGTAAATTGATTTATTTTTAATAAAGTAATGAATGTTGTATATAGGAGTTAGTAATGGTTGGTTGAGATCTTGTTAGATTTTAATTATAATTTTCTAAAATTCTCATGGACATGACCTTGAGTGAATTGGAACATTAAGGTATCAAGTATAGAAAAATAGGAATAAATATGAAGGGTCAAACATGTAAAATGCATCAAAATGAGCATCTTAGGAAAAAAATTAAAATCCCATGCAACAATGGTGAAATCATCACTATATGTAGGTGGTGGTTATGAAACAACTAGGATAGTTGTGTGAAGCACCAAAATGGTTCTTGTCATGCTAGCTTTGACCTTCAATTTTTTATCTCATATTATCTAGTTATATATGAGTGATGTTTTATCTTTTATCTATTTTTTAGATTTTAATAGATTGTTAAATGAAGTATAATCTTATGTCATGGTATTGTATAATATCATACTAATCATAATATACCAAAAAGGTAATAAATAATCATGTCCATAGTGATATATATATATATATATATATATATATATATATATATATATATATATATCACTATGGACATGATTATTTATTACCTTTTTGGTATATTATGATTAGTATGATATTATACAGTACCATGACATAAGATTATGATTATGTTTTTTTAATTAACTCTAGTATTCAAAATAACTTATTGCATCTGTGGCTTTACTACTTAGTTATCATTCATTGTTTAAATAGTTTATTAATAATGACACATTCATGTTATGACTGGATATGAGTGAACTAATCATTTATGCATCTATGTGCCATCTTAGTACCATGACATGTATGAACAAGGATTGGATATGTATTTATTTGTGAATTTAGACATAAGTCTATATGTGAATATGGGATTTTCATATGTGATAGGATACACATAAATTACATGATTTTACTTGTAGATATGGTGTCATTTTATTTACTTATTTATAATTATTTCTTGCAAGAACTAGTTAACATGTGTATCGAGTATGTAGGTGACATGTATTTGAGATTAAAAGGATGGTGACAGATGGTTGTTACATTTGTGAATATGGCTCTTAATTTTTGTTCATTGGTCAAGCCTAGTTCATCCATCACCTCCAAATGTTGATGAATTGATAAGGATATATGTAGGCATACTCATGCATATTGTACTATAACCCCAAAAAAAGTGCCATGTGGATGTCTCAATTTTGACTAGGTTTTACTTTCTATATGTGATCCTGCAATTGTGGCCCCTATAGGCCTAGCATACATATGTTTTTGAGCTTGTGTAGACTTGATTTATGCCTTAAAAATACACACCTACTTTGAATGAATGAATAATATAATTAGGGTGAGGAAGGTGTCTATGATGCACATGCATGGTGTCTAGTATGATCTCAAGGGTAACGAGATCTACAAACACTAAAACTATGTTGTTATTTAGACATCTTTACGAATTTTTTCTATTTTAAGGAGGTTTTCTCTAATGTCCCTCTCATTAGTGGAAATATTTTTTGTAATAAATTTAACATGTGTATCATGGTTCAAAGAATTTTTATGTTTATATCTATTTGTGATGACTACATAGATGGTGGTCTTTTCTAAATCTCATCATGAATGTTTATTAATTAAGAAAGTAGAAAACCAATTAAAAAAATTATCATAACTCCCAATGTTGTCCCATAATTGAAATTGGGATCTGATATCAAAATTGTATGCCCAAAATTTTTGTCCAAGAAAACTCAAGTAATATGACAATAAATACCATTGAAAATCCCGTTTTGTGCATTATAGGAGAAATAAATGGATTACGATAGTGCATTTACCCATTGTTTCTAGTGTAAGGAAGTTATCTCTGATGTCCCTCTCATTATTGGAAATTGTTTTTGTAATACATTTAACATATGTCGCATGGTTCAAATAATTTGTATGTTTATGTCTATTTGTGATGACTATCTAGATGGTGGTCTTTTCTAAATCCCATCATGAATGTTTATTAATTAGGAAATTAGAAAATCAATTAAATAAGCTTATCATAACTCCCAATTTTGTCCCATAATTGAAATTGGGCTCTGATACCAAAATGGTATGCCCAAAATTTCCATCCAATAAAACCCAAGTAAAAAATGATAATAAATACCATCGAAAATCCTATTTTTTTATTGTAGGAGAACTAGATGGATTATGATAGAGCATTTAATTAATACAATATGGGTTAATCTAGTAGCTATGGTGGTATAAAAATGCATTATGGCCTAAATATGGAATCACTTAAAAAAATTGAGTCTCAGCTTAATTACTCCCATCCTCAACTCAAACCCCTACATATAGGGTGGGTTATGGTTTTAAAAAGAAGTTTACTAGATATTATGATAGAAGAGCTATCTTAGGCATTAACACACCATTAATTATCTGAAGGCCAACAAAATAATTTTGTATTTAATAAAAGTGGTGTCACATGATTAAAATAATACCACAAAAGGTGTATGGTTGGGACCACCCATGTACATAGCATGCATAAAGGTTAAATTAAACAATTGATTAATGTATTTAATGGGCCCAAAGTAAATCTTATTCTCAATTATTGGATCAAACCACCTTATCCATTAATTTGGGTTAGCCCTAAAATAAACCTAAAAGATGATTACAAAAACATATCAAACTCTCAAAAGCCTCCATACACTTCCTCGACACTACCACATTGAGGGAGGATGGGGAAGAAAAGGTTAACAACACCTCTCTCCTTCACAGATAATGTAACCTCCTTCCTAATAGGATTTTTTAATATTTCTTTTATATTTTTTCCCAGCTTAATTTGTTTCTTAGCTAAGATTTTAGTATTTTGTAAGAGGAGTTCTGAGAGTTTCTTCTTTTCTTTCAATTAATAATCTAAATTCTCCTTTGGGATGGAGTGCATATCATGTCTCAATTTTCTTACAATGTTTTTTATCATGTGATGAATTAGATTCTATTTTTTTGATCTGTATCTATGTTTAGGCCAAGCCAAGAAGCCGTGTTACCTCTAGATCAAATTCAAGATGCCATGATTTATTATTATTATTATTATTATTATTATTATTATTATTATTATTATTATTATTATTATTATTATTATTATTATTATCATCATCATCATCATCATCATCATCATCATCATCATCATTATTTTATAAGTACAGGGTTTATAAGACCCTTGCCTAGAGAAAAAAAGAATGAATTTCAAAACTCATAGTTGGTTAACTATTGTTGAGTCCTAGTTATACAACAACTTCAATCATGCAAATGATCATGCAATTAATTTAATAATTAGTTAATATTATTTTAATTTATTTATAGAAAATAAAGCCTTTGAAAAGGTGGAAATAACTTTAGTTTATATTTCATACAAATTATTATTTAGATAAATTAAGAATATTTTATTTATTTATTAGAAAGACATGTTTACATGCAATTCAATAAATACATTATAATTGATCTTTATTATTATGGAGAATGATTTGAATAATTTTAAGAAGTAATTTTATTTTGGCTATTCTATATTTCTTCTAGTTATGCATTTTGCATATTTTTGGCTATGAATTTTTTGGTTCTTTTTGGGTAGTGGTTTATTATTTTATATTTAAAAATATTCAATTGGTATTAGAGCTTGGTTTAGGTAGATATTTTTTTTATATGTTTATAATAATTGATCATGTCAAACTATAATAGTCTTCCTATTCTAGGATTATGATTATTGGAACATCAAGATGATGACTCTTTTGATAGGGAAATAATTATGGGAGATTATAGAAACTGGTTATGATGAAACAACTGATTGGGCCATTATTCCAGATAATGATAGGTAAGCCAAGAAAAAACCTAATAATAACTCATAAGCTTTATTTCATATTCATAAATATCTAGACAAGAGCCTATTTCCAAGAATTGTAGGTACAAAGACTGCCAAGGATTCCTACAAGACTCTATAAGAAGCTAACCAGGATAGTGAGCAAGTTAAAGTGGTTATATTTCAAACATTAAAGAGATAATTTGAAGATGCAAGAAATGGAAAGTGTGAATGATTTATGTGGAAGAGTAAAGGATGTAGGTAACAAGATTGTTACACTTGGAGAAATGTTGAACAAAGACGTTGTTGTAAAAAAAGTGTTATGGTCTCTAAACCAAGGTGGAGTAATGTTGTCATCATTATTGAAGAAAGAGAAAATTTGACTACTCATGAGTTTGATCACCTAGTTTTATCTCTTGTGTCCCATGAATAAAGACTAACAGACACATTAAAATAAATTGATGAAAAGGTTTTTGTCTCAAAACTAAAGATCACAAAGAATGAAGGTACCAGTACTAGCAATAAGAATAACCATATACAAGGCAAAAATAATTTCAAAAGTAATCAAGGAAAAGGTAAAGACATGAATTATAGTTATTCAAGAGGATACAATTACTCAAGAGGATACAAAGGAAGAAGAGGTGGTTCAGCTATAAGAGGTAAAAAAAAGATGAAGATTTGATAAAAGAAATATTCAATGTTATTACTATCATAGGTATGGTCACTTTGATTGGTAATGTAGATTAAAAAAAATAAATCAAGATAGAAATTCTAATTATGATAATGAGTATGGTGATGCATTATGAAATTTATTCATTTCATATGAAAAAGCTAAAAATAGTCATAATGAGGTTTTGGTATCTAAATTTAGGTTGTTCTAATCACATGTGAGGTAATAATGTGTCATTTTCTACAATGGATAGAAATTTTAAAACTAGTATCAAACTTGGTGACAGTAAATCTTTGGAGGTTACATCAAAAGGAACTATGAATGTGAATACTACAAAAGGTAAGAAAAGTATTAATGATATTTATTACATCCCAAATTTGAAACATAATTTGTTGAGTGCTAAATAACTATGTGAGAAGAATTATAAGGTGGTTTTTTATGATAATTTATGCATGATATATTATAAGAATAAAATAAATAAGGCTATTACAATTGTACCTTTGTCTAAGAATAATATTTTCCCATTAAAGTATGGTGAGCATAGTAATAGCCTTGAAAATATGGCATATGAAGGTAAAAGTTGGTTATGGCATCTTAGGTATGGACACTTGAATTATCAAAGTTTGAAGTTATTAACATCACAAGAATTATTTTATGGTTTTCCAAAGGTTAAAGATCATAAAGAAGTTTTTGAAGGATGTGTTAAAGGAAAACATGCAAGATAAAATTTTCCAAAGCGTAGTGTATGGAGGGATTATCATCCACTTCAATTAGTTCACTCAGATATTTATGATATTATACAAACAAAAAGCTTGGGTAAGTCATCATATTTCATTACATTTATTGATGATTATTCAAGAAAGTGTTGGGTTTATTTTTTGAATCAAAAAATTGAAGAATTTGATACATTCAAGAGATTTAAATCCCTTGTAGAAAATAAAAGTGGTTACAAAATAAAGTGTGTAAGGATTGATTATGGAGGTGAATTTTATTCAAATGATTTTATGAATTATTTTGATTTAAATGGCATTAAAAGGAAACTCACAACTGCCTACACTCTTCAACAAAATGGTGTGGCTAAAAGGAAGAACCATACATTGGTTGAAATGGCAAGGAGCATGTTACAAACAAAGGGATTGAATAACTCTTTTAGGGCGATGAAGCTTCTATAGAAGTATATATTCTCAATCAAAGTCCCACTAGTGAATTTTAAAAGATGAATCCCTATGAAGCATGGTATGAAAAGAATCCTAAGTCAAATAAATCAAAGTTTTGGTTGTTTAGCCTATATTGATTTAGCTGATCAGAAAAGGAAGAAATTAGATCCAAAGAGTGAGTCTTGTATTTTTGCTGGGTATAGTGAACAAAGCTTATAGACTTTATAATCCTATCACTAATAATTTACTTTTGTTAAGAGATGATATTTTTTATGAAGGGAGAGTGTATGGTCATGATAAAGATAAAGGAAATATTGATAAGTCTAAATATATTTTTATTGATGGTAATTATGATGATATTACTAATGAGAGTACCATAACTACCTCAATACCAATTGCTACAAGTCCATTAAGTATCCCCTCATCTAGTGCATATATTCCAAGCATATTTAAATCTTCAAGTATAAGTCCATTCAATAGCCCCTCATCTATTGCATGTATTCTAAGCATAGCTCCAACTTCAAGTCTTAGTTCTTCAAAGAAAGTAAAAAGCTTGAGTGAAATTTATCAGTGTACAAGAAACCAAATACATAAAGAATGTCCAAGAGGTGAGATAGTAATTTATGCTTTAATTACACAAATCTGATTTTGAACAATCATGTTTTGAAGAGATAGATTCTATTCATAGGAATGATGCTTGGGAGCTTACAGAGCTTCCACATGATAAGTTAAAGATTGGTAGTAAATGGGTTTAAAATACTAAGTAAAAAAATGATGGAAGTGTTGAATGACATAATTCAATGTTAGTTTCTAAGGGATTCACACAAAGATATGGCATAGATTATGAAGAGACATTTACACCAGTAGCAAGACAAGATACTATTAGAATGATGATTTCACTATCAGTTCAAAAGAAATGGAGCATACATCACATGGATGTGAAAAGTACCTTATTTAATGGGTATATACAAGAGGAATTATATGTAGAATATACATAAGGTTTTGAGGTGCAAGGTAAACAATGCCAAGTCTACAAGCTGAAGAAGGCTTTGTATGGCCTCAAACAAGCACCCAGAACATGATATGCAAGGATTGATAGATATTTTCAATAGAATGGATTCAAATGAAGTAAAATTGATCCTGCTCTTTACTTAAATCAAGAAGGTGATGATATACTTATTATAAGTGTGTATGTTGATGATTTTTTATATATGGGTAACAATTCTAAGATGAAGGAAGAAATGAAAATTATAATGATGAATGAATTTAAAATGAAATATTTAGATATTATGAAATACTTTTTAGGGATGGAGGTTTAACAAAGTAAAGATGACATCTTCATTCTTCAAATAAAATATGAAAATGATATGTTGAATAAATTCAATATGATTGACTGTAAACCAGTCTCCACTCTAACTACTCATGGAGTTATGCTATGTAGAGAAGATGGTGTTGAAAGAGTTGATGAGACAACTTACAGAAGTATTATTGGAAGCTTAATGTTTCTAACTCACACAAGACCAAATATTACTTATTTTTTTCTCTTGTATCAAGATGTATGTCTAATCCATCTAAAATTCATATGAAGGAATCTACAAGGATATTGAGGTATGTCAAAGGTACTAAAATTTTTGGTATTCATTATTACACCTTACAAAGTTTGAAATTATTGGCTTTAGTGACTCTAATTGGGGAATTATTTTTCACTTGGTTCTAATTTGGTTACATGGATTTCAAAGAAGCAAAGTTCAATTGCTCTTTCATCTACAGAAGCAAAATATATGGTAGTCACTTCAGCAGGTACACAAGTATTATGGCTCTGAAAGGTTTTATAATAAATTGGGGAGAAATAAATTCATTCTAAAATTATGTTTTGTGATAATTTTAGTGCTATAAAATTAGACAAGAATCTAGTTCATCACAATAGGTCAAAGCATTTTAATTTGAAGTACCATTTTATTTGAGATTTGGTTTAGAAGAAAGATGTAGAATTGAAGTATATAAACACATAGGAACAGGTTGCAGATATCTTCACTAAAGCTATGACAAAAGTTCAATTTTTGAAACTCTGAGAAAAAATTGTTAGTTCACTCAACATCAAGTGGGAGAATGTTGGTTAACTATTGTTGAGTCCTAATTCTACAGTATCTTAAATCATGCAAACAATCATTTAATTAATTTAAGAATTAGTTAGTATTCAGTTAATCTATTTTTAGAAAAAAAATCCTTTGAAAGGCTAAAAATAATTTTAGTTTATATTTCATGCAAATTATTATTTAGATAAATTTACAATATTTTATTTATTTATTAAAAAACATGTTTACATGAAATTCAATAAATACATTGTAACTGATCTTTATTATTATGGAAAATGATTCAAATAATTTAAAGAAGTAATTTTATTTTGGCTATTCTGTATTTCTTCTATTTTTCTTTTGGTTATGCATTTTCCATATTTTTAGGTAGTGGTTTATTTTTTATATTTAAAATATTCACTCAGATGCAAATTAAACATTATCACCAAATCAGCCTTAAGGCCAACATTTACAAGTTTATATCCCCACTTGTCTTCGAGTAAAAGATTCCAAAACAACAACCAAGCATAGAAACTAGGGATTTAAACAATAAGAAATAACCATCATAACGATACTTATAATCTACCTAGTCCAAAATTATTACATTATTTTTTATGATAATTGATAGGTAACTTGAAGAAGATGTCACCACCACATGATGCTTTCCTAGAAACACCCTATTTTTACCTCAAAATTAACATTACCAACCAAGGATCCAACCACCACTATTTTATGCTTGAAGTCTACTAGACGAGATTTCATAGTACTTATCATCACAACCCTAGGTTGATTAACCATCGGTGGGGGTGGAGTTGTGATACCATAAAAACTAGTCTTACTAGGAACTTAACCACCACAAATCACATGTGCAAATGCCTAGAAGAACACATTGATGCTAAGAAAAATGTAGAAGATAAATCCTCCTCCAGAGGTGAAGGAGGAAGTGAATTCCTAACTAACCTTCCTACTCTCACCTTCATCTAAAACTCCTAGATTTAGTTGCTCAAAAGAATCAATTTTGATTCTAGATACTAAAATACGGCCATAGGCACCATCCTAAGATAAAATTTGCTTGAAAAGAGAAAAGAATCAACCTACCCTACCTCAACTTCCTCCAGAGCTTTATCCAACCCTATCCATAAATATAGCTTCACATAAAACTCCACCAATGCCTTTACATCATCCTTACTTGAGACCAAAAATAAAATATTGGTTGCAAAAAAATATGCCACCATTGAATTGACCTTCACCACCCTACTTTGACAAAGAATCTCATCACCAATCACCGTCTAGATGGCCCTAAGAGTTTCATTGGATTGTGTCTCAAAAAATTTCAATAGTCTTCCCTGAGACACTTTACCAACAAATTTCATCTCCCTAGACTTGGAGAAACCGACCACTGAGGGAATTTCTAAATCATCAACCACTAAAATCTCCATGAAAACACCAACTGAGGTAGAAATATATCTCCACCCTCAAATCTCCTAGAAAAATATGGAAAGATACATCACCACAGGGTGATCCACTTGGCTAATAAAATCCACCTCCAAGGAAATAAAGCTCACACACGATGAAGGAAATGATGTTGGAGAGATGGTAGAGGGGATTGATTATCAAAAAATAAGATTGATGATATCATTTACCATCTTTTCATCCTATGCTTCAATATTAGTATAAATCATAACATCCATTGGTTTTTCTATGCCATAATTAGCTAAGGAATCTGCAACCTAATTTACTTCATGAAAAAAATGCATAGCCTTCCAATAACTAAAAATTTGTAAAATGGATAAGGGTTTTTCTAAAATGTAGCTAGATTCCATGATTTTTCCTAACCCTTATTCAAATATTGAATCATCAACTAGAAGTATCCTTCAATTAAGTGATTGGAGATACCATAAAGCTCAATGATCTCTAGGCTAGACACTAGGGCTTGGGCTTTGAATTCATTATTGGTCCTATTGAACAGTTTAATCAAAGTAGCCAAAATTAAAGAACCACTAAAATCTTGAATGATATAACCCACTCTGAACGCCCTAAATTTACCATGTGAGGTGGCATCAAAATTTAGTTTATACCAACCTGAGGGGGAAGACAACCAATTGGAATTGTCCTTCCTTAGCTTACCCCTTCCCATTACCATCGACCCATTAATGGGTGTTAAATTTTAGGTATAGATATTTTTATAACTAGAATGTCTAAACCAATGGTGAATAGTATTATAAGACATGATCTATGGACATTATTCATTGCATTGAACATAGGTTTCAAGAAATATGTTAACCCCTATCATATTTAACATTGACCCAATAGTCCATTGCATTGATTACTTTTCACAAATAACTCATTGTTGCTTAATGTGAGAATGGTGTTAAAGAGTGATCATCCTAAGGAATAGACCTTGAGACCTTTTACTTCTAACACTCAAATCACTCACCACTAAGCTATCATTATCAAATATAAATCATTATTATTCTTATTTATGTGCTAGTATTCATATTTCCACTATGTTTTATCCTTATTATAATGGACTTTTAGATTCTTAATTAAATTACCATTATCTCTAGGCAATTAAAGTGGGCATGATAATTTAAGAGTTTATATCGACCTGTGTACATGGTTTAAATTCCTCTAGCTACTAATGGTAACCCTTCTAAGCATGTTTTAATGACATTTTGGGTTTCTTATATCATCAATGTCTTTTGAGTTTGTTGTGTCTGTGTGTGTCCCATATGGATTGTGTTTTTCATGACTTAAATATTTATTCTATATTCAACTTTTACAACTCATAGGGTGCTTTTATACATTTGAAGTTTCACATTTTAAAGGTTTTTTTAAGAATATGTATCCAATTGAACTTTGTATGGTGCCATTTCCTTTTGATAGTTTTCTCTTTCAAACCTTCTAAGAATATTTTTCATGTGCATCTTTTTTTATTTAGAAAATATGCCATTTAATTAGATCATAACTTATAAATACTCCATCACTTCACTTCACTTTCAGATTTCCCATGGTGTTCATACCTTATTTATTAATATGGGAGAACTAATTTGTTAGAAAAATCATGGATGGGATAAATATGTTATTTCTATGGTGAGTTTCATCACTAAGGTTTGCTACTAAAAATATTGGGGTAATCATATATTTGAATACATTTATGGGCCTGCCTAATAGTTTTTTTTTTTTTTTTTTATAATTTGAATGCATTAAGGACCATATTTCTTTAGATTGCATTATTTGTATGACTAAATTATATTTACAGGTTTATACTAGTGAAAATAATGGGATGAGCCAAATCAAATTTTAATTTTTAAGTTTACTCTCTTGATGGAGTGACAACTATGTACTACATTTTTGTATAGTCCTATTAATTTTATTACAAGCATAAAAAATTTCATGTGGAAGCATAAAAATAATGTACATGACAATGTTATTTTATATATAAAAAATTAGACTACATTTGTAAATACCTAAAAATATTGTACATTTGCTTTCACATTTTTTGTGAAGCTATATGTGTCTGTGTGTGCACATGTACAAGCATAAAAATAATGTATCTAACAATGTTCACTTTTTCATAATTGGATTGCATATTTAAATATTTGAAATCATTATATATATATATATATATATATAAACTTGTGCATATCCTCAAAACATTCTAGGATATTAATATAACACTGAAACAATAAGATACATTTCTTCAATAGAGTTCAAACTACTTCAAAATTCAAGTCAAATTTTAATATTTTTCCTCTATTTTATATATATATATATATATATATATATATATATATATATATATATATATATATATATATATATATATATATATATATATATATATATAAACTTGTGCATATCCTCAAAACATTCTAGGATATTAATATAACACTGAAACAATAAGATACATTTCTTCAATAGAGTTCAAACTACTTCAAAATTCAAGTCAAATTTTAATATTTTCCCTCTATTCTAGGCACTATTATTAATTTAGACTTCCATTTTGAGAAACAAATAAACATTTAATCAAAATCATTGTAAGGAAATTCCTTTTTTGAAAATGATAACACAACTAAACATTTTCAAGAATGCATTGTTTGTTTTTTCAAGATAACTTTTTGTTTTAAGAATTAATAACTACATTCCAACACAACATCAAAACAATACAGCTTCAATAGAATTATGAACTTTCACAATCCATAATTTTAATAGCAAAAAAATTACAATCTTTATTATTGTAGCATCCCTGGTGGGATCCAACTAGAAATACATTTTTTTTTAAATTAACACATATATAAAAGTAGACTAATCCTAAGAGTCTAATAGAGATTATAAAAGTACTAAAGTGCAATCATGACCAAAATTCATAGTACAACATAAATTATGGGTCTTTAATATCATCAGAGAATGACAACTCAATAGAGAAAGTAATTATAACATTTTAAACTTAACTAATATAAATACACAAAAAACATTGTCTATGTGCATTAATGTATAATTACAACTCTTCATGATACTTTTGTAATAATAAGTACAATATAATACAATGTAAAAATAAGACATTTAGCTACCCCAAAGCATAGTTTTGAAACTTCAAGTATATGTGGCAATCTCAAGTGTTATTTTGATAAGTAGCATTACTGTGGGAAGGGAGGGTATCATTCAAGTATTTTTACACACCAACCATGGACCAATGATTCCCTACACTAATAGCATCATGGAATGGCCCTCCCTTCATGGATAGGTCGATAGTGATGTCATGAGAATCTAGAGAGACTAGCAAGTACTCGTGTGTTGCATTATTTCTAACTAACTGAACATGCAGTGTATCATAGAAAAACTTGATATATTTCAAGATATTGCACATACATGTAAATCATACTCATGAATTGATAATGTCTCACTAAACATGCTTTGGTTAAAGTTTTATGAATATTAATATAAAATGATCTATAGATCTATCAATTTCATGCAAACCACTTGACCAAATTGCCTTCATCTAACAATACAATGCTATTAAACCAGTGAAGTCCATCTCACTCCTTACTGTACATTAGTAATGCAGATTGGTCAAATATAATTCAACTACAATATTCAATAACTTACATCCTACTAAAAAATGCATCACACAATATGTTATACATAGGAGTAATAACAACATACATTTAATCCAGAAAACATATACATGAATCTTTCACTATATTATATCTCATACTAGAAATAATGATTACAAATATACCATCCGAGAAAACATATAATTTAACTATACAATTTAAACAAAATAATTAGTTTTCAGTTATCTACACCCTGTGGCAACCCATATTACCATAGTCTAGTGTTTTAATATTAACTACTCAATATACAAATCAACTCATAAAGTAGTTATAAATACATGGAAACACACATTCATACAATAGCTAGAAAACCAAGAACTTTGTTTTTCCTAAAAACATAAAATATCCAGTTTATCAATTGGTTTATTTTTTGGGTTTTATAAGCAATCATTGGCAAAACTATTTTATTCAATTCTTTCATTTTCTTGATTAATATTTCTCCTGAGAATATTAACTAAAGAAGACTACCTCAATTTTCTAATTATGCTAATATGTAATTCAACGTCATTTGACATTTTTTCATGTTTTAAGCAATCTAAGGGTTTTACAAGTTTTAATACACAATACAAGGTAGCTATGGTTTACCCATTTAATTCCATTCACACATGGTTTGATTATCTATACAATAATTACAAGAACTTAGTTTTATATTACTACTCTCACACTAAATTTACCAATTCAAGTTTTATGTCCACCAGGAAATATAACTCTATTATTGTAGTTATAGGAGAAATCTACCACAAGACTAGAAAGTTTAAAATAAAATCCCCATTTAATTCATTACATAAATCGAGTTTATGAACCATTCTGAGTTCTGCTACAAATGGTGAAAAAATAGAAACCTCCTCTAATAATTTTTCTACTGGCATTAACCGATGCCCATATATGAGATATATCATCTTAATTTTTTCTTAACTAGATTTTAAGGTCTATACCACATAGTTAAATAATATTTGACTATTTAAAATTATAATATTATTATAATATGTTTTTATATACTTAGCTCATGGCATATGTAAGGAAGAATATAATAATTTCCAACTCGAGCTGGTAGTATAATCCAATAGAATATACTCGAGATAATAATATAAGGTTTTAAAGCCTTATCCTATAAACTATATTTTGCTCTACATCATTTATTTTTATTATCATTCTAGGGGTGAATATAAATAGTAGGTTTTATAATTATCTAAAATACCAATTGGATGGAAAAATAAAACAATAGATCATTGCCTTATGGTGCCAAGTTGCTTTGCTGGAAAGAATTAATAAACAAAGACTATAATGCCAGGTAATGTGTATTTATTGTTTATGGCTTCAATTGACCATACGGTGCTAAGATTAACAAATAAAATTTGTTAAAAATTAAAGAATTATTATGAAACTCAACTGGGAAATTAGGTGACACCATAATAATTAATTCATGCTTAATATCAACCAAACCCATCACCTAAACCAAGATTAGCTTGATGCCCTACTAGTTATATAAGATTGCTTATATATTAATATAATTTCATTCAATATAAAATCAAATTATGATGCCTAAGCTTATTTTGTTGGTAAAACCAGAATAAAGATGCGTTATATTAATATTTATTGCTTACGGGTTAAGCAAATCTATATAATATTGGGTTTGAGTTTTTGTGAAAATTTAAACAAATATTTTTTTACATAACAAAATGACATATAAGAGATTTTGACTAGTAAGAAAAAACCAGTTTTAGGTATTGTTTGATTCCCTGTCAAACACTTATGTTAAGTTGACTATATTTACTATGTTATGGTTGACTAAAAGTCTACTATGATAGATTAAATAAGACTCAAACATATAAATTCTCCCATATATTTATAACATGTATTGAAATGCGTAGCAAAAGGCTTAATAATGGTTTCACCATGTTTGGAATACTATTGGAAAAGTAGCAAATAACAACCAAAATTATTACACCCTACCATATGTATTTTTTTATGGTTTGTATGATTCGTATAGTGCCTCAATAGTTGGTTAACCCAGATATGTATAAATTGATTCTTAAAAGATAATCTCCATTATATTTAAGATGCCATAAAATAAATCTTTCTCTTTATACTTTAATTCTCACATAGAGCATGTAATATATAATGTATAAATATTTTTGAGTTTTCAAACAGATCGAAAAACACTAAAAATTTCATTGCCTTCTAAGACTTAAGCTATAACATTATTTTTACTATAATCTAAGCACTTCATACCTATAATTTGTTGAGTTAAATATGTATATGCAGTTTACATTTAATCTGGTATGTTTATACATAGTTTAACACACCTCCTAATATAATTTGTATTTCTCAAGCTCACTATGAACCATAGAAATACAAGATTCAATCTTACTATGCATTTATCAAGATCAAACAAGTATGAATTAAAATCCATCACCTACCTAAAAATTTGTTGATTGATATTTTGTGATTCTTCTACTCAATTTTGTGCCCTTTCTTCTATCTTATCCAATGCATAGACTATGTCAATTCTCTTTCATTCTTTCTCTTAAATAGAAAATATATGCTAAATTCTTTTTCCAAATTTTTGTTTTTGTTTTCATCTTTTTTTTTCTAATTTAAGACCTTTAATTCTTTTTTTAATTTTTTTCTAAAGTTTTTAATTTATTTTTCTCCTTTTCCTAATTTCAATGTTTTTATCTTTTTCTCTTTTTTTAAATAATTCCCTTTTAATATTTTAATATGAAATTTTAATTTCATATTAAACAACTTTAACATTTAATTATACTTAAACAATTTAATAATAAAATCATAAATAATAATCCATATTAAATTTTGTCTTTATTATATTTGTTTCTACATGTATTAATGACACATTAAGCTAAGTACACGAAGAATTTATTTTTATAATCTACATACTCAGGTAATCACATAAAATAGTGATTTAAACAAACACCAAAATAATCATTTTAAATGTATTTTCTATCATTACTAATTATTCTAGTATGTGCATAGTTTTACTAGCTATCTGTAAACCTTCAACATCTCCATTTACACTACCCTCTTTGATGATGCTCTCCCTTCGGCACATTTGAGGGATAGATTATCCTGTGTCCATCTCACAACATGCAATTCATTAGATCATATCTCATGATAAACATAAAAAATAATATAACTAAAATAACATATTAATATGCTTAAAATATAATCCACATACATTAATCAATGCATATTAAATAATCATGTATCATTATCTAACTAAGCAACATTATATTATCCTAAAATAGCTTAAATTTCAAGATTAATAACAAATATAATCAATATCATGTGCATCCATCCATAAATAGTCAAACAGTTTGCTTAGTGAGGAATTAGGATGTAACATCCTTCCCCTTAAAACTAGTCATCGTCTCAGATGACTCTTATTCAAACATATGATATGAAATAAAAATATTGTTCAACTAAAATAACATGAAATAATAGTATCTAATCAAGCAAATAAATGTGTAAATCTACCAAAAAACTCATTATAGTCCTCTCATGTAGCATTATCCTTAAAGTATTGGTCCCACTGGACCTTGTACTATGACATCTCTCTATTATGCAAATGAAATTTATGTGTGTCAATCACCTTAATTGGTTTTGCTATAACCACCTTGGGATCCAAAACCTACAAAGCATTCCAATCCAATGCATGCATAGGATCATCTATATATTTATTAAGTTATGATACATGGAAAACATTATGTAAAAGAGATAAGGTTGGTGGTAACATAAGCCTATACACAACAAGATTGACCACTTATAACACCTTGAAGGGCCCCATATATCTTAGTGACTATTTTACAGACTTCTTGAATTTAATCAAGCTCTTTTATAGTTTTATATGTAAAAACACTTTATCACCAATTGAAAAGTGCCTTTTTATTCTCTACATATCTACATAACTCTTATATCTATCATTAGCCTTGACTAATCTCTACCTGATCAATCTAACTTGCTCTTCCATATCTAAGAACATCTCAAGTCCAAATACTACCCTATCCTCGAACCTGTCCCAACTAATGGGTGTCCTACACTTTCTCCCATAAAGTGCCTCACATGATGTCATATTTAATGCTAACTGGTATAAGTTTTTAAATTCAAACTTAACTAATGGAAGATAATCTTCCCACTTATATTTTGATCCATGTAATACATTCAAAGAAGATCCTTAAGCACTTGATTAACTCTCCTAGTCTGACTATCAATCATTGGGTGATACACTGTATTAAAATTAAGTTACGTACCCAAAGATGAATTCAAAGTTGTCTAAAACCTAAAATTCATCTTTGGATCACTATCCAAAATGATCTTATCTAGTAAACCATGCAACCTATATACTTATTTTTTGAATCTCTTCTCAAGGGTAGGTGCATCATCTGTCAAATTTTTCTTGGTATGAAGTGAGCTACCTTGGTTAGTTTATCAATAATTACCAAGATCATATCATGATTATTTCATGACGTTGGAAATCCTTAAACAAAGTCTATATTGATCACCTACCATTTCCATTCTAGAATATCATGTGGATATAACAATCCAACTGAATGCACATTCTCAGCTTTCACTCACTGACACTCTAGATAATGTGACACATAATTCACTACATTTTTCTTAATTCCTTTCTAGAAATACAATGGTCTAAGCTATAACATGAGCTTGGTTACACCTAGATGTCCTGAATAAGGGGCATCATTTAATTCTTTAAGCACTATGATCTATAAATTCTCTTTATCTAACATATACATCCATCCATTATAGTAATAAATACCATCACTCTCCAAACTAAATCCTTTATACCGATGATTCTGAGTAGTCTCTGATAATGCTTTTTTGACTTGATCATAAAATTCATCTCCTAGAAATAACTAGATCACCCAATCCTTGAATGTAATCCTGATAGTAGTTATAGCTCTTATATACCTTATGTGACTGAGGGTATCAACTACTCTATTCTCTTTGCCTTTGATATAATTGATATAAAAATCATAGTCAAACAAAAAATTAGGCCAACATCTCTCATGATAATTCAAATTATGTTGGGTGAAAATATACTTCAGTCCCATGTTATCCATCTTGAGCTCAAAAGGTTTTCTCAATAAATAATGCCACCATACATGCAAAAGCATGAACAATCAATGCAAGCTCCAAATCATGGGGGCCATAATTCACCTCATATGGCTTAAGCTTTCATGACTCATAAGCCACTACTACTCCATTCTACATAAGGTTTCTATGTAGTCCATCCCCTAATTCATCCATGACTACTAAAAAATGTCCATTAGGGTTTAGAAATCTCAACACTGGTGGAAACGTAAGCCTTCTCTTCAATTCATGGAAAGTTAGTTTGAAATTCTCTGTCGAAACAAACATGTTATTATTTTGTTTTAAGAAAGTAATTAGGTTAACTATCTTAGAAAAGTTTAGAATGAACTTCCTATAATATCCTTCCAACCCCATGAATCTTCTAACCTCATGCACATTCTTTGGTGTTGGCCATTCTATAGTGTCTCTAATTTTTCTTTGATCTACAAAATATCATTTGTAGAGATAATGTGATCCAAATATTGCACCATTTTTTGAGAAAACACATAGTTTAATAACTTACCATAAAGCTTGTGCTTCTGTAACCATTGTAGAACCGATTCTAAATGTTGAAGGTGCTCCTCTTAATTCTTTGAATAGATAAGAATGTCATCTATAAAAACTAGCACAAAATGGTTAAGATAATCTCTGAACATCTATTCATGAGATTAATGAATGCTACTGGAGCATTAATCAATCTAAGTGGTAACACTATAAATTCATAATGCCCATATCAAGTTTTCAACATTGTTTTCAAAATGTCAGCATCCTATATCCTCAATTGATGGTATCCTTCTTGAAGATAAATTTTATAAAATTATTTTTCCTTACATTTTATCAAATAGATCATCTATATGAGGTAGCGGGTACCTATTTTTTATGGTTGCCTTATTCAACATTCTATAATCAATTCATAGTCTAAGGGTACCATCCTTGTTTTTTACAAAGACAACCGGTGCACCCCTTGGTGACACACTTGACCTAATCAACCCTTTATCCAACAACTCTTGAATTTTAGCCTTGATTTCAACCAAATTTTTAGTTTTCATCTTGTACAATGCCTTAGACTATGATTCTGAACCAGGTATGATGTCAATAGAAAAATTAAACTCATGTCTAAGAGGCAAACCCAACAACTCTTCTAGAAACACATTGTGATAATCTCTAATAAATGGGTAATCTTTGAGAGATGGTTCCCTAAGTTCCTCTATTTCATTTATCTTGATGATAAATGCCTTACACCCTTTTCCTTGAGCTTTTTTAAGTTTCATAGCTGAAATCTGCTAAGCTTCAACTCTCTTTTTTCTCCTTTAATTTGTGTCTGATTCCCAAAATCATTAAGACACTCAACTTTCTTCATGTAACAATCAACTTTGGCTTTATGTTTTGTGATCCAATTGACTCCCAAGATCACATCATATGATCCTAAGGTGCTACATATAAATCCACAACTATAGTGAATTTAGGAAACCTAATTTTACCTCCACTAAACACCTATCTACCATGACTTTAGCATCATTCCCATATTATACTAACCATGCATTTGCCATTACACTGGATCTTATAGAAAACTTACTAATCATCTTAAGAGCTATAAAACATTTAATGGCTCTTTTATCTATCAAAATGGAAGTTTAATGGTCAAATAAAGTACGTAAGAGCTCAACAAGTAGTGCCTAATAATTAGCCTATTGATTATCAACTATTGTATGAATCTACTATTGAAAACCACCCTACTGATAATTAAGTAATTTTCCCTTTGACTTTTCCTAGAAATAATAATTAACATAATGATCCTTTATACAAATGAAACACCCTCCTCATGGTCCTTTCCTAAAAAAAAATTAGTTTCCCTTCTAACTATCTTTGGATTCATTAACCTATTTCTTATTTCCTGATCCATTATTGAACTTAACATTATGATTCTTAAACTATTTCTTAGAGTCTCCACTCCTCTATTTCAAATTATTCTTATTGAAGTTTTACTTAGAATTACCAAATCTCTTTTTGAATCTATCCCTGTCTTGTGAAAGAGACTTTATATTCTATACCTTCTTGACCACCTTTTCAAAGATCTAGTTTATGGTGGAAGGTCTATGAATATCTACCTCTCCATCAATCTGGGGCCTCAAATCCATGACAAACTTATTAATTTGAAACCTCTCATCCCCTTGATACTAAGGTACATACTTCAGCAATTTAGTGAACTGTTCCCACTACTCATTCACTAAAATATCACCCTGCTTCAAATTCTAAAAATTTGTAAGCTTATAATCAAATTATATCTATGTGAGACACTATGATCTAAATAAAAATCACAAATTGATCACAAGTAGTGGTGGTCAAATTTAGATTCATTTCTAACCTTTTATTGGCCCACCAGGTAGCTACCTCAATAGCCAATTGATATACTCCCTTTTATTGACCTTGGAATAGTTTTGAATTTCAAAATACTTCTTCATCTCCATCAACCATGCCTCAGCTCCATCACCTAGAAAAATTCTATCAAACTTAGGTGGATTCACCTTCTTCATGTCTCAGGCCAACTCCATAGCAAATTGAGCTCTAGCATCCTATGGATTTTCCTACTTGATCAGATTCTCTTCAAGTTCATCCTACTCATCCTCTCCTTCATGGCCATGAACCACCTACTCTAGAGCTATAATCTAATCTATGGTCTCATTCATGACTGTAAGAAGTTGATCCATCTTTGATGACTAGTTAGTGGCAAATCGACTAAAATCAAATGGAGGGTTGTTGTCACCAACATTTGAAGGGCCCTCAGAATTTTCACCTTACCATCCTTCTTTCTATAAATATAAGGATATGAAATCATCAGTGGACTCATTAGGTCTTAGAGTTTGAGCCATATCTCTGATACCACATGTAACATCCCTACATAGATATAACTGGAAATACGTAATTTTTTAATTAAATTAACACATATATAAAAGTATATTACATCCTGAGAGTCTAACAAAGATTTAAAACTATTCATGTGAAATCATGATCACAATTCATATTATAGATTAAAATATAGGTCTTTAATATCATGAGATAATAACAACTCAATATAGAATGTAATTACAAAATTCTAAACTCAACTCATCTAAATACTCAAAAACCACTATCAATGTGCATCAATGTATAATTACAACTCTTCATGATAATTTTGAAATAGTAAGTACAATATAATATAATGCACAAATAAGATACTTGGATATCATGGAGCATAGTTTTCAAACTTCAAGTATCTAAATAAATCTCAAGTGTCATCTCGATAAGTAGTACTACTATTGGGAGGGAGAACATCATTGGAGCACTTTTCTACACCAACCATGGACTAATGATCCTTTGCACTAATCTTATCAAGGAATGGTCTTCTATTCATAGATGGGTAAATAGTGATGGCATAAGAATCCAGAGAGACTAGCAAGTACCCATGTAATGTATGATTTTTAACTAAAAAAATATGTAGTATATTATATAAAAACTCAATCTATTACAAGATATCACACATACATGTAAATCATACTCATGAAATGATATTGTCTCACTTAAAATACTTTGTCCAAAGTTTTACAAATATTAATATAAAATGATCTATAGATATATTAATTTCATGCACACCATTTGATCAGATTGCCTTCATCTAATAATGTAATGTCAGTAAGCCAGTAATTCTATCTCACTCCTTACTCCAAATTAGCAATGCATATTAGTCAAATACAATTTAACCACAAGATTCAATAACTTACATTCTACTAAAAAATGCATCACATGACACACTATACATAGGATTAATAATAACATACATTTAGTCCATCAAACATATCCATGAATTTTTCATTATATTCTATCCCATACTAGAAATAATGATTACAAATATACCATCCAAGTAAACATATAATTTAATTGTATAATTTAAATAATACAATTGGTTTTCAATTATCTACACCCTATGGAAACCCACATTATCATAGTCTAGTGTTTTAATTATAACTACTCAGTATATAAATCATCTCATAAAGTAGTTATAAATACAAGGAAACACACATTGCATACAATAGCTATAAAACCTAGAGCTTCATTTTTCCCAAAAACACAAAATGTCCAATTTATCTATTGGTTTATTTTTGGGGTTTTACAATCAATCATTGGCTATACCATTTTATTCAATTAATTAATTTTTAAGGTTAATATTTCTCTTGAGAATATTAACTAAAGACTACCCTAGTTTTCTAAATATGCTAATATGTAACTCAATGCCAAACTCTGCATGATGGGTTTTCATGTTTTAAGGAGTCTAAGGGTTATACAAGTTTTAATCAACAATAAAAGGTATCTATGGTTTACATTTTTAACTCCATTTACACATGGTATACAATAATTACAAGAATTTGATTTTATATTACTACTCTCACACTAAAGTTACCAATTCAATTTTTATGCCCACCGAGTAATATAACTCTATTATTTTAGTTATAGGAAAAATCTATCACAAGACTAGAAAGTTTAAAATAGAATCTTTATTTAATTTGTTACATAACTCAAGGTTATGTTTTGAGTTACAATATAAAGGGTGAAGAATTAAAAACCTCCTCTAATAATGTTTCTATTGGCATTTATTGATGCCCATATATGACATATATCATCCTAATTTTACATAACTACATTTCAAGGTCTATACCACATAGTTAAATAATTTATGACCATTTAAGATTATAATATTATTATAATATGTTTCTATATACTCAAATCATGGCATATATAAGGAAGAATATAATAATTACCAACTAGGGATGAAAGTATAATCCAATAGAATATACTTAGGATAATAATATAAGGGTTTAAAGCCTTATCCTCTAAATTCTCTTCTGCTCTACACCATTAATTTATGTTATCATTTTGAGGGTGAATATAAAGAGTAGGTTCTATAACTATCTAAAACACCAACTAGCTAGAAAAAGAAAACAACAGATCATTGCCCTGTGGTGCCAAGTTACTTTGCTAGAAATAATTAATAAAAAAAGACAATAATGCAATGCAATATGTATTTATTGTTTATGGCATCAACTGACCGTATGGTACTAATATTAATAGATAAACTTTGTTAAAATTTAAACAATTATTATGAAGACCATCTGGGAATTTAAGTGACACCATAATAAGTAATTTCTACTTAATGGAAGCCAAACACATTGCCCAAACCAAGAGTAGATCGATGCCCTACTGGCTATATAAGACTATTTATATATTAATATAATTTAATTCAATATAAAATCAAATAATGATACCTAAGTTTATTTTTTTGGTAAGACCAAAATTAAGATGCCTTAAATTAATATTTATTATTAATGAGTTAAGCAGATCCATATGATGTTGGGTTTACAATCTTGTGAAAATTTAAACAAATATTTTAATGTGTAATAGATTAACATATAACAAATTTTAATTAGAAAGAAGAAACTAGTTTTAGGTTGTTGAAAGTAGATACTGAGAGGGGGGTGAATCAGTATACAACAATACACATTCAATTCTAAAACCATTATATCATTCATAAACATATCTAGCAAGATAACCATGAAAGCACATGCATCCAAAGCATGAACAAGAGCATATATCACATCAACAAAACATATATGTGGGAAACCCTCTTAGTAAAAAACCCACTAAACATTATAAGATGGACTACAATCCTATAATGACAAGATCCAATTTAGACCAGCTACAACTGATCAAAGAAATACAATCCCTTATTTTAATGAGACTATGATCTCATAAGAAGCTACTACAACTATATAGCTGAGTAGCCACAACAAATAGACCTTTAACAAGTTTCACCTTACAAGGAGTATATAACCCCCTAAATGTTGAGCAACCACAACAACACCTATGAACATCCCCACCATTGAACTAATGTCTTTAACATCTGATGATGGACCTCTTATTATCACTCTTCACCTTCAATTTTTCACCCAAATCTCCTTATTGGCCAAAGAACATTACATACTTGAACCAAAACACAAAGATTAATAAGGACACATTACGTATCCCAACTAACCCCACTTTTCAACTCTTCACTCACACTGAATCTTAAAACATGCAAGATCACTATTATGACATCAAAAATATGACATATAGGTCATACACACCATCATTATCTTGATCTACACTTTAAATCATTCACTTGGCATACATATTCTTCACCTTGCCTTCACTCACCATACACACTCTCTCAAACAACCTCTTGAGCATACTCACTCATTCTACCTCTTTTAGGCTTATTAGGTTTAATGACCTATGTGATCATCTCCATCACCTTGATCAAAAAAACATGTTTGATCTTCTTTACTCTTTTCTAGTCCTCACTAACCTTTACCTTCTCTTTCAAATGTTCTCTCCTTCACTTTGCTCCACATTTTCACATGCCTCTTACAAGTCTCTCTTAAGTCTAGAAATCAATTTCTTTGATTTCACTATTTATAGAGCATTGATGATCACCACCATCTTGGTTGGCCAATAGGTATGACTTAACCCTTAAATCATCTATCAAATCAACACAAAACTCAATTCCATCCACATAGGTTGACCAAAGCATCTATGGGTCACCCTTAAGTAGCTACACATTTTAATTAGGCCCTTGTAGCTCTTATAGGTCTCATGTAGACCTATACACACATTTAGCACAGAAATGAGAAAAATAAAACCATAACACCAATTATAAATTCATATGTCTACTCTACATTACCCCCTATTCATCCTTAAATGATCATAGTAATTTATGCTCACATTTGCATATGCTCAATCAACTCAAACACTAACCTAGTGCATAGAAACACCATGAAGGAGCACATAGTCAACTTTATAAGCATTGTTCATACTAAGGATAGATTTATCACACCTAAAAAATCCATATATATAATATTTATGGAGTCTACAACAATTTCCAATAGCTAATACATCATGAAACCTTGAGACAACATCAATATAAGCTCAAATTTCTTTCTCGGGCTACTTGTAGAACATGCATGAACACATAGTCAAATTTGAACCTTCATAACTTTGAATATGCACATTTTCAAATATTTAAATATGTATTTTCAGATTTACCTTGGATTCCTCTAAAAATTCACTTTTTAAACCATCAACAAATTATACCTGTATCAAAAGATATGGCTAAATTATAGAGCACTAGTTTTTCTTTTGTTAAATTCAAATAGTCATAGTTAAAAATCAATCATCTTGTTATCATCTCATGATCTCACTACTTATATTAAAAATGTACCATCAATATTATTTTAAGTATCTTTACCTTTACCTTTGATTACTCACCATTGGATCTTCATATTGACTATTTGACCTAATGTGCTCCATTGATCTGATGTACGTAGCTCAATCTTTATTTATGTTAAATATTGGAAACTTTAAAATCATCTCACTCAATACACACCATTGATCTATATTTGTACGAACACCTACTTACCATCAAAAATTATAAGTAGCTTAGTCTTTATCTCTGCCTATCATTAAACTTCAAAAACTTGGCATCATCTCATTCCTTCTTGACATCCTGAAACAAACACCTTCTGTTAATCATTAGTGGGATAGTATGCATACAAGGTGCCATCATAACATATTGGCATGTCAGTAGTCAACAAGGTTCCATCGTAGCATAATGACATGTCAGCCATCTGCTTGGTCAGCATACATGGGATACTTAGTCACTAAATGTATTCCATTTTGAATAGATTGCATGGATTTGGTTTTTCTAACTAGGGAAGCCTATATTAACATCAACATTGTTGTAGATTCCAAATGTAGTCTATTGTAACTAGGCACCTAAGATAGAGGTAGTAAAGTATGTATATATGTAAGTTTTGAAGAAGGGGAAGAGATTAGACATTGATGAATTGATTCTGAACCATGTATAAGAGACTTTTGTATGAGTGTTATGTAATGAGTTAGTTTCTATGTAATAATTATCCATTTCCATGTTTATGTTATAAAACTTGTTCTAGGATAATTCTGTAGACTTTAATATTATCTGTGATTATGTTGCACTATATATATATATATATATATATATATATATATATATATATATATATATATATATATATATATATATATATATATATTCTAGATATGAGGCTATTTAAATTATGTAATAATGGATGAATTTAAACTATCAATTAGAAAGGAATTCATTTGAGACTCACATCAGTTCAAATATCTATGGGTCTAGTAGTTCTATTGAAGGTCCTTAAAAAAATTTGTTTCTACTAATTAAGAGCTCATTACCTCTCCCATAGTTATCCTTTAATCAGAAAGTTCTACGAAACTAGGAACCTATGCTAAAAATGGTGTGGTGAGTCTGTTGTTAAATAAAGGATATGCTCTAGTGGTTACCCAGTTATAGAGATTTGGAAGAATGGTGGGATCAAAAAATATCTAAGTTTGCATAGAAAGAGGTGAGAAGGATAGGGTGTACTGAAAAGGAACTTATAGAGAATCATATGTATGGTGATGTAAATGAAATATTTTGGTGTGAATTTCTTGGTCTACTTGGTACATGGTTAGCATGATTAGAATAATTTTATTTCTAGCCTAGATCTGCATTTGAAATGTAGTGGATTGATGATCTAATTAAATAATTTCAAATCTTGGAGGTTACTTAGACCCATGCAATTAATCACTAGATACAAACCACTATATATGGATATATAATGGAATTTATAGTTCATGGTTATATTTATTTTGATGTTGCACAAGACTTATTCATATGGGGGATTAGAGGAAAGTTTTTTCAGTCAATACTAATTCTTATCAAGATGTTGATCATTGAAAAATCCAAATTGCCCTGCCCATCCATGATGGAGTAGTCTTTTTGAGCACTATGGGGATGTGTGTGGTTGGGATATGAGATGGTGTGGAGATAATCAAGAAATTTGGTTAAATAGAAACCAGATGAGGATTCCATATGAAAGGGACTGGAAGAAGCTTATAGATATAAAGTGAGTATTGTGACAGTAAAAGAGGTGGAATATATCAAGAAGTTTAAGAGCAATTATGAGTATAGGTAGTGACAAAACTAATAGTAGAGGCTAAATAGTTGTAAGAGATCAAAAGGAGGATGAACGAGTTGATGCAAGGATATGAGAGAAAAGATTTGATGAGTGAGAAGGACCTAAGATTAGTGAAATAGATGAGTAAGTAAAGAAGCAGGTAGAAGATGTTAATAAAGGAAAAGGAATTGAGGAAGGTAGTTTAATAGATGGTAGTAGATCATAGTCATTTAAGGAGACATCTTTAATTTTTGTAGGAGAGTTGTCTAATTTTAGAGGCAAGGTCAACTGTAGGCATAATATTGGGTCAACTTTTTGCACAAGGAGAATCAGATAAAAAGAATTTTCACCCCTTCAACACACATCACCTGAGCCCATATTTTATAGAAATACCCCTATTTACATTTAGCCACACATATTTGAAGGTCAAAGAGAGTAAGAGATCATGAAATTAAGAAGTATCAAAGACTTAGTAGATTCCAATTTTGAAAGAACCATAAAAGGATTCATCGAATCACAAAAGAATTATTTAAGAGAAGTACAACTAATTTGATTGACCCCTTTTTGATTGAACAAGTTGTTGATTGGGTGTCATAGATTAAATTTTTTTCTAAGGAGAATAAAATGTGAATAGACACCATTATAGATATTGGAGATGAGTTAGAGGCATTTTGTTCACCTGAGTGATCTCCATCCCCTCTGTGATCTCAAGAATATTATTTATTTTCACAAGGCTTCGCATTTTTTACAAATACACTATTAGTGGGAGATAGTTCTACTGGGTTTGCAATACCATCACCATAAACACCACCAGTGGTCACTCCTCCTCAAGTAACAACACCACTTACATCACAAAAAAATTCACAAATATTGATCCCGTAAATTATAGTATCATTACCACCATCTAGAGGAGCACATATAATGCTTCCTTTACATCTGACACTAAGTAATATGGATTTATATCTTGGTGCCTTTATCACATTAGCACCTTATGATGGAACTAAAATTATAGAGCAATACCTACTTATGTGTGACATGAAATGGTATGCTAAAGCCATTGTCGATGAAAATATTAAGAAGTATGAGCTTATTGGTGCCTTGTCAAGAAGAGCATTAGAGTTCATGTTCTATAGAGAATTAGGAACAATAAGTTTTGATGATGTGAAAAAATGGTTGATTGTAGAGTTTAAGGTTAAGAAAATTATGAGACAAACCATACAAGACCTCAAAGAAATCCATTAAAGTCCCAGAGAAACTATTCATGATTATGACCACATATTTTTTATGTGGTTAACAATGTTGAATTTTCTTTAGAAGATAAAGATAAGGCTATTTGGTTCATTGAAGGACTACGACCAAATTTCTAGTTTGTGATAAAACACACCAAATTTACTAATTAAGCACAAGATAGAACAACCACAATATGAGTGGAGAAAATAAAAGATTATGTTTTTCTAATAGAGAGTAAAACATAGTTAGAAAGAACACTTCAAGCTATTTTGCAGTGGTTAGAGATTCCATAGACTACTCTTGAGTGACCTCAAATCAGTCTCTAGTGTATTGAGTGTGGTAAGGAATGCCACCACATAAATGAATGCCCAAAATTATGTACAAAGTTATGTAACATATATCACATAATGGTGCATTCAATATCTCATTGTCACTTACTACATTAGTATGTAAGTAATCCATAGAGTATGTACTATAAATTTTGCAAATCTACCAATCATGAAGATAAGGATTGTAGGGCTCTACAAGAATTGAAAGAAGAAATTACAAAGAATGTCTTTTCAATAGCTTCACAATAAGTGCCATCAACATCACAAGCTTTTATGAGAATAGAAAATACTCCCACCAGTGTAGCATAGACTGGGTTGGCATGGGCTTAGAATGCACAACTATTTCAACCACAAGGATTAGTTGGTGGAGTCTAAGTTGTGCAACCTCTACATTATGCTCACCAATCTACCTAGAATCTTGTGCTTCCCCAGGCTCAACAAGTTGGCTAGGTTCCACCTATAAATCAACCCTAATATGGTGGTTATGATGATTAACAATACCAATAAGGTTGGAATGTATCATAGGTCACACCAAACTTTGGGGCACAATAGGTAGATGGCTAGGGATATCAAGGGAATAGAGGTGGTTTTAGACGTGGATACCATGATGGTACACAATGAGGATGTGTCACTAGTCCTAGAGGCTCTATTAGATGTTATTTATGTGGTGAACCTAATCATGTACAATAAAATTTCCCCACAAATCCACAATGGTAAGCCTATTATGTATACTATCAAGTATTTGAATAACATGATACTCATGACTACCTTGTTTTAAAAACATAATGTAAAGATCAGACTATGAAAAATGTAAATCAAGTTAGTTTTTGAGCCCAACCATAATGCATTTATGCAATCAACAACAAGAATGTAGTACACACAAGGATTACCTCCTTTAGAGATGGAAATAGATTTTGGCATATGAAAATCTAAAGTAGATACCTATATAGAACTAGTAAAGGAGAAGGGATTCATGAAGGAAGTTGTGCAAATTATACAAAATATCCAACAACAAGGTTTATCTATAGAATATGAAGCTAAAATTGATGTGCAAATGTATGGGTAGATTTTACGAATCATGAAATAGGAAGGGGTTGTAACAATATTGATAGACTTGATGAAATTGCTTAATACTCTATGAAATAAAGATTTATCATAGAATATCACTAATCTCTTGTACAATCTAATCGAATGTGAACATAAGGGAAAGGAAAGACCAAATAAGATGGTTTGGTATGTTAATACAAATAAACCATGAGATTTTGATGCTAGAGTTGATATTGAGATAGTAGGGTATGAGATACCAAATGATGTGTTTGATTTTGGGAGCACTATGAATATGATCCCATGATCTACCTAGGAGACCATTGGCAGACCATCTTTGAGTTACATTCCCATAACTCTTAGTCTAGTGGACTATGGTAGGATAAATCCCATAAGATGACTAGAAGATGTGGAGATTACAGTTGTATAGTTAACTTTACATGGTGATTTTGATTTAATAGATATGAAGACAAATGAAATGCACTAACCAGCTTTGTTGGGGAAAAAGTGAGCATATGATGGACAGATGAACATCAATAGAGTAATGAATCAAATAGAGTTACACCAAGATGACCATATAATCATCATCTTTCTTAATAGATATGTCAAATCATACATAAATCCCAGGGAACTTGATTCTCCCTATGTATCAAAAGGTAATAGATGGATGTGAATTACGATGCAAAGTGTTCTTGATATACAATGTAACATATTAATTAAATAGTATAGTTCTATTTTAAAAGCAATGATAGCTACTAAACTATGTGGTAAGTGTTCTTTCAAATCTTTGAATATTTCCATAGAGAAATAAGATGAAGTACAATCTTTATCTATTCACTCACCTTCAGAGTCTGATATAGATGTGTTATATAAAGTTGGTTTTATGAAGCATGATTACATTAAACCTACTTCTGAAGGTATGCTTCTATGGGATCAAACTTCTTTTATTAGCGGTGATTCTGATACTTAGATGCTCAATTGGGCTCAAAATGATCACAATCTTAAACTTTTGTGCATGGTTTATGTGACTAATCGATAAATTCCTTAGTACTTTGCCATTAAAGATATTTGTGACTTTATAATGTGGTTCCAAATGCATATACTAGAGGAAAATCAAAGGGTAAGTACTCTTAATTATGCATTGAAGGGAGTTGTAACTAACTAGTAGGTAGTACATCACACTAGTAGTACCACATGGGTAAAAGTGTGTGAATTTCTTATTACATGGTTTCAATTGCTCGTGGATGTAATATCCCCTATTTCCCTTGAATTTTGAAACTTGATATTTTTTGACTATTTCTCTGTATTTTTCCTTTTGATGTTTTTGCATGAATAAAGATGAAATTTTTCAAGATAAATTCAAATAAACAAATAAACCACAGTATAATCTCTTAACTGGTAATCAATGATCTTATTTATTCATCCAGATGATTACAATAGATGTCCTCTATCATGCATATAAAAGAATATGAAAATATTGTCTTAAAACCTTGGTCTTTTGCAAATCTGGAAATAAAACCTGAATCTAGAACGGCTCGGGTTTCTGAGTCAAAACATAGTCACCAACGTCGGTTATATTGCCATTGTCGAGCGATATATTGCCAACGTCAGTCTCAGTCAGTTGATCTGCTCTACCATCGTCGGTATGAAGTCGACCGATGTCGGTCTCTGGACTATCGATGTCAGTCTCTGAGCTGCCTGCGGCTCTATATGACCTGATGGAGAATTGTACAGAATTACACAGATCGATACAGATTCCATACAAAAGCAAGATAATATGTTGTGGCCTATATTTTGGATACCTGATCTCAAGATCTCTATTTGGATAATTTATTGAATCAAAACCTAATGAAATAAATACCTGAAATACCTGTGATAACTCTTGTGTGAAGTTATCTCTCAAATTGGCAATAGATCGGCTTATCTTTCACAACCTCTGAATCACACACAATTAAGAGTGGTCATTCTCCAATGCAAATGGAATACTGGAACCCTTGGCTCAGTCTTTATAGAAGAATTCTTAGCAATAATCAATAATCATTCATAATCATTTCAACTCCCTCCCATGAGAAACCCTTATACCCTCAAAAAGGTCTGTTTGCCCTAATTAGGGTTTCTTAAATTAGAATTAGGGTTTCTTAAATTAGAATTAGGGTTTCTTAATTAAAATTAGACCAAATAATTAATATTTGATTAAATCAATCAAATATTAATATCTCCCTCAATACATGTCAGATCCTCAAACCGTCTGAAGCTGGGGAACCAGGGAGTGATTCCGCATGTGACCATACCATAACCGGGGTGCTCCGCTACATGTTGAATATCCCTAAAAAGTATAAGCTCAGACAAATGTCTTTGAAAGAGCCCAAACAAAAGCCAACTAGTAAAATTATGCTAATCAAAGCCAAGCCAAGCTCCATCAAGACCCTCTATCCATCTTATTAGCCTACAAGGGTCACATAATAGGCTAACCATCAACTCTGAACATGTCAACTAAAAAGGGGACATGACAATCTGCCCCTCTTGAAATTGCTTGCCCTCAAGCAATCGCTGAATGATAAATCAATCAATCCACTAGGATCCCAAATGTAGTCATGATCTACACTTGCGTCAATCAACACAAACTCCATGCCATGACTATCACAACTCTCATCCAATGGCGTCACATCATCCCAAGTATCCCAACATCCCATCCATGAATGGAAATCAACTGGCAACTCAAGTAAACTCCTCACTTGAATAATATATGAATCTGGAATGTGAATGCTAGACATGCTCATATCATCATCAACATGTGACCCAACTATAACAGAAAGTGGAGTCCCTGCCACATGTGCTAACTCCTGAACTGAACTCACATCAAGACAAATCTCATCCACATATCTCTCCTATGTTGGTGCCAATGTGCACTCGGTAGTGCACTCTCCCATATCGTGAGGTATGAGTCTCTCCATCCGATGAAAAAAAATATTTTTGATGTTGCTACCCCATATAGCCTTAAGAATATGTGTCCTCCCACCAACATCAAAATGAACCTCCATGTCCTTAAGACAAAGAGTGACTTCCTCAAGGGAATGAAGCCACTTCATACCCAAGACTAAGTCTATATCCCCAATGTTTACCACATAATAATCAGCCTTAAACTCATAGTTGTTTAAGCGCAATGGGAGGTCCCTAATCATCTGCTCACACCTAAGAGTGTGACCGTCAGCCACCTTAACTCTAATGCCCTCGAAATCTTTGGTAGTGAGTCCACGCTTTTCCACAAATCTAGCATCTATAAAATTATGTGTGGCTCATGTATCAAGAAGGGTGGTGACCCTCTGTCCTACCAAAACTCCACAGAGTCTGAATGAATCATCTGACTGAATGTTGGATAGGTGTGCCTCCTGTATGTGAAGCTCTAAATCTGCCTTTGCCTTAGGCTCTGAAGCCTCTGCCTCTAACTCCTTAGAACTATCCTATTGTTTGGAATTTTCTAATTTTGAATCCTCATAATACACCCACATCACACGATTTGCCTTTCCCTTAGGCCTCAAAGGACAATCGTGATTGGCATCATACGGACCTTTGCAGTAGAAGCAAAGCTTTTTCTTGCGTAGATTGTTAAGAGCCTCTTGATCCAAAGGTGGTGCTCCTGAATTTGCTTTTGAATCATTCTTAACACCTAATTTATTTTTGTTGAAATCTAATCCCTCTCTATCTCCATTAGAGCACTTATGGTCCCTGGATGAAGAAGTACCTCTAGAGTTAAATTTACTGGATGGCGCTGCCATCTCCATACTATGCGCCTTCTTCATAGCTACCTGTAATGAAGGAGGATCAAAGCCTTTGATCTAACCTCTCAATGGTTCTGTCAATCCCTCCATGAAGAGCACCACAAGTCACCTCTCTAAAATGTTAGGAACCATAACTGATAACTTTTGGAAGTCACCAATGTAAGACTCTAGACTACCACTCTGGCGCAACTGTGCCAACTCTCAAAAATAGGATTCTGGATCCCTCCTGTCAAAACGCTCCACTAGCCTATCCATAAACTCCTGATAAGATGTGATCTGATCATGATGGAGTGTCACCATCTCGTGCTGCCACCAATCGTGAGCTACTCCCTCAAGATGCAGTGTCGCATATCTGATAGCATCTCCCTCATCCATTGGACGTAATGTGAGAAATGTGTCTAGCTTACTAATCCAGGCCTGTGTTGTGACCTTACCACTACTGTCAAACATCGCTAGTGTGATCCTACTCGTAGCATGCTTCAGATCATTATTCTGGTGTCTAGGTCTCCAATCCTATCGACCTCAGTTATGCTCTCTCCTTTATGTGATGAACCGATCAAAAGTAATCCTCTCTCTGACCTCAGGTGATAATAACTCCCACTCCTCATTCGCTGCCATAAGTGTGTCAACAAATAGGGGATCTCCTACCACCTCCTCTACTAGAGCCTCTGGTTCCTCCTAAAAAAACATAGGCCATGTAGGCCTATCAGCTATCCTGGAATGGGTCAGTTGTGGTCTCTGATTAACAGTAGCACTTCTGTTATTTGCTTGTTCCCCATTCTATCTAACATGTGGATTCATGCTCTCTACCATAGTAGTGAGTGCCTGTATTACCTGATTCATCTACTACTAGCCTGTAACCATAACTCAGAAGAATTCTCTGGTGTCCTGATCATCATTATGCCTGTGGCCCATGTGTGGGCTACCCTCACACCTGTCACTCATGGTGATTGTCTGTTGTTCTAAAACTTGATCGCCTTCAAGCAAAGCTCTACTGTGTGTGAAATACCTGTATGGTCCCAAATCTTGTGGCTACATAAGATTGTCAAACCCTCAGGATGGCAGGATTTAACTCTGATACCACTGTAATATCCCCTATTTCCCTTGAATTTTGAAACTAGATATTTTTTGACTATTTCTCTGTATTTTTCCTTTTGATGTTTTTGCATGAATAAAGATGCAATTTTTCAAGATAAATTCAAATAAACAAATAAACCACAGTATAATCTCTTAACTAGAAATCAATGATCTTATTTATTCATCCAAATGATTACAATAGATGTCCTCTATCATGCATATAAAAGAATATGAAAATATTGTCTTAAAACCCTGCTCTTTTACAAATCTAGAAATAAAACCTGAATCTAGAATGGCTCGAGTTTCTGAGTCAAAACACAGTCATCGACATCGGTTATATTTCCGTCGTTAGTCGATATACTACCAATGTTGGTCTTAGTCAGTCGATCTGCTCTGTCATCGTTGGTATGAAGTCGACCGATGTCGATCTCTGGACTACCGATGTCAGTCTCTGAGCTGCCTATGGCTTTGTATGACCTGATGTAGAACTATATGAAATTGCATGGATTGATACAGATTATGTACAGAAGCAAGATAATATGTTGCGGCCTGTATTTTGGATACCTGATCTCAAGATCTCTATCTGGATAATTTATTGAATCAAAACCTAATGAAATAAATCCCTGAAATACCTGTGATAACTCCTGTGTGAAGTTATCTCTCAAATTGGCAATAGATCGACTGATCTTTCACAACCTCTGAATCATACACAATGAAGAGTGGATGTTATCTAATGCAAATGGAATACTAGAACCCTTGGCTTAGTCTTCACAGAAGAATTCTTAGCAATAATCAATAATCATTCATAATCATTTCAACTCCCTCCCATGAGAAACCCTTATACCCTCAAAAAGGTGTGCTTGCCCTAATTAGGGTTTCTTAAATTAGAATTAGGATTTCTTAATTAAAATTAGACCAAATAATTAATATTTGATTAAATCAATCAAATATTAATATCTCCCTCAATACATGTCAGATCCTCAAACCGTCTGAAGCTGGTGAAACAGGGAGTGATTTTGCATGTGACCATACCATAACCGGGGTGCTCTGCTACATGTCGAATATCCCTAGAAAGTAGGAGCTCAAAAAAATGTGTTTAAAAGAGCCCAAACAAAAGCCAACTAGTAAAATCTGCTAAGCAAAGCCAAGCCAAGCTCCATCAAGACCCTCTATCCATCCTATCAGCCTATAAGGGTTGCATAATAGGCTAACCATCAACTCTAAACATGTCAACTAAAAAGGGGACATGATAGTGGAAGTGCAAAAAACATGGCCTATGCTCCATGAAGGATAATGTCCACAAGATCATATTTAGTAGTGTGTTAAAGTATGGATGGTCAAAGAAATCAATTCAAATTATTGGTCACATTTTTTTATCTACACATTAGGGGTTTTTCTTACTACTTGGTACATTTACCAAGAATGCCATAAAGAGACTCAACATTGGATCTAATTATAGAATGATTTTATTCAAACTTTTATATTTGAAAGCAACAACCCACTAGTGAGTAGTGTGTTATAAAATATGAAAACACTTCTATGTCATGGATAAGTAGAATGTTTGTGCAATGACCATGCCTCATAGCTAGAGGAAATTGTAGCTCATGAACTTATTTATGTTGTCACCATAGAAGTCAAGCACAATCAACAAGATGCTTGAGATCTTATTGACACTGTAACTATGGGGACTCTATGGAGTGTAAAATCATAAATGGGAATTCAACCTTGCCATCTTATTCAATAAGAGTCTATTGATGACCCTGATTCAGTTAGTGAGGACTCTTTAGAACTCATAGAGTTTTTTGAGCATGAGCCAGACTATGAAATAGTACCAAAACCTTTGAATGAAGAAGCTAAAGAAGATCAATTATGATAGATACATTTTATAGAATAAAAAGGTGAGCAAGCCATCCTACAGTCCATCCTAAAGGAAGAATACCAAGTTTATTAGGAACCTATAAAGGAAAAAATAGTGAACATTGGGTCTAAAGCATCCTTGAAATTGGAACATGTTGGAGACTATTGGGAACAACAATAACATTTTGGAAGCATTATAACTTCTCTAGGATTATGCAGATGTGTTTCCAACTACTTTTGTAGAAGTTAAAGGGGTAGATCCATATTTAGGGGAAATGCATATAGAACTTAAGGAAAGTGCACAACCGATTAAGAAGAGGACATACCATCTCAATCCTAATATGAAGATGAAAGTTAAATCTGAATTAGATTGTATGAAAAATGTAGGAATAATATTTATAATGAAAAAATCAAAATAGGTAAGTCTTATGGTAGTACAACTAAAGAAAATAGTCAAGATTCATATCTGTGAATACTACAACATCTTAAATAATGCTTGTGTTAATGATCCTTTTCCAATACCATTTATTGATGAAGTATTAGAAGTTGTAGATGGACATGAGGTGTATTCATTCACTAATGGATTTAGTGGGTATCATCAAATACCTATAGTAACTGAGGATAAAACTAAGACAACATTTGCTATAAAATGGGGGTCATTCTCATATAAGGTAATGCCATTTGATCTTCAGAATACACCTATTTTTTTCTTTAGGGCCATAGTAACTCCATTCAAGGACTTTATTCATGATTTTTTGGAGGTATATTTAGATGATTTGGAAGTTTATTCATTGTTTCAATAACATTTATCAAAATTAAGACTCATGTTGGAAAGATGTACAGCACTCAAGATTGTGCTTAACTTAAAAAAATGTTTATTTTTCACACCATTTGGTGTTCTTTTAGGCCATGTAGTAAGGGAATCTTGGTGAACCAAGTGAAGATTGCAATGATAGTTATTATGCCACCACAAAATTCCTCAATAGAGGTGTGATACTTTTTAGGACACATTGGGTATTATGGAAAATTTATTAAAGGGTACACAGTTATTTCGACCCTGATGGAGAAATTAATATGTAAAGGTGTTCCTTTTGTATGGATAGAAGATTTCCAAACAACTTTTGTGGATCTAAAACATCAATTTATTACTGTGCCAATCCTTATTTTTCCTGATTGGGGTAAAAATTTCCATATACATGTGGATGCATCAAGAATCACAGTTGGTGTAGTACTTGCATAGCTAGGAGAAGGAAGCTTGGACCACCCAATCCACTTTACAAGTAGAAAATTTCCTACGACCATGAAAAACTATACCACAACTAAAAGGAAAGCTCTAACAATTATATTTGCTCTACAAAAATTAAGACATTATTTATTGGCTACCCCATTTGAATTATTTACAAATCATCAATCTGTATGATATCTGGTAAACAAGCCACTGTTGGGTAGAAGGATATCTCATTGGTTGATGATTTTCTAGGAGTTTCATTTTTGAATCAATATAAAACTAGGGTGGAAAAATGTTGGCCCTGATAATCTTAGAAAATTTTATAATTGTGAGGACCCAGAGGACATCTCCAGAGTCTCTTGATGCTCATTTGTTTAGAATTTCTATGATTCTTGAATACTTGGCTGAAATTGCATAGTTCTTGGAGTAGGTGACATTACCCACACAGTACACTGAAAAAGAAAAGAGTATCCTCTTAACCAAGGCACTTCCTTTTATCATTATAAATGGATTCTTTTATCATATGGGGAAAGATGAGGTCTTGTGAAGAGTAGCCCTAGAGCATGAATGACCACAAGTATTAGAAAAGCCCCATTAGGGTAATACAGGTGGACATTTTATGAGGAAAGCTACCACAAGGAAAATTTTACAAAATGGTATTTAGAGGCCACATCATTTTGAGGATGCTTAGAGAGTTTCTAAACAGTGTGATGTTTGCCAACATATGGGTAAATATAATTAGAGGGATGAGATGCCTTTACATCCCATGCTAGCACAAAAACCATTTGAGAATTAGGGAATTGATTTTTTTAGCCCCATTAATCTAGTAAATAAATGTATTAATGCCAGATACATAATTGCTAAAACTGATTACTTTACCAAATGGGTTGAGAACATCATTACTAGGTATAAGTGCACACTGTGATTGGTAAGTGATTAGGGTACTCATTTTTTGAAAAAAACCATCAAGATATTAATAGAAGAATTTATGATTTCCCACCATAAAAGCATAGCATATCATACAAAAGCCAATGGGAAAGTAGAGGCTACGAACAAAGTGTTAGGTAAGCTACTGACAAAGGTTTGTGATGTTAAGAAAGAGGATTGGGAGGATAGATTTCTTATGTTACTCTAGGCTTATTGTACTCATTTTAAGCATGAGTTAACATTTACTCCATTCTAGTTGGTTTATGGGATGGAATCTATTATGCATATGGAATATTTCATGCCTATCCTATGAGTTTCTAATGCAATGCATCTTAATGATGCATATTCACTTACTAATCAATTGTTGGATCTCAACTGCATGGATGAAGCTAGACATAAAGCTATGTGGGCTCAGGAGATAAATAAAAAGAGGCAAAATGCTTGGCATGATAAGAATCTCTACATGAAATAATTCCATTATGAGCAATTGGTTTTGTTATATGATAGCCGATTCCATGTGTTTCCTAGCAAACTCACCATTCAATGGAAAGGTCCTTATATTATTCATGATATTTTTAAAAATTGGACTATAATCTTACAAGATTTGGAAGGTAATGTTTTTCTCAAAAATATTAATTATTGTAGACATAAAGTCTACCAACATTAGGATCCATAGTGCAATAAGAAAGTGTGGTTTTTCACATCCAACATAGTTAGCAAAATTTCATTCATGCAAGTTCTTTGAATTTTGGTTTGCATTTTCTGTGTGTCAAGTGTTTTAGTAAGTTGATTGTTAGTAGAGGAGAGGATCAATTTCAATTTTGTAAAAATGCATAGTCCATCTAGACTAGGATAGGCTAGCTATCGAGTCATTCTAAGTGGACAACTTTCTAAATAACATCCTTGACAATAGATAAGTGTGGTTTATCTGTTAAGTTTAGGAACCATACTCGAATAAGATCTAGGGTTTTGATTATGAATAATAGTTTCCAAAAAGGGGATTTATGTCCAAAGCATGTGGGAAAGTGTTATAATGTCATTGTCAGAGTTTTACATTGCCATCAGGATCACCTATCAAATAGATATGGACAATGAAAAGACAGTGGATTGTCCCATCAAACATTCCTTAGTAGACAGATTGGTGTCACATCGGCCACATTGAATTCCACATCTACCAAGATAAATTTTATTATCATGTATAAAATAATAGGGGTGTAACATCCATTCAAATTTGAATCCAGTCACATAAGTAAGGGATTTTTGGATCCCAAATATTAAATACAAAATATTGAAGGGCCAAGTGAACCAAAAAGTGTAATATAACTCATTTCATGGCATTATAAACCACTAAATTTTGTTGATTATGGTTTATAATTGTTATTTTAGGTTTACTTTTTAATGTGGTGTACTTTCAATTTTTTTCAATCAGTTATCATGGCCATCTTTCCTAGTACTACTAAGTCTAAGCATAACTTTAAAAAGAGATTCACTTTTTTATAGGAGGATTTAGGGATAGGAGTGTCACTACAATAGAAAAAGTTTTTTGATCCCCATGGTAGTGTTATGTCACAACATGCAAAACATATATTATTTTCACATAATGTTCTAGTACCACATTTAGTTGGATCTGATAATGAGCACCTCATGAGATTACCCACTTTTGGGGATTGGTCTAGTATTATACAATTGCTATTGGTAAGGTATAACCAACATGATATTCATTTATCATAAGATGTAACGATGTAATTGTCCATGAAAGTCATGGATTGTGAAATCAGTATGCTTGCTAGAGGCAAATCCCTCATGGATTATAAGTCTAAATCACCATCAATCTCAACTAAAATCAAAGCCACCACATTCAGAGGAAATCAAGTTATTCTGCTAGCAACTTTCCCTAATGAACTAGGGTGGTTTTTATCTAAATGTATTTCTCAATGGTTATAGCACATGATTAAGGCCATGACAGAAGCTAAAAAGGGTGTGGTTGACATCCTACATTGCATGATCTATGGTGGATAAGATTTCAATTGGATAAAATTCTTGTTTGTAGAATAGGAACAAAATATTGCCAAAGTCTTGGGCATCATAAAGAATACCTTCCAATACCAATTTTTGGTATTTATCCTCTTCTTCACTCAATAGACATCAATGATCATGAAATTTCACCTTGATATGATTATTGGCTAGACGAATAAAATTTAAATTTGGTCACTTATTTTGCAAATCACTATTAGGATCAAGTCCCTTTATTTGATAATTGGGAAAATGAGCTACTTTAGATGGTCACTACACATCCATGGATCCCCATAAATGTTATGAAATTCTTGGGTCAACATGTTATAATTCAACACCTTCCAGAGGGAACCTCTATATGGATTCACGAGATCCCACCAATGACTACCATACCATTGGGATTATTATTGGACATGTCCACTATGCAGTGGGTATTAGAATTATAGAAAGCCCAAGTTACATAGTGGGCTACCCCTCTTCAGGTTGTCTCTATTAAAGTAGTAACTCCAAGTTCCTCCATTATACCCATAGAGTTACCCCAGCATAAAAAGGGTAAATGACTAGCTGACTACAGCCCACATTCCCCACCATGATGCAATATGAGGAGTTAAGATTTTTGGTATAATGATCCTCATGTTCTAAAGATCACATCTTGGTATTATTTGCCTAAGTTATATATTAATGAAACTTAAGTATACTACCTAATGTTGGAAGACATGGTGGGTGACTTGTATGAGGATGAGAATAAAAAATAATTTTTCTTTTGAAAGGTTGTGCAGACTATGTAGATCCATAATAAGTTTCCACTAGAGTTATGGGTTTCTCTTATACCTTGTCCACCATCAATTATGGTGGACCCATTAGGTGAAGCATCAAGGGTTCAACAAGCTCAGATGGACCCTACACATGGCGTTTTCTTTGGAGGTGCACCTTTGCCCTAAACCCTAGAAGTTCTACTAGAAAGTTCACCTAAATTTACATTAAGGTGCAAGTGGTCCACCCACAGGTTTTACATGGTGAATCAGGACCATAAAGACTCTGACATTGATAAAATCAATGCCTTTGGGTCCACCACAACCACTTTTCAACCTTTAATGTCATCTACTACCTGGCTTAAGTTGACATTTAGATAAGTGGTTCTATAGGATGTTATGGGGTTGATTGAGGAAGCACTTGGTTTCATGCTCATATATTTATATGGCTACATGATCCTATTTAGTTTCCCACTCTAATGAACCACCTTCTAATATTGAGGAAGGCATGCATGAATCTCTGACTAAAAAGTAAAATAAGGATGCTCAAGAAGGAGCTAACTACACTACTACCTAATGATAGTGTTAGGAGGAAAAGAAAAGGGCTAAGGCTAAAGTGGTATAGAAGATGCAGGATGTATAGGCATGGGCTCAATTTTTTACCACTCAAAATGATCCATATGTAGCTACTATAATACAATCTACCCTCACTACTAACTAATAAGTTATAAACATGGAATGCCCTCAATAAGCTGCTACAGAGATAACATGATAGTACAACACTGAGACTAAGCAGGAATCTCAATGCCTATAAATGGAAGATATCATAGTTGCACCTAAAAAATTTGAAGGAATTACTATTGATGCTACTGTTCATCCTAATCCACAACCTTCTTCACTATCCATTCTATCTATAGAGTAACTGCATTTGACTACTAGTGAGATTCCAATTTTCCCTACTATAGAATCACCATCTACTTAAACATCTTTGGATATTTTGACCCATAATGTAGCACAGTTGATTACATATCCCCCATCTAATTCAACTAGTTTTTCCTTCATGTCAATGTTGGATGTGTCTATACCACTAGTATGGAAAATGATGTTTTTGATACCACTTTCTTCTCTTTAATGTGTATCGACCACTATTTTGGCCACTTTTTGGATAATACATTGGCTTCATCAGATCTTTCTCTAGATGTTAGTTATTACTAAGTAAAAAAATTGAAGGTGTAGTTGTATTCCAATAATCCTTATCACAATAAGCACAATCTTTGGTCCACAAAGTTTCATAGCTAGATGTTGATAATGTTATATTATGGCATGCCCTTCAACATGCATGTGATACTTTATAGACTGCCTATCCAGACCTTATCCAATAGGTCATTATAGATCCTCAATATTCTTTTATAGATCACCTTCCTTCGATTCTAAATCAATTGGTCTAGGACTGGTAGCACAGGAAGCTCCAAATGCAATATACTTACTAAGGCTTAGTGATCAAAGCTAACACTATAAAATTGTGAGAGTTTCTTATCAAGTATTAGACGTAACTAAATGTGACTATGTAGTAAGCTACATAGCTTACTCATAATTTGTTGAATTGGTGAAAACACTTTAAAAGTGTTTGGGCTAGTTTATAGCCCAAGTTTGCTATCGTGTAGACCACTTACACAAAAATTTTGAACATACAAGCCATCCCTAATCTATGAATGATAAGTTAAATGCCTCAATCAATGCATAAGATATAATTATTGATTAGATAGTAGGGTGGAAGGCTCAGGTGAAGAGAAATTCCTTTGCTATAGTTTAATAAAATAGATATGTGGACCATCTTGCTTTACCTTCTAGCAATATTGATGATGAGATTGTGACCACCAAGAATAATACTACTTCATGTGATGTTATTGATTTGCATCCATTTTTTTATGCTAAAGCTCACCTACGTATGTTGGTTCAGGTAGCTCAAGAAGTCTTATTAGAGTGGCACACTTATAATAAGGACTTGGCTATGCTAGACACCTCTATTTCTCCAATGGTTAATGATCATATTTTTGTTCCCACTAGTCAACTCTTCATGGTTTTATGGCAAAATAAGATGGCCTCCACTTACATGACACATTCTTCCATTGTTTCTCTTCTGTCCCCTACTCAGTCTTAGGTGTTCTTTAGGTTAAGTTATTTGGCCTCTTTTGGTTCCTCTATTACTTTGGTTCACAGAGATCAGGTTAGCTAAAAACATGAAAGGGTGGCTATTTGATGTTAGTAACTTATTGAAAACCTAAAATGACAGTAGGTTACCTTGTGATTTTCTTTGTTGAGAATAGGTGATGTTCCATTTTGATCTTTTCTGCCTAATTTTTCTCTTGCATTGTCTCAGAACCTCATTAAGTCTAAGAAAGTGTTAGTGGGATAGTATGTATACAAGGTGCCATAATAACATAATGACATGTCAGTAGTCAACAAGGTGATATCATAGCATAACGACATGTCAACCATCTACTTGGTCAGCATAAATGAGATAGTCAGTAATTGTATTCCATTTTGAACATATTGCATGGATTTGGGTTTTTATAACTATGGAAGCCTATATTGAGGTCAAAGTTATTATAGATTCCAAATGTAGTCTGTTGTAACTAGGTTCCTAAGATAGAGGTTTTAAAGTATGTATATATGTAAGCTGTGAAGAAGGGGAAGAGGTTAGACATTGATGAATTGATTATGGACCATGTACAAGAGACTTTTGTATGAGTGTTACGTAATGAGTTGGTTTTTGTGTAATAATTATCCATTTCCATGATTGTGTTATAAATATTGTTCTAGGATAATTCTACAAACTTTGGTATTATATGTGATTAATTTTCACTATATATATATAGATTTTATAGATATGAGGCTATTCAAATTATGTAATAATGGATGAATTTATATTGTCAATTAGAAAGGAATTTATTTTAGACTCATATCGATCTAAATATCTATGGGTTTGGTAATTCTATTGAAGGTCCTTATAAATCTATTTTTCTACTAATTAAGATCCCATTACCTCTCACATAGTTATCCTTGTAATTAGCAAGTTCTAGGAAACCAAGAACCTTTATTAACATCGATCTCTTTGAAACATGCTTGATCTTTAACTTGTTAACCAACTGTCACTTTGACCTCTTTAACTTAACATACACCATTGATCCAGATGTATAAACTCCCATAAACAATTGGGTCTCCATTAGGTCTAGATATTTAACATCATATAAAAATGACTATGTATGGGGACCAATGCTTATCTTCTTGGAAGGCCAACTTTGCACAGGCATATATTTTGCCTTGATCAATCTCATGATCTAAAATTTGCACCATATGATCTTCATTAAAAAATGAATCCAATCATGTTTCAAACTAATCCTAAAACCTTCATGCATACGAGATATAACTCCATTAGTCTACTCACTCGGATCTCTTTCTACCACAAATCCAACTATGTCAAGAATTGTTTGGAAACCCAACTTTGCACATGCATATCTTTTGAGGTGCTTCATCACATGATCTAAAATTTAGCATAAATCAACTAGGAATAAAATTGAATAAACCCATATGATCATTTTATCCTTCCACCTTCACATGTGTGAAATATAAAACCATCAAAATACCTACTCATATTTTCTTGCCACATTACATATTTGGCTATGGGAAAACACTATCAAACTTCTTGGGAGCCCAACTTTGCACATGTATATCTTTTATCACTCTTAATTGCATAACCTAAGATTTAGTGCATAAGATCTAGGCATAATACTTAATAAACCCATGCAACCATTTCCTATTGCCACCTTCATGCACATGAATTCTTCCATCATCAACATTCTTACTTGGCTCTATTTGAACATAGAAAACACTACCAAAATCCTTGAGAGCCCAACTTTGAACCCACATATCTTTGACTACATTTCATTGCATGACCTATGATTTAGTGCATAAGATCTTGGGACTAATATGATCAAAACCATATGACCAAATCCCCTTGACTAATCCACATGTGGTAATTATGATGTCATCAAAGTGCCTACTCAAATTTTATGCTATTGGACCCAAAATATCTAGATGAAAACAATGATCAACTAGATAAATTATACTTATGAACACAATCCCTCCAATCACCATTGACCTTGAAAATACCCCTTTCACATATTTAAATCACCATACTCATTCCTAATCATTCCTAACCATCCTAGAATAGAAGATCAACCAAGCCCACTTCAAGCATACTAGGACAAGCACATTACACACTTTGTCATTGTCACTTAGGCTATCAAGGCACTTCATCCACTCACCAAGGCACATACATGAAATCACCATGACATCATTTACAATTCTCCAACAATCTCCCCCTTTGTCATTAATGTCAACACACATTGTATATCAATATACAACTCACCTTCCTTCTCTCTTCAATCACTCCATAATAAGAAATTTCTCCCCCTTTGACACAATGACAAAGTGGGCACCAACTGATCCTGAGGACCTAAAAATATTACTAACAAGAGAAGACCATCTTAGAAATATTATACAAATTCCCCCTTACCTTGAGCCTACCTCTTCTTACCTTGACAACTTCCTCTAGCTCCATGCCAACACTCTCTTCAACCAAGCACTTCAACCCATAAAGAAAGAAAACACAAAATATAAATTTTGATGTAACTCACCAAGAAACATCTAAGAGGGACTCTCCCTAAAATTTTTGAATAATTTCACCTTTTTATTATCTTTAAATCCCCACACACTATGAAGAACCACCATACAAGCTTACTAGCCTTCTACCTCAAACCACCTAAAGGAGCATAAATAGAACTTCATACCACTTACCAAAAAATAAATATGCACTAAATCAACCTAAGAACTCACCTTGAAATATTCATACCTTGCTCTTTTGGACTAACTAAATGTTTAGACTCCTTGTAGCCCTACCTGGAGCTTGTAGAGCTCATAATTTTCATTAAACACGTCATCAAGACCTAAAAATTCATATCTAGAGCACTCTCATATGCCCCCTCAATCACACCAATATGAAACACATATCTCAACCTATGAAACATACTTCCTTCACAAACCAACGTGCTAATTAGGCCTTCATCTTGATAAAAACATGAATAATTTGAAAACCAAAAACCTTCAAATATATGAAATAATCTCATGAAATTGTTTCTCCCCCATTAACCAAAGGCCTTCTCTAATTTACATTATGATTTTGAGCACACAAACTTTCTTCTCCACAAATATTGGAACATCTCACATATGCTTCCCCTCACATTATGCATAGCTCTTCAAGCCTTCGTACCATCTCCTATATTTACATAATTGCTCAACAAGCCTTAATAGTAATAACAAGATCTAGGATTAAGATTAGAATTGAGGCCTTTAACCTTTAATCTCACCTATAATCTACCACAAAATGATATGTAGGTAGATATTGAAACTCACCTTTATACCAAAGCATCCAAACCATGATTAACAAGCTAACTCCTTTTCAATATAGGATCACTGATATTATTCACAATATTTTTTTCTCTAACAAATAAATATATATGATAATAATGAATAATAAAACCATGTTTTCATACCTTCTCATCAAACAATATTTGACAGCCACCAAGCTTTCTTTGACTGATAAGTGTCTCCTTGAAGCCCAGATAGAGACACCCCCTTGACATAGCTAGACTAAAAGTCCCAAAGCTCAGGAGACTCCCATATCTCCATATATTTCTTTTAATTGTAATCCTATCTCATCATCTAATTGATTTTGAATGGATTCTTTTCTTTAGATTTGTCAACAAATGCTGACAACATAAACTCTTAACTTTCCTTCATTTTTGATCCTTTTTCCACCTTGGCAAAAATCCATAAAGACTCTTAAACTAAACAAGGTTAGTCTTTATTTACTAAAGTTTCCATACCATAGTTTGAATCTTATTGTCTTCTATAACCATCTTACCTACTTGAGCTTTGAGCTTATCTTGATTTGAAACATAACCTTATAGAGCAACTTTCTTATCATCCTTATGGATAGAAGAATTGAAAATGATTACCTTTGGTTTCCATACCTGAGTTTATCCTTTCTTAGACCTTATAGTATATTTATATTCTTTTTCATACCTTGAAGGCCTATTAACACCATTTGGATAGAATATATCAATATGTCCACTCTAATGACAACTAAAATAAATAACATCATTTGTACCTTTTGATAGATTTGAACTATGATCAATCTTTGGTCAAAAACTCCTATCATAGATCCATGAATGTCTACACATGACTGACTTAATTCTATATTATTTAGCTATATTATCATACTCATTACATGTATAATAATGAACATGAGATAAACTATCATACCATGAAGCATTTGGTTGTCTAATAGAGCTTCTTATATTATTTTTAGATCTTGCATTCTCCTTGACTTGTTCAGACTTCTCATGATCCTTTTTTAGTTTGTTTAAATTGTCTATGAGTTATTCATGTTCATTATTTAACAAATTTATCTCAATTTTCATCTCATCAATATCACCATGCTTTGATATAATTTTGACATTTGCTTCTTCTAACTAAGTCTTAAGATGTCTGCATTCTTCTTCTCTTGTCTTTAGATTTGCATTAGCTACCCCTAATAGATACTTAAGATTGTTGATCTGGTCTTCATCTTATTTGACTTGTTTTGATTCCTTTTATTCCTTTTTAGACTTTTATATGTTAATTATAACATTTTCATACTCATATTTTATGAAAACTAGATTAGTCTTCATTTGAACATATTCATCTCCTTTAGTTCTCATGCTTGAACATGAAGCTTCTAATTAAATTATAAGAAATTTGATAGTCTCTTTATCCCTCTTAAATTATTTAATCAAGTCATCCTTCATTATAAATGCTTGCTCATTAATATGACTGATATTTTCTTTAAGACTTTTGACCATTGATCTCAACTCAATATTTTATTTCTTCAACTACATGGCCATCTTGTGCTTCCTAGTATCTCCTTCAAGATGTTAAGCTCCCTCCAAAAGACATATTATAATACCAATTTTTGAAAGTATATATTGAGAGGGGGGTGAATTAGTATACAACAATGCATATTCAATTTTAAAACCATTCCATCATTCATCAACTTGATCTATCAATATAAACATGAAAGCACATACATCCAAATCATGAACAAGAACATACATAAAATCAACACAACATCTATGTGGGAAACCCTCTTTGGGTAAAAAACACATAGAACCATACAAGATAGATTACAATCCTATAATGATAAGATCCAATTTATACTAGCTAAAACTAATTAAGGAAATAGCATCCCATAATTTAGTGAGACTACAATCCGAAAAGGAGATATTACACCTGTCTTGATGAGCAACTACAACAACCATACCTTTATCAAGTTTCACCTTGTAAGAAGGATACAACCCCCTATATATTGAGTAGTCATAATAACACATATGAACATCTCCACCTTTAAACTGATGTCTTCAACACCTGATCATGGAGCTCTAATTATCACTCTTCTTTCACCTTCACTCTTTCACCCATCTCTCTCCATTAGCCAAAGCACATTACAGACTTAAACCAACACATAAAGATCAATTATGACACATTACATATCCCAACTAACCCCACTCTTCACTCACACTCAATCTTCAAAACTACAAGAGTATTATTATCACATTATAAATATAACCTATAGGTCATACACACCATCACTAACCTTCTATGATATTCAACTCATTGACTAGGTACACATAGACTTCACCTTGATTATTTCACCATACTCACTCTCTCAAACAACCTCTTGAGCATACTCACTCATTCTACCTCTTTTAGACTTATTAGGTCTAATGACCTATGTAATCATTTACATCACCTTGATAAAACAAGCATGTTTGATCCTCTTAACTCTCTACTATTCCTCATTTACCTATACCTTCTCTTTCAAATTTTATCTCCTTCACTTAGCTCCACATCTACACAAGCCTCTTACAAGTCTCTCTTAAGTCTAGAAATCAACTTCTTTGATTTCACTATTTATAGAGAATTCATGATCATCACCATCTTAGTCAACTAATAGGCATGCCTTAACATTTAAGGCATACATCACATAGATACACATCTTAAATCCATACACATAGGTTTTCCAAAGCATCTATGGGTCACCCTTAATCAGCTACACCTTTCAATTAGGCCCTTATAGCTCTTATAAGTCTCATGGAGACCTATTCACCCATTTATCACAACAATGAGAAAAATAGAAACATAAGACCAATTCAAAATACATAGGTACACTCTACACGACCCCTTTTTCATCCTAAAATGATCACAATCATATCTTCTTAGCTTTGCATATGCTCAATCAAATCAAACATTGACCTGGTGCATAAGAACATCATGAATGATCACATAGTTAACTTATTAAGCATTGTTCATACTCAATATAGATTGATCACACCTCTAAAATCCATATATATAATCCTCATGGAATATAAAACATTCCCCAATAGATAATTCATCATGAAACATTGAAATAACATCAATACAAGCTCAAAGTTCCTTCTCAGGATACTTGCTGAACATGCATGAACACATAGTCAACTTTGAACCTTCATAAATTTAACTCTGCATACTTTTAGATCTTCAAATATATATCTATATATGTTCCTTGGATTCCTATACAAATTATCTTTTAACACTATGAGAAAATTCTACTTTTATCAAAAGATATGGCCAAAATACAAAGCACTAATTTTTCCTTTGTTAAATTCAAACAGTCACAATTAAACATCGATCATCTTGATATCATATATTGCTCTTTCTGATTAGATTAAACATAGACCATTGATCTTCCTTAAATTATATTGACCTTTACCTTTGATCACTCATCGTTAAATCTTCATATTGACTATTTGACTTAATACACTCCATTGATCTCCTATAAATAGCGCAATCTTTATCTGTGTTAAACATTAGACACTTTGAACTCATCTCATTCAATATGCACCATTGATCTATATTTTTATGAACACCCTCTCACCATCATATCATATAAGTAACTTTGTCTTTACCTCTACCAATATTTAAACTTCAAACACTTGGCATCATCTTGCTCCTTCTTGACATCCTAGAATAAACACACTCTATCAATCTCTTTGAATGATGCACGGTCTTTAACCTATTACCCAACTATTAATTTGACCTATTTCACTCATAGTGCAATATTGATATAGATTTATTAACTCATATAAACTATTGGATCTCCACCAAGTATAGATCTTTAACATCATGTAAAAATGACTAGGTATGGGGACCATTGCTTATCTACCTAGAAGGCCAACTTTGCATAGGCATATCTATTACCTCGATCAATTTCATGATCTAAAATTTGCACCATATGATGTTCATTAAAATAGGAATCCAATAATGTGTCAAAATATTCTTGGAACCTTCATGCATGAGATATATAACTATAATAATATATTTATTTAGATTTCTTTCTACCATAGAGCCAACTATGTTAAGAATTGTCTAGAAGGACAACTTTACACATGAATATCTTTTGATGTGATTACTCATATGATATGAAATTTAGCACAAATCAACTAGGAAAAAAATTTAACAAACCCATATGACAATTTTCTCCTTTCACCTTCACATGTGCAAGATATAACATTATCAAAATGCCTACTCAATTATTCTTACCACATTACAAATTTGGTTAAGTATGGGAAAACACTATCAAAATGCCTGGGAGGCCAAATTTACACATGCATACATTTTGTCTCTCTTAGTCACATGACCTAATATTTAACACATAATATATAGGCATAATACTAAACAAATTCATGTGACCATTTCCTCCTGAAAGCTTCATGCGTGTGAATGTTGACATCATCAACATGCTTACTTTCTATTTAAACATATCAAAAACAATCAAAATCCCTGAGAGCCCAAATTTTCACCCACATATCTTTGACTGTGATTTATTTCATGACTTGATATTTAGCACATATGACCTTGGGACTAATTTTATCACAACCATATGACCAACTCCCCTTGACTCATCCACACATAGAAATTATGACAACATCAAAATACCTACTCAGATTTTATGTTATTGGACCTAGAATTTATAGATGAAAATAATGATCAACTAGATGGATTAATTTATACACACAATCACTCCAATCACCATTAACCTCTGAAAGGACCCCTTTCACATCTTCAAATCACCATACTCATCCCTAAGCATTCTTAACCATGCCAAAATAGAAGATCAACTAAGCCAACTTCAAGCATACTAGGATAGGTACATTACACACTTTGTTATTGTCACTTAGGATATCAAGGAACTTCATCCACTCACCAATATACCTCTATGAAATCACCATGACATCATTGACAATTCTCCAACATAGGTATAGTTTGATGCCCTGCCAAACACTTCTACTAAATTAACCATATTTTCTATGTTATTATTGACTAAAATTCTATTATGGAAGATTAAATAAGACTCAAACATATAAATTCCCCCATGTATTTATAACATGTATTTAAACATCTAGTAAAAGGCTCAATAATGGTGCTACCATATTTGAAAAACTGCTAGAAAATAGCAAATAACAACCAAAATTATTACGCCTTGCCTATATGTATTTTTTTAATGGTTTATATGGTCCATACGGCAACTCAATAGTTGGTTAACCCATATCTATATAAATCAATGCTTAAAATATAATTTCCATTATATCTAATATGCCATAAAATAACTCTATCTCTTCAAACTTTAATTCTCACATAGACCATGTAATATATATAATGTATATATATTATGTTATAAATATTATTATATATAATTCAAACATGTTTTACAACATTAAAAATTCCATTGGATTCTAAGACTCAATATATAACATTATTTTTACTATAATATAAGCACTTCGTACTCATAATCTACTAAGTTAAATATGTATACACAATTTATGTTTAATCTGCTAAGTTTGTATACAATTTAACATGCCTCTCAATACAATTTCTATTTCTCAAGCTCACTATCAACCTCAAAAATACAAGATTCAATCCTAATATGCATATACCAAGATCAAACAAGTATGAATTTAAAGATGTCGCCTACCTAGAAATTTGTTGGTTGATATTATATGCTTCTTCTCCTCACCATTGCACCCTTTCTTCTATCTTCTCCAATGCAAAGACTATGCCAATTTTCTTTCAATATTTCTCTTAAATAGAAAATATATGCTAAATTATTTTTATAGAGATTTGTTTTTGCTTATTTAATACCTTTAATTTTTTTTCTATATTTTTAATTTATTTTTCTCTTTTTCCTAATTTCAATATTTTTCTATTTTTCTCTTTATATATATATATATATATATATATATATATATATATATATATATATATATATATATATATATATATATATATATATATATATATATATATATATATATATATATATATATATATATATATATATATATATATATCAAAACAATTCCCTTTTAATATTTTAATATGAAATTCCAATTTCATATTAAAGGAGTTTAACATTTAATTACACTTCAACAATTTAATAATAAAATCATAAATAATAACTCATTTTAAATTTTACCTTTATTAAAATTGCCTCTACATATATTAATGACACATTAGGTTAAGCACATAAAGAATTTACTTTTATAATATACTTAATAAATCAATCATAGAAAACAATAATATAAACAAACACTAAAATAATTATTTTAAATGCATTTTCTACCATGACTAATTATTGTAGTGTGTGAAGGGTTTCGCTAGCTATTTGTAGACCATTAATGTCTCCATATACACCACCCTCATTGATGATGCTCTTCCTCTGGGACATTCAAGGGATGGATTCTCCTATGTCCACCTCACAATATGTAACTCATTAGGTCATATCTTATGATAAATATAAAATAATAATTTAGCTGAAATAACACATTAATATGCTTAAAATGTAATCCACATACATTAATCAATGCATAGTAAGCAATCATGTATCATTATCTAGCTATGAAACATTATATTATCCTAAAATATCATAAATTTCAAGCTTAATCAGAAATATAACCAATATCATGTGTATCCATCCATAATAGTTAAATAGTTTGCGTAGAAAGGAATTGGGATGCAACAACTACATTTATTTGCATTGTAAGGAAATTTAATACATTTATTTGAAAGCATTGCAATGAAATTTAATACATTTATTTGAAATAATTTTAAGTAAATTCCATCACTAAAGCATAACATGAAATTACATTACTAATTCTTTAAAAGCATTCTAAATTTTCTTACTCTTTGTTTAAAAATGAAAACACAACTAAAACATTTCTAGAAATGCACTTTTACTTTTTCAATATAACTTTTTGTTTTAATAATTAATGTAACTAAAATCTAACATAGTGTTGATATAGTTATAAACCTCCATAATCCATTAATAACAACAAAATTACAATCTCTATTACTATATAATCCCCTCCTTTGATGTTATCTAGCATGGTCTTCTATAGCAAGATTAATTCATTAAATATAGAAACCCAACAAGCTAAGTAGGGGAAAAATCACATCTCCACATCATAAAGTGTCAATAACACACATTAAACCAAATCTTGAGAGGATACCCTACATATACAATGTGAATTTCATAGGAAATTAAGGAGATTAAATAGTCACAACTTCTATCTTGGTTAATAATAACACCCATAACTAGATTACCCTATAACACCTTGGAAAAGGGGTGGGAAAATAAGGGCATTAAAGATAGCAAGAAGTTAATTTCTTATTAGAGTGCCTTTATTTATGTTCTTCCTTAAATAGGGTGCCCATATGCATTAAGAGTAACTCATCAAGGGAGTGAATTTATGTCTCAACCATGGTTTACATATACTTGAAATACACATCTACCCTCTTTGAAACTCCAACTTACCTTAAACATACATGATTTATCTTAACATAATTAGCAAAACATATTCCCCCCTCATTTCCCAGGGTTAAATCACACAAGGAATTTACATACAACAACATCTCACAAATGCTTATAATAATCAAATAGTATATTTTTTGTCAAATTTGGATTATCTTCCTGTTGACCAAATTTGACCCTATAGGTAAAATTGGGACAACTATAAGTAAAATAAAATGACATTTTAGGTGTTTAATGTCTAATGCTATGTCATGAGATGTATTATAGGTTAATTAATGTCATTTAATGTTATATTAGCCTTGTTCTTTAGTCATTGTGAGGTCAAAAAATGGGCATTTAAATGAGTTGTACAACCTCTTAGGGAAATGTGAATGTGTAAAAATTTTATATCATGTTCCATGTGTTCTATTATGTCTTAGGTAACTATTTCTAGCTAAAAGTGGTAGGTGATTCAAAAAAAGAGTAGTTTTCTTGGGAAAAAATAAGAGTTTGGTAGTTGTACAGCCCATGGGAAAGTGTGCCACATGGGATAAGGTCATATAATGACTCTTCAGCTTATTTATATCTACCTAAATTCTTGACACACTTTTAAAGTGCTAAAAAAGGCCAAAACCATTCTAGTCTTTTTTCACCCTTCTAGGCACACAGAACTAGTCTTCAGGTTTGTACTTGGTACAGATAGTTGGAGAACTTCTAGGTAAAATGCCTTTGGGAGGTGAAATTACACTTAGATTTATTTAAATAATATGATTTTGAAAAATGGTGGTATGTTCTTTATGAACCATCCTCATGAATTTGACTATGTTTTTATGCTTGTTAATCTATGCACCCTACATGTTTTATTCTTGTTTAGATGATTCTATATAATCAAGTTGCTGATATTGGCTCCATTGACTCCATTATATAATTTTATTCATTATTTTTTCACATTTGGAGTTTATTTTATGATCCAACCAACTTAGTTTTCAAGGATAAGTAAAGGAATGGAGTTGCAATCATTTTTTCCAATTACTGGAGGTTTTTTCTATGATATGGTTCCAAAATGAAGTAAAATGATGTATTATTACCCATATATTACTTTTATTCATCTTCAATTCAAAATCCAATTGAAAGATCCACTTCAAGAGCCAATATAGAAAGTATATGCATAAAATGGTCATCTACAATAGTTGTATGGTCTACAACTTCTTGAGGAAACATGAAATGTATGTTTGATAATTATCTGAGGTTTGGAAGGTTTGAAAATGATTTAAAACCATTTGGATGAGTGTTGATGAGATTGGATGCTAGTGGAACCTCAAGGATACCTTCCAAGAAAACTTGTGGCACTTTGGGACAAATTCCCAAAACTATCAAAACAAAGGTCTAGGCCCTTTTTTGAGATTTATTATACATAGTTGCACTAATTTATAGAGCCTCCAAGTACATTTGTTTTCAATATCCCATATATTTATATCAACTTGCAAGATAAGAAAGGTGTTTGAGTTGAGGAGAGTGGTTTTTGAAAGCCCTCAAGTTGCTCCTTGAACATCGATATTCTATAGTGTTATCTACACCAAGATGAATTGATAACAAATTCTAGGCTTAATGAGTGGATTTGGTGATTAAGACTAATTTGGAATGTATTTTTACACTAAATAACATATATTTTATATGAAAAATAATCAATGAGGTACTAGAAGGGTGGTTTACATTCACCAAGGAGGTGACAATCCGTACACTATCATTAAATGGTTGTCTATAGTCATTTGAAAGCCTTGTTAAATGTTAGAAGGCATAAAGGGTCTAGGTTTCACCTTGTAAAAAAAATTATTGAAAAAACCACGTTATTCTCTATAGGCCTAAAAACTATTCATATCTCTCTTGAAATGTTTCAAACTTAAGGCTCAGAGTAGATGGAAGCCATACACATTTGTAGGTTATAAATAATACATGAAATAGTCAAAGGAAGACGGGAAGATTTTTTAATGATTTTGATTGATTTGAGAATGAGAGGATTTTTTAAGTTATTGGATTATTTTATAAAATCAATATGGACTCAAAAAACATCAAATAGCTAACTTCAATCCATACACAAGCCTGGGCAAGCATCTATAGCCAACCTATTGCTTTGATCCTTGAGAGGATGTTCACATTGAAGGTTTTGAGACTTAATAGAATTTTTAAGAGGTTTAAAGGGATGTAATTATTCTCAATATTTAATAAATACTTAAGTTCCAGAGTATTTCAACCTTCAAGTTAAATTGAACTACAAAATACACACCTACATCTGACTTTAAGAGCACACAATCCAACATGCAGGTTTGAGATGGAACCACCAAGGTTGTCTAATGAGAAAGGTTTTAAAATGTTTGATGAAATTGAAATATGATGTGTAAACTTTCAAGATAATAAAATACACCTACATGGTTTCATATTTCCCATAATAGTTTATTATGTTGACTGAGAAAAGTAGTGAGCATAAAGAGTGATAATTCTTAGTGTTGGCATTGTCTAAACGTGAATAAACAAGTACAAACCAATTTAAGACTATAATAAGAGACTATAAATTGTTTTATAAACATTTTCTCAAGACTAATCATGCATTTATACCTACAGGTGCCTTTGCAAACACAAGACACAGTTAGAAATGCTAACATAATCCTGTTTTATGGGACATCTTAGAGAGTTTGATGTGTTTGAAGACCAATTAAAGGATTAAAACCTTAATTTTTAGTATATAGAGTACTTATTAATTTATGTATATTTTTAAAAAAAAAAATATCCCTAAGATAGAGGTAAATACCCCTCTATTTTGTCTCAAAGGTAGAGCACTCTTGAAGAACAACAAGCCTGTCTAAAGAGTATGAGGAAAGGAGAAGGTGAGTGGATGAGTTAGGGGATGATAGATCACTAAGGGAATATTGGGAGATTTAATAATGAATAAAAAAATGATATTATCCATGCTTAGAGGAAATAAAATCAACAAGGTGCCTTCAACTTTCAACTATGCAGGCAGACCTACTAGGCTTTGACTTGGTTAAAGCCAAAAGGAGACTCATTTTTCACTTCCACCATGAGAAAAGAATTATATTCCATTTGGACATGTTTATGAGGCCATTTAAATTGTTTTAAATCATATATAAAGGAATCTAGATAAATAATACATAGTCCTTATGAAAATCATACATATATAGTACTCCTTTTGCATGGTCTATTTTGGTTTTTTGAGCCTTCCAAGGGTCAAATGACCTGACCAAGGGATGGATTTTTGTGTAGATCATATTTAACACTTGGAGAATGTTTTTAAACTTTAAATTATTTTTTAAAAATATGGTAATTACCTTATATTGTGTCTCAAACATAGGGTACCTCCCCTTAGGCATAAACTGGCACATTTTAGGGAATGGATACAAAGGGATTCTGTAGGAGATATTTTAACCTTTCAAGGAAGTATATGAAGTTGGATAGAATATAGGCCAACATGAGAGACCAATATTTGAAGGGAGATACTAAATAGTTGGATCTATACTCTTAAAATTTTAGACAAGCTTATTGAGCATGGTGAAACCTAGATTCCAAATGAGAGACCAATGCCACTTCTAGTTCTAGAAGTGGATTCCAATGGACCAAGACATGTTTATGGGGGAAGAATAATTTTTTTTGAGCTATTGATATGGATAATAGGTCACAAGGAGGCTATTTTCTATCTCAAGACAACCTCAGACCTGTGCAAATAGAAGAAACAAGATCGAATAAGCACTTTGAGTGCTCATATTTCTCTTGATGACTTTTATAGGGGATAAAGAAGTTTAGAGGAGTTAGCAAAGGTCTTAGAAAACATTCTTGTGGAATTTGTTTTCAAGTTAAATGTCCCATATTTATAAATTAATCTTGAAAGGGTAAAATAGGCCTAAACCCGAATGGAATAGTTTTCCTAGAATTATGGTTGGAGGCTTTATAAGACTCTCTTGGGCTACTCCCCATCAGGATTAGTTGTATGGAACTATATGGATAAAGTGAAAAATAGGATTTTATTAATATTTTTATGCATTATGTAGGTTTTAATAGGTTACAAGATATTCCAAGCACATATAAAGATATCTTAGGACTTAAACTAGACCCTCATATCCATTTAATTTCTAGAACAACTCCTATGTATTCAAATAAATAGCTTCATCTTAGCCAATCAAAATTGGCATAGTAACCAAGATAGTGAGAAGGGTGAAAAACTTCAAGCGAGTTGATTTTATGGAGTGCCTAATGACCTTAATGACATTAAGGGTCTTTCCAAGTCTCATACACTCCCCCATGGGTTTTTATGGAAAATTAAAGCCAAATTTGAAGCCAAGTTTGCAAGGTGTGGGAAAGAGGAGTTTCTTAGACTAGAGATGATGATAGCTCATTTTAGGAAGGTTACAAAAGACTAGGACTATATCCAATTCATGGATAGGCATGTATTAAATTCTTTCCCTTCATTTTAATCATCAAAACTATCCCTAATTAGTTTTGGGACATTAAAACAAGTCCAGATCATAAAGGCAGTTTTTAAAGCTAGAATGAGAACCTTCGTGCCAATTTTCATGACTTTCATCCCTTTTATGGCCACTTGTCTCTTATAAAATCACATGGTCCATTACATATCCTCTTGACATGCACAATTAACTCCTTTTATTAGCTTGATAATTTTTTGTATGACCATTGGATTTCTCTCTTCTCCTCTCTCTCAAGTTCTATAAGAACTAGTCATTTTGGCCTTTGTAACTTATGTTCCACCTAAGTATGGAAAATCCCTACTCATTTTCATAACATTTGATAAATAATACTACTGATTTTTACATCTTCATGACTTTTTATAGTTTTTTTTACTTAGATAATTGATCTTTCTTAGTGATAACTATGATTTCCTTAGCATGTTGTCTCATTTTTTCATCGTATTTGGAGTTGGAAAATTTCTTGCAAGGTATGTGAAGTGTTCTAGGAAGTTTAAAGGTTGAGTGAGTTAGTCTATTCTCTAGTGTCATTTAAAGCCTCTTGTCTAGTCTTCCTAGCCTAAACATTCATCCATAACCTCATAATGTAATATTGATGTGAGAAGATGCAGATTGGAGAAGTGTATGTTTGGTTAGTCTCTTGGTTTCATGTATAACATGCAGCTAGTTGGAAGTCATCAACTTATTTGGTGTATAACCTCCATTAATATAGTTTTATTTTAGTTTTCTCTCTCCCTTTCCCCCCCAAAGTTTAGGTTACTAGTGATCCAAAGCGGTACATCAAGGGAGCTAGCCCTATCTAGAGATTCACCTCATTCATAGGCTACCCAAAAGCCTAGAGGTGTTTCAATTGTGCCACTTGGATTAGGAGAGCTGAGACATCTCCTAAAAGGGTGTAAATCCAAGTGAAAATAGTTTTTGGCATGCTCGATGGGAATCTTAGTCCAAGTGGTTGAAATATTTTTGGTGTTGTCTTTCAATAATCAGCCTTTGAAGGTATCTATCCAAACACCAATGGTGAATTTCAATGATAAATTCTGGTTATAAGCAGCCCAAGTATATCTATTTGAAAACTTTGATCAAATTTTGTGCTTCCTTTGACAAATGAGGTTGATATGGGTAGATATGGCCAATACTCATATAATAAATTCTTATTAGCCTTACTATGAATCACTTTTTACCCCTCAATAGTCCTATCAAAATGGCTATCAATCCTATGAGCCATGTCAGCCTTATAGCCCTTCATTTCCCTCTCTATATGGACACCATGTTTTTGGAAAAACCTAGGAAACCTATCAAGAAACACCTCTCTATCAGTCCCAATATGAGTCTTATCACTCATATCATGATGCCTATCAACCTTAAGGGTAATCATATGAGTCTTGTCATAGGAAACCATGTGTTTCCATGGATTGTACATAAAGATATCATTGTAAAAATGTATCTCCTACTTATGTAGATGATAATTCTTCTAATCAATCAAAGAATTCACTTCCTTATGAGCTTACTAGTGTTTTTCTCTTTCCCAAATCCACTCCCAAGTTCTCTCCTTCATCCCACACTCCATCTCCAACTCCTTCACCTTCCACTACACCTCCATTTCCAACTCCTTCACCTTCCACTACATCTCATACTCCAGATCCTTCACCTCAAATCCATGATCCTATCCATCAACTTTCCACCTCATCCCTTCTTGAGGAAGATCCTATCTTGAGAGAAGAAAGTGAAGAAGAGAAAACTCAATTCATGTCTGATCAAGAAGACCTCATGAGTGACTATGAGGAAGAAATCATCATCGGGACTCCCTTTAGTGAATAAAAAGGCAATCCACAAGATTTTGCCTTCATATTTGAAGGGATGTGTGTCCATGAAGTAGAATCTAATGCCTCCATTTTTGAGGGGCTATGTGTCTATGAAGAATGTGTCCAAGAATTGAAGAGAAATGTATTTGAAGAAGACTCCATGTTTGATCAAGAAGTTATGGATGACCATCTCAAGCATGAAGTGGAATGTGTTATCAGGGATGGAGAACACTTTCAAGTCATACTGCAAGAAATGGAAGTATTAAGAGAGTATCATGAGACCAAGGTAGAGGAAATAGTTCTTGAAGATGACATTCATGAGGAAGAAGATTTTTGGTAGAAGTTCAATGCCATATGCCAAGAATTTGACAAGTTAGGTAAGGTTTTTTATTCTCCAAAAGATTTAATATATGATGACAAGTTTGTTGATGAGTCTAATTAACATGATCTTGAGTGTTCAATCAAACATAAAGATGAAGGTCTTTCTACTGGTCAAGAACCTAATATCATGAAGCCATTTGATGATACTAGAGCACATGAGAAGGTTGAGACTATTTGGATGCAAAAGGAGTTCATTTCCATGATAAAATTATATGCAAATACTTGGTTCTCATTGAACATCATGCCAATAAAGTTGGTAAACACCATGAAAAAGATGGAGGCATCAATGCTAAAGGTCAAAAAGCCACGTCTCACTAAATTCTTCATGTCATGAATCAAGGAAGGTTTCAAACTTATCCTTTGATCGAGAAGTGAGGTCTGCTTAGTTTTTAATTGTACATAGTTGTTTGCTTCCTATTTTTTCCTACGTGCTTGTTTCTATTCAAATTTTGCTTTCTACATTCAAGAGAAGAATTAAGAAACTAAGAGATGGTCAACGCTTGATGTGTACCTGGATATAGTCTACGCACCGTAATCCAAACATTGTGAGTAATCCTCTTTGGTTGTGGAGGAATGACACCTACAAAGAAGAAGACTTAGACAAAAGAAGGCGTTAGATAAGGAGATGGTGGGTTGCCAAGCAAAAGCTTGATCCCAGAAGCATGAAAAATTCCTTAAGGGAGGTCAACCCACTAGTCAATAGAAAAAGAGTTTGATAAAAGATAGAATGTCAAAGTAATGATAAAAGATTGAAAAGCAAAAGGGAAGCAAAAGGCTTACCTGAAAGATGCTGTTAGACTGGTCACAGTTGCCGTCGTCGGTGGTCCTACCGGCGTCGGTTGATCAAGGTGCCAACGTTGGTTAGTCTGCCGACATCGGTGGGGGAAGCGATCGGCATCGATCGGGGCATGAACGGGGTCTGGTCAAGTCTGTGGTCCGTGGACAGGGTCTGGTCAGGGTTTGGGTTTGCTTGAGTGGTCTGAGACAAAGTTTTGGGCTTGGTTGAATGGTTTGGGGTCTGGGTCTGAGAGTTTGATTGAATGGGCAAAGTGTATGGTCCGATAGAGGACGGAGGAAATAGGGAGATGGGATTTGGCTCTAGTCTAGTCTAGGGAGATAGAAGTGTTGAAGGGGGGGAGATATTCCCTGAAAGCTATAATTCAAAAGACAATGAAAACACAGACAGTATACATACCTATGCCTGCCGGAAGAGTGCTATTGATGTCGTACCTGTTGTTGACGTAGAACCCTGATGCTGAGTCCTTGTTGTTGATGTAGAAGTCTGATGCAGAATACCTATTGCTGCACCTGAGGGAGAGAGAGTGAGAGGCTTGGCTGAGAGATTAGCAGATTGGCAGATGGTTGAAGATTGAAGATTGAAGGATTCGTGATTAAACGCGTGACTTTATGATTCTTCTGATTAGACGCATGATTTTGTGATTGTGGGGTTCGTGATTACCCAGAAATTGTGATTTTTTGTGATTAGCCATGGATAGGGTCAGAAGATGGTTTAAGTAAATCGACGTCAGCGATCCCACCGGCGTCGGCCGACAGTTGATCGACGTCGATGGGTGCAGAACGAGTAAAAATCCCAGCAAGCCTGTTCTACATCCACCAGGTGCATAATCCGTAAAGGAATTGGTGAAGGTTAAGATAAATACGCACGAGGGTTGGTTAGGCGGTTAGAGAGAAGTAAGAATAGGTCTTGGGTGAGTCATAGGATTTGAATTAGTCCAAGGCGAGGTGTCCTAGGTGAGGTGTCATGGGTGATGTGTCCAAAGAGGGGGGTTTAATTCAAAATAAGTTTATTATTTTAAATTAGTAATTGCATGGTTTAGGAATGGACCAAGGGGGGAAGAGGAACAAGAGTTAGACACGATTTCGGTGTCTACATTTGCCCCTTTTTGTCTTGTTGGTTGTTCTGGACGAACTGCAAGACAAAAATAGGAGTTGGTTGCCCCAAGTGTGGGATGATGTGGATTGCCCCGATTATGGATGAGGTATTCCCCCTCAAAGCGGGAGACGAGGGAAGGGAACCTGATGTCAGGTGCCGATTTGACAAAAGATGGATGAGAAGGAGAGTGAGGGTGAACACTGCAAAAGTCATGATTACGCGCATACCACTTCACGGGATAGGTAGGTCAAATGGTCGCAGTCAAAAGGTCAAGGAGTGCCAAAATTGAAATAATCGGGCCCCATCATTTAGTCATCTGTTGATTGGGTTATTCAATCTAAGCTGAAGCTCCAAATGGTCGTCATGTTCCAGGTATCTCAGGCTCAGGAAGTGCTCCCAAAAACATGAAAAAAGTCACAAGTAGTACGGATCAACCGGCTTGCGATCCTATACTTGTGAGGGTCCAAAAGATAAGGTCTGCGAACAATTTTGCTATCTAGTCGTGACGTAACATGCGTGCAAACAAAACCAAGATAGAGTTGTCTCGAAAGTGGTCAGGGTCTAAAGAGATATGCGTGATCTCCATGGTTGTTGGTCGGGTTGAGATATAAGTGATCTCAAATGGGCCCCATGAGGAGTCAGAAATGACTTTGACATTGGCGGGGCTGGTTGATTGGTCATAATGAAAGATGAAAGGTTGACGTTTTGAGAGAGACGAATGAGCAGATGGGTGGACAAAGGAATGGCCGAGCTAACCTCAGAAGACTGAGTGTTGCCTACATAGCCCTTGTGTGAAGGGCCTCAGACCAATGTAGTTCGAACAGAGGGTCAAAGAGGTCGATAGGCTGGTTTTGGTCGAGATCAAGGTCGAAATGATGAGAAGAAAATGATGCTACAGCTTTTTCCCATGGTGTATTCTGTAACATTGGTTGAGTGGTCTTTCATCCCTAGCAATTTTCCATATGCGTGATGGATGTATGCTAAAAATGAATTGAGGTCTATTTATGCGTCAGCAAGTAATGGTTTATGCTTGACATAAATTGTGTCGGGTCGATAGTTTCCATGTGTATTGGTGTCCATAGAAACTATGTGAATGGTCTAGGTCATGTCATAGTCTGAAAATGTTGGATTGGTTTAGTTTGAGTTTGGTTGGATAGATAATGATTTTGTTGGATGTGTGACAAAAATGTGTCAAAAGTGAAAGGCGAATTGCTCTTTCGTTGACAAGGACCAGAATGATGGCATAGGTAAGGGGTTGTTTAGAAACAAAAACCTTGTTTATGCATTGTGTCGTTGACCAGGTTGTGTTAGAGAGGCAATCGAATCACTTGACATTAAGTGAGCTCGAAATCCCTTGAGTATGCAGGGGTGATAGGATTGATAATGAGAGATGGAAGGGGGAACCCTTTTTGGTAGGAACAGCTTTGCCCCTTTTATAGGTGACCCCGAGAACGACTATAGACAAGTCCATGACTCTTAAAGTTTTGTCAGTCAGTTTTTTTTTTTTTTTTTTTTTTTTTTTTTTTTTTTTTTTTTTTTTAAGGCAGACTGATCGATGCGGGAAGCCTGCGATGGGATATTGTCTTGCTTTATGGTCATGTGTGAAGTTGATCGATGCGGGGAGCCTCGAGGATAATGCTGTGTATGTAGCAAAATTTAGTCATAGCCATCCTTCGAGGGAGTGGTCTATACTTTGATTTTTTGATGTTTTTGATATGACTTTGGCCTAGCTATCCTTCAAGGGAGCAGTCTAGTAGATACAGTAATGATGATGCAGCTGTCCTTCGAGGGAGTAGTCTACATTTATAGTTTTATGACCGTGGAATATGCATCCCATTTTGATATATATTTGATTGATTTTGCTGACTGGACTTTTGGTCATGGACTTGACTATAGAGGTTTAGAGGGTTTCCCTTTTATTAGGATGAAGCGTTCATGCTTGCCAAAAGGGTTAGGATTGAGGGTTGAAAGAGATAAGAATGACGGTGACAGGGATTGCTCAAGGGACGAGCTCAAGTTAAATGTCAAATGAATAATTACTTGACTAACAGTGGACTGATCAAAGATGCAAGACATAGAGGGGCTCAGGTTCTGATAAAGTCCTGACCCATGTTGGTGTTATGATGCAAGGTCCGAGTCAATTAGGAGCAAAGGTGCCCCATTTGCCTCGTTCCATATTGGTCACAATGATTAATGATGGTTTGAAGAAGTGATAGGTGCTTGGTTGGGTGGTGTTTGATAATTGAAGTTTGGTCAAGGTTTGGTTGATGCTGGTCGGGGTCATGATTAAAAAGGTTGGTTGATGAGTGGAATATGTGTGGTCGAGGTTTAGTCGAGGTCATGGTCGATGTCATGGTCGAAGGTTTGGTTGAATGTTTTGTCGAGGTCAAGATAAGGTTGGACTCCCCCAGTTGCTTAGGGAGAATGTTGGATAAATTGGTCAAGGTCGGTTGAGGCTTAGTGGTCAAATGGACTGTGTTGATGTCGAATAATGGGGTCAAAGGAGGTAAAGGGACCATAGTCTGGCGTGGAGATCCCGATTTAGGCGATGAGGTTTGAAAAGCATGGGTCAGCATTGATGATTTGTCAAAGAGGTGGTCAAGAGGGTCCTTGATGAGAAGGGAATCCTTTCTCTGTTGTTGATGAATGACAACTTTGAGAGCGCAACAATGCTCAGTGTCATGTCCCGGAGTGTGATGATAATGACAGAATTTAGAGTTGTCGAACCAAGATGGTCTTGATCCAAGAGTTGATGAGTGGGATGGTGAGGAAGGTTTGTTGACGATGTGGTCGAAAAGAAGGGTGTCATTCCCCAGACATTGGCGAATGGCAACCTTGAGGGCACAACAATGCTTAGTGTCGTGTCCAAGCATGTGATGATACGCACAAATGCAAGTGTCGTCGAACCAGGGCAGTTTTGGTTTGAGAGATTGATATGGTTTAAGAGGCGGAAGATAGATGCGAGAGGACTGCAACAATTGCCGTAACAGCAAAGCATAAGAACCTGCTAACGGGTCTGGATGTTTTGTCGCAGTGGGGATTGATGACTTTGGTTTGAGAGGTGTAAGAGGCATAGGTCGATGGTTTGGAGAAGATATATGTCTGAGGGGTTGAGGGAGTAATGGAGGCGACTTGCCTCTGTGAAGTATGGGAGTAGGAAGCACTCCTATTAAAGTGGATAGATGCGGGCCCAAAATAGAGGGTAATGAAGAAGGTGGGGGAAGAATCCTCCGGTGTTGTTTAGTGGCCTTCGTTGATATGGTTTGAGGGCCATTATTGCGAGAGGCGAGGTTAGATGTGGGGCAAACACCAAGAGGTTCAATCTCTTTTGGTAAGGTGGGCGCTTGTGCGGGTTTGGGCTTAGATGTGGACGGAGGTGAGTGAGATGTAACAATCTCAGGCAAAAGGCAAGAGGAAATCGTGACTGGGTCTTCTTCGATCAAAATGGGTGGAGAGATTGGGTCTTCTCTTGGTGGAGAAGAAATAGGAGAGTGCAGCTCCTCAAGAGAGAAGAAGGCAGGGATGATCGTGCCTTTTGCTTGTGCTTGAGGAGTAGGCAAGGTAAGGTCTTCGGATGAAGGTAAGGCTAATGGCATAGGCATGGTCAAGGCATCTTCCAGTATAAGAGAGGTAGATGGAGGACTAATAGGAGAAGAAAGTTCTTCATCCTGTGATGGAGGAGGTTGGTCAAGGACAAGAGGCAAAATAGTGTTGATTGTCTGAATATTATGGTCATGAGAGTCATTAGTCATGGTTTGGATGTTTTGAGTAGGTGGATGGTTTGGAAATGGTTGTTTGAAGATGTCAATGTTTTGATTTGGCAGGGTGTTCGGGTTATCTAAAATAAGATCCCCCTTGTCGATCATGTCTTGGATGATGTTCTTGAAGGTTCGGCAATTGTCGATGTCATGGCCGTGGATGCGATGATAGTGACAGAAGTCAGCCTCCCTATACCATGTAGGGAGGGCTTTTGAAGGGTTGAATTGAGGTGGTCGGATTGGAGGGAGATTGAGGACCCCCTGCTTGAGTAGTTTTTCCAAAACAGAAGCGTATGATTCTCCAAGTGGAGTGTATGAACGTTGGATGTACCATTGTTGGAATTGTTTGGTGATGCTTGGAGATGTAGAAGGTTGAGGGTAATTAGTTGTCGTCGAAGATGGTGATCTAATGACCAAAGTGTTGGCCACTCCTTTGGGTTTGGAGTTGGCAGAAGAAGAAGGTCTGGAAGAAGAATGGTCATTGGTTTTTGCATTGGTATTACGCAATTTGACCTTATCCTCTTCAAGGGCATGGAGTTCAAGCTTTCAAGCCATGGTGAAAGCTTCATCAAAAGTGCGGAATGTCTGAATCCGCAAGGTAGAAGAGATGTACTTGGCACATGCTCGAGAAAAGAGCTCGATGAGCTCAGGTTGAGGTAAGGAGAAAGAGAGCTGGTTAATCAAGCCTCTCCAACGGGTGACAAAATTGACTATTGATTCATCATCAAATTGTCTGATGGAGTAGAGGTCTGTGATTGAGACTTGTTTGGTGATGTTGATAGAAAAATGATCGAGAAATAATTGGGCAAGTTGAATGAATGAAAAGATAGAATGTCTGGCAAGAGAGCTATACCAGTCAAGGGCAAAGCCAAAAAGAGACATAGGGAATGTGCGTAAAAGTAATGCATCGTCGTGGGCAATAAGATAGCAGGCATGTTTGAATGCCCGTAGATGTTGTTGCGGGTCCTCCTTACTCTGGAAGCGAGTGAATTTAGGAAGCTCCCATTGGTTGGGGTATGGTCGGATAGGGACAGAAGGATGAATGGGCTCGTTGCAAATTTGCTCATACGAGAGAGCATTGCATGAACCAGAGATAGAGGTCTCAAAACTGGACATTTTATCCATCAGCATTTTAATGACGTTTGCTGATGGATTGGTGGATGGAGCGCCCCCTAGGTTGTAGGGCGCTTGAAAGAGGCTAGAGGAGGCATACGACGTAGTCGATTGTACCAGTAAGGGGGCAACGTACGGATGACTAGTTGCAAGGCATAAGTGGAGGCCAAAAGTGGTTGAGTTATGAAGGTCGAGGGTATAAGTTGACTAGATATCGCCAAGGGTGGTTGCGTGATAGCACTGGTAGAAGGATAGGTTGGCACTCCTGCACTCATGGGCACAAGAGTGTGAGGGGTCGAGACAATCAAGTTCTGGTATGATGTAGAACTTGGTTGAATTGCGTGTGGTTGAGGGGGTAATGGAACCCCGATGGAGGTTGGTCTAAAAATGGATGGGGAGGCCAAACTTTGTGTATTGGCCATGGTCGGGTAAACGGTTGAGGCAAAAGGCTGGGTAGCAGACGGTGTTAATGTCATCACCGCTTCACCTGAAAGGTCTCGCGTTGGGTCCCTTGCGAGATAGTTTTGGAGGGCTGTGACGTTGAGGTCCAAGAATCTTTCGAAATCTTGGTCCCCTTCAGGGATGATGGGAGTATGAGTCGGGGTCGGTCCTGTAGGAGTTCTTTCAGTCTCTGAGTGGAACTCCATGATAGGATTGGTTAGGGATGAGAGAGCATGGTCAAGAAGAGGGTCAGGTTCCAGAAACTCTGCATTTTTGCAATTTCAGAAACTCAGAATGAAGTTTTGGTAGAAAAAGGGGTCGAGTTTTAAGTTGCTGTTTTGAAAAAAAGGATTGTGACAGAGACTGACGTCGGTATAAAAACTGATGTCGGTGAAGGAGACTGTCAATGTCGGTCAGATGACCGATGCCGGTACATAAAAGTTGCCGATGTCGGTTACAGAACCGATGTCGATTACTGTGCTTTCCAGAAACTCAAAAAAAAAGTTTTTGGAAATGAAGAAGACGTCCTTACCAGCTCAAAAAAAATAGATAAAAATAGAAAATATGATGATGACAAACAAATCTTAGCGTTAAATCCCTAGAAACAATTTTATTAAGATCGTGTGGCTTATGCCTTAATGTGATGTTGGAGGAAGTTGGCTATTAGAAGGGTCCTAAAATAGGTAATCTAAAGATGGTTTCAGGTATGTTTAGGTGCTCAAAAGTCTGTATTAGGTTCCGTACAGACCTGGTGCTAAAGAGCAAGCTCCCCTCACTTCACGATTCCAGTGGTTAGCTGGTCTTACTTAGCCAAAATATACTTTCCCTATAGTTTAAACTCTGCCAGAGAACAGAGTTGGCTTTCCCCTTAGTGGTGAAATCCAAGTAGGATTGCCGGGATGGGGTAAGGTATCCGCTGGGGGATGAAATCCCAGTCGGGCCTTGTCTCAAGTAAGTTTGATGTTTGTTTTAGTGCAAGTGGTTTAGGTTGTGTAACATGAAGTGGACTAAATTAATTCAATATGCGGTTTGATTACTAAGTGTGGACTCAAAAATGCAAGCACAAGCAGAAATGAATGCAAAGTGTTTTAATGCCCAAGTTGAAATGTTAAATTGGAATGAAAACAAGTTGGAAAAAGGGTTGAAGAAAATGATTTTAGACTAGTCTAGAAATTCAAGAAGGGAAAGAAATTTTTTTTAATTCCTGCTTATAGTGTCATTTAGAAAAGAAGGAAGAGGTGAAGAGGAAGAAGCCTAATGCACCTAAATGAATAAAGAGGGAAAAGAACCCAAGGAAGGCCCTAAGCGTCCCACCAGGCATGCCAGAATGTTTCTATTCAAATTTTGCTTTCTACATTCAAGAGAAGAATTAAGAAACTAAGAGATGGTCAAGGCTTGATGTGTACCTAGATATAGTCTGCGCACCGTAATCCAGATGCTGTGAGTACTCCTCTTTGCCTGTGAAGGAATGACACTTTCAAAGAAGAAGACTTAGACAAAAGAAGGCGTTAGATAAGGAGATGGTGGGTTGCCAAGCAAAATCTTGATCCCAGAAGCATGAAAACTTCCTTAAGGGAGGTCAACCCACTAGTCAATAGAAAAAGAGTCTGATAAAAGATAGAATGTCAAAGTAATGATAAAAGACTAAAAATCAAAAGGGAAGCAAAAGGCTTACCTGAAAGATGATGTCGGACTGGTCACAGTTGCCGACGTCAGTGGTCCTATCGGCGTCAGTTAATCAAGGTGCCGACGTCGGTTAGTCTGCCGACGTCAGTGGGGGAAGCGACCGGCATCGGTCGGGGCGTGAACAGGGTCTAGTTGAGTCTATGGTCCGTGGACAGGGTCTGGTTAGGGTCTGGATTTGCTTGAGTGGTCTGAGACAAAGTTTTGGGCTTGGTTGAATGGTCTGGGGTCTAGGTCTGAGAGTTTGATTGAATGGGCAAAGTGTATGGTCCGATAGAGGACGGAGGAAATAGGGAGATGGGATTCGGCTCTGGTCTAGTCTAGGGAGATAGAAGTGTTGAAGGGGGGGAGATATTCCCTGAAAGATATAATTCAAAAGACAATGAAAACACAGACAGTATACATACCTGTGCCTGCCAGAAGAGTGTTGTTGATGTCGTACCTGTTGTTGATGTAGAACCCTGATGTTGAGTCCTTGTTGCTAATGTAGAAGTCTGATGCAGAATACCTGTTGATGCACCTGAGGGAGAGAGAGTGAGAGGCTTGACTGAGAGATTAGCAGATTGGCGGATGGTCGAAGACTAAAGATTGAAGGATTCGTGATTAGACGCGTGATTTTGTGATTCTTCTGATTAGACGCGTGATTTTGTGATTGTGGGGTTCGTGATTACCCAAAAATTGTGATTTTTTGTGATTAGCCATGGATAGGGTCAGAAGATGGTTTAAGTAAACCGACGTCAGTGATCCTGCCGGCGTCGACTGACAGTTGACCGACGTCGGTGGGTGTAGAACGAGTAAAAAGCCCAGCAAGCCTGTTCTACATCCACCAGGTGCATAATCCGTAAAGGAATTGGTAAAAATTAAGATAAATACGCACAAGGGTTGGTTAGGTGGTTAGAGAGAAGTAAGAAAGGTCTTGGGTGAGTCATAGGATGGGAATTAGTCCAAGGCGAGGTGTCCTAGGCGAGGTGTCATGGGTGATGTGTCCAAGGAGGGGGGTTTAATTCAAAATAAGTTTATTATTTTAAATTAGTAATTGCATGGTTTAGGAATGGGCCAAGGGGGGAAGAGGAACAAGAGTTAGACACGATTTTGGTGTCTACAGTGCTTTAAGCATATGTGTGTCTTGTTAGTGTGTTTGCTTTGCTTGTGTGTGTCTTTTGCTTTGTGTGGTTGAGGTAATTAGTTATCTTATCTTGGTCTACCTTGTTTTCAATGGTAAAATTCATCTTGTGTGTTTAAAACTTCAGATGACTCCCTAAGCCCAATGGACTCATAAGGCTATTGGTCTAGTTAGTATAGCAGGCATACTACCCCTATGAGTCACTAATTTGTTGACCAAATTTGATCCTACAGGTCAAACTGGGACCTCTATAAGTTAAAAAACTGATTTTTTAGGTGTTTAAGTGGTCTAATATTATGTCATGAGGTGTATTATAGGTTAATTTATGTCATTTAATGTTATATTAGCCTTGGTCCTTAGTCATTTTAATCTTTTTAGTTCTAAGAGTCATTTTGAGGTCAATAAAGGGACATTTAAATGAGTTGTATATCCTCCTATGGAAATTTGAAGGTTTAAAAAGGTTATGTCACATGATATGTGTCATATTATGTCTTAGGTAACTATTTATAACTAAAAGTGGTAAGTGCTTCAGAAGAAAGAGCAATTTTCTTGGGAAAAGAGAAGAGTTTGGCACTTGTATAGCCCATGGAGAAGTGTGCCATGTGGGAAGTCATGAAATGAATCTTAAAATTAATTATATTAATATAAATTCTTGAAATTATATGAAAGTGTTAAAAATTTCCCAAAACTATTTTACTCCTTTTTCACCCTTCTAGGCGCATAGATGTAGTCTTCAAGTTTGTACTTGGTACAGATAGTTGGAGAAATTATAGGTTAAATGCCTTTGGGAGGTGAAATTGAACTAAAAAATATTAATTTAAATAATAATATTTTTAAAAATGTTGGAATTTTCTTTATGAACAATCCTCATGAAGTTGATTGTGTTTTTATGCTTGTTAATCTATATACCCTTCAAGTTTTACTCTTGTTTTGATGATTTTATACAATCCAATTTTTGAGATTAGTTAAAAATGATATTTAATCCACTATATAATTTTATTCATGATTTGTTTCACATTTATAGTTGATTTTATGATCCAACCAACTCATTTTGCAAGGAGAAGTGAAGGAATGGAGTTGCAGTCATGTTTTTTAATTACTGGAGGTTTTTTCTATGCTATGGTTACAAAATGAAGTGAAGTGATTTATTATTTCCAATATATTCCTTTTATTCATATTCAATTCCAAATCCAACTCCAATATCCACTTCAAGAGCCAAAAGAGCAAGTAAATACATAAAATGGTCATCTACAATAGTTGTATAGTTTGCCACTTCTTGAGGAAACATGAAATATGTGCTTGATAATTATTTAAGGTTTGGAAGGTTTTAACATGATTTAAAATCATTTGGAGGAGTTTTTATGAGACTAGATGCTAGTGGAACCTCAAGGATACCTTCCAAGAAAACTTGTGGGACTTTGGGACAAATTCCCAAAATTGTCAAAACAGAGGTCCAGGCCCTTTTAGGTAACTATTTATAACTAAAAGTGGTAAGTGCTTCAAAAGAAAGAGCAATTTTCTTGGGAAAAGAGAAGAGTTTGGCACTTGTATAGCCCATGGAGAAGTGTTCCATGTGGGAAGTCATGAAATGAATCTTAAACTTAATTATATCAATATAAATTCTTGAAATTATATGAAAGTGCTAAAAATTTCCCAAAACTATTTTACTCCTTTTTCACCCTTCTAGGCACATAGATGTAGTCTTCAAGTTTGTACTTGGTACATATAGTTGTAGAAATTATAGGTCAAATGCCTTTGGGAGGTGAAATTGAACTCAAAAATATTCATTTAAATAATAATATTTTAAAAAATGGTGGAATTTTCTTTATGAACAATCCTCATGAAGTTGATTGTGTTTTTATGCTTGTTAATCTATATACCCTTCAAGTTTTACTCTTGTTTTGATGATTTTATACAATCCAATTTTTGAGATTAGTTAAAAATGATATTTAATCCACTATATAATTTTATTCATGATTTTTTTCACATTTATAGTTGATTTGATGATCCAACCAACTCAGTTTGCAAGGAGAAGTGAAGGAATGGAGTTGCAGTCATGTTTTTTAATTATTAGAGGTTTTTTCTATGCTATGGTTATAAAATGAATTGAAGTGATTTATTATTTCCAATATATTCCTTTTATTCATATTCAATTCCAAATCCAACTCCAATATCCACTTCAAGAGCCAAAAGAGCAAGTAAATGCATAAAATGGTCATCTACAATAGTTGTACAGTTTGCCACTTCTTGAGGAAAGATGAAATATGTGCTTGAGAATTATTTAAGGTTTGGAAGGTTTTAACATGATTTAAAATCATTTGGAGGATTTTTTATGAGACTGGATTCTAGTGGAAACTCAAGGATACCTTCAAAGCAAACTTGTGGGACTTTGGGACAAATTCCCAAAATTGTCAAAACAGAGGTCCAGGCCCTTTTTTGAGGTTTCTTATATAGAGTTGCATTAATTTATAGAGCCTCAAAGTACATTTTTTTTTAAATCTCCCATATAGGTATATAAAATTTCAAGACAAGAGAGGTGTTTGAGTTGAGGAGAGTGGTTTTTGAAAGCCCTCAAGTTGCTCTTTGAACACTAAAATTCCATAGTGTTATCTACATCAAGATGAATTGATAACGAGTTCTACTCCTAATGAGTGGATTTGTTTCTTAATAATAAGTTTTAATGTCTTGTTAAATAAAATAACATATATTTTCCATGGAAAAGCATTAGGAAGGTACTAGAAGGGTGGTTTGCATTCACCAAGGAGGTGATAGTATGTACATTGTCATTAAATGGCTATCTACAGTCATTTGAAAGCCTTGTTAAATGTTAGAAGGCATAAAGGGTATAGGTTTCACCTTGTAAAATATTTTTTAATTGATAAAATTACATTATTATCTCTAGGCCTCACAAATATTCATATCTCTCTTGAAATGTTTCAAACTTAAGGCTCAAATTAGATGGAAGCCTTACACAGTTGTAGGTTATAGGAAGTACATGAAACATTCAATGCAAGATGGGAAGATTTGTTGATGATTTTGATTTATTTTATCATGAGAGGATTTTTAAATTTATTTAAGGAGACTAGAAAATAAATATGGTCTCAAAAAATATCAAATAACAAACTTCAGTATGTACACAGGCTTGGGCAAGCAGCTACAGTCGGCCTATTACTTTGATCATTGAGAGGATGTTCACATTGAAGGTTTTGATACTTAATAAAATTATTAAGAGGTTAAAATGGATGTAATTCTTATAAATTTTTCATAAATCCTTAAGTTTCATAGTATTTCAACCTTAAATTTGAATTGACCTACAAAATATACACCTATAGCTGACTGCAAGAGCACACAGTCCAACATGCAGGTTTGAGATGGAATCACCAAAATTGTCAAATGAGAAAGGTTTTAAAATGTTTACTGAAATTAAATTTTGATTTTTAACCTTTCAATATAATAAAATACACCTATAGGGTTTCATATTTCCCAATATAGTTGATTTTGTTGACTGAGAAAGGCAGTGAACATAAAGAGTGATAATTCTTAGTGTTGGCATTGTCTAAACATGAATACATAGGTCCAAACCAATATATGAATATCCTAAGAGATTATAAATATATTTTTAAACATTTTATAAAGCCTAATAATGATACAATACCTACAAGTTCCTTTGAAAACACAAGACACAGTTAGAAATGATAACTTAGTCATGTTTTAGGGGCTATCTTGGAGAGTTTGAGGTGCTTGGAGACCAATTAAAGGAGTCAGACCTTAATTTTAAGTATATAGAGTCCTTGGGACCTTAGGTATCTATAAAAACACTTTTTTATCCATAATATAGAGGGAAATACCCCTCTATTCTATCTCAAAGGTAGGGCACTCTTGAAGAACAACAAGCCTATCCAAAGAGTAAGAGGAAAGGAGAAAGTAAGTGGATGAGTTAGGGGATGATAGATCAATGAAGGAATATTGTGAGATTTAATAATGCATAAAAAATTATATTATCCATGATTAGAGGAAATAAAATCAATAAGGTGCCTTAGGCTATTAACTATGCAAGTAAACCTAATAGGCTTTGACTTAGTTAAATCCAAAAGGAGACTCATTTTTCACTTCCACCATGAGATAAGAATTATATTAAATTTTTAATTGTTTATGAATCAATTTAAATTGTGTTAAATTATATATAATGGGATATATAAAAATATTACATAGTCCTTATGAAAATCATGCATACACAATACTCCTTTTGCATGGTCTATTTTGGGTTTTTAAGCCTTTTGAGGGTCAAATGACCTGACCAAGGGATGGATTTTAGTGTAGATAATATTTAAAACTTGGATATTATTTTTAAACTTTCAATTAGTATATAAAAATAGGGGAAGGAACATCTATTTTGTCTTAGACATAGGGTACTTCCCCTTAGGCATAAACTGGCAGGTTCTAGGGAATGGATACAAAGGGACTTTGAAGGAGTTGTTTTAACCTTTAAAGGAGGTGTATGAAGTTGGATAGAATATAAAACAAAATTTTATACCAAGATTTAAATGGATAAAATTAAAAAGGTTCTCTATACTCCTAAACTTGCAGATAGGCTTATTGAGCATGGTGAAGCCTAGATTCCAAATCAAAGACCAATGCCACTTCCAATTCTAGAATTGGATTCCAATGGACTAATACATGTTTATGGGGGCATAATAGATGTGTTTTAGATATTTATATGCATAATATGTCACAAATAGTTCATTTTTTGGTTCAAGACAACCTCAGACCTATGCAAATGGAAGAAATAAGCTCGAATAAACACTTTGAGTGCTCATATCTCTCTTGATGCTTTTCATGGGGGCCAAATAAGTTTAGAGGAGTTATAATAGGTCATAAAAAAAACTTATTATGTATTTTTTCTGAAATTTTAATTTCCCATCTTTATGAACAAATATTAAGAGGGTAAAACAGGCATAAACCCTTGCTAAACCCTTGCCAATGACCCGATTGGAAAAATGAGGTTGGAAAGCTAATCTAATGGAATAGTTTGCCCAAAATTTTGATAGGATGATGTATAATAATCTATTAGTATACTCCCCATTAGTATTATTTGTACACAACTATATAGATAGAGTGCAAAATAGGATTTTTTTGATAGTTTTGTGTATTATATAGGTTTCAAAAGGTTCCGAGAGATACCAATAATGTGGAATGGAATATTATAAATTAAGATAAATCCTCATATCCATTTAATTTTTTATAAAAACTCCAAAGTGTTCAAACAAACAGCTTCATCTTAGCTAGTAAAACCTGGCATCATAACCAAGCTAGTGATAAGGGTGGAAAACTTCAAGTGAGATAATTTTAAGGTGTGCCTAATGATTTTAGTGCCATGAAGGGTATTTAAAAGTTTCATCCACTCCCCCCATATATTTTCATGGAAAATGGAAGCTAAATTTGAAGCCAAGTGTGTAAGGTGTGTTAAAGATGAGTTTCTTAGACTACAGATGATGATAACTCATGTTTGTAAGGTTACATATGACTGGGAATGAAACCAGTGCATGGAGAGTCATGTATTAAATAATTACCCTCATTCCATTCATCATAAATATTCCTTATCAATTTTGGGATGATCAAACAGGTCCAAATCATGAAGATAGTTTTCTAAGCCAGAATGAGAACTTTCATACCACTTTTCATGTGTTCCATTCTTGTATGGCCAATTGTCTATTTTGACCTTGTATGTTTTTTCCCATATCCTTTTCTCATGCACAAATAACTCCTTTTATAATATTTACAAGTGTCCTTGTGACCCTTGGACTTCACTCTTCTCCTCTCTCTCTATCTCTCTCAAGTTCTATAAGAAATAAACATTTTGGCCTTTGTGACTTATGATCCACCTAAGTTTGGTGAATCCCTTCTCATTTACATACCATTTGATCAATAATACTACTGACATTTATCTCTTCATGACTATTCATAGTGTGTTTTACTTGGATGATTGATCTTGCTTAGTGATAACTATGATTTCTTTAGCATGTTATCTCATTCTTTCATTTTATTTAGAATTAGAAAGATTCTTCTTAAAAATCATGTGAAGTGTGAAGTGTTCTAGGAAGTTTCAAGGTTGAGTGATTTAGTCTATTCACTAGTTCCATTCAAAGCCTCTTATCTAGTCCTCCTAGCCTAAACATTCACCCATAACCTCATAATGTAATATTTATGTGAGAAGATGCATATTAGAGAAGCATATATTTGGTTAGTCTCTTGGTTTCATGTATAATATGCATTTGGTTGGAATTCATCAACTTATTTGGTGTATCACCTCCCTTAGGATAGTTTTCTTTTAGTTTTCCCTCTCCCTTCTCCTCCCCCCCCCCGCCCCCCCCCCCCCCCCCCCCGCCGCGCCCACAATTTTAGATGTAGTAGTGACCCAAAGTGGTACATCAAGGGAGCTAGCCCCATTTAGAGATTCACCTCATTAATAGGTTATCCACAAGCCTAGTGGTGTTTCAATTGTGCCACTTAGATGAGGAGATTTGAGACATATCCTCAAAGGGTGAAAATCCAAGTGAAAACACTTAACTATTTTTTCACTATAATGTTTTCAAATTTACTCCCAACTCTCTAGGATTTTGCTCCAATTAGAATGCAGACAATGTTTTATAGTTTGCCATATAATGGAGGAGAGAATTATTACACTTTTTATCATGTCATAAAAATACATGTGTCCCCTTCCATAAAATTTATTTTCATCTCTTTGGAACCTCCTATAGAAGATAATTTTGTGATTTGTGTGTTTTTTTGTAAGTTCTTAAAAGTGCAACTATAAAGGACAACTCTATTTTTAACCAATAAGCGTAAGGAAGACTATTTTCCAAAGTTAAAATTTGTATATTTTTCAAAAATATGAAAATAAAATCATGTGTATAAGCTCCCTAAAGGTTTACATGCTTAGGGCTTTCCATATAATTTTTGTCTTATATTAGGGTACAATAGCACAAATTTATAGGTCAAGGATGTTAATAAGAAAAATTCCAGATTGAAATGCATCTAGTCAATGGTATGTGCAAGTGATTGCATTACACCTATAGGGTGACACACATGCAAGAAATCACACATGGAAGATGAAACATACAAACTATGGAATATACTCATTTTGGTCAATGGTCACCTCTTGTAACCCACATTATTCTATCACAAAAATATGTTGCCTCCACACTCACTACAGTCATCAAGTCATTCTTGTAAGAAATAATAAATCAGTAATTAAAATGACACCATATATACTATAAAATCATGAAATTTATATGAATCCCATCATAGATTCAAGAACCATATTCACATACACACTAATGTCCATACATAAAAAAATGCACATCTAGTCCCTGTTGGTACCCATCATGGTACTAAGGTGAGGCATAAATGCCTAAATTATTATTTCACTCATATCTAGTCATAACATGAATATGCAATTATTAATAAACTCTTTAAACAATTTGTAATAAATAAGTAATAAATCCATATTTAAAATAATATATTCAGAATAAAAGAGTTAGTATGAAAATCATAATCATAATACTATGTCATGGTATTATATAACATCATACTCATCATAACATATAAATAAGGTAATAAATAATCATGTCCACAGTAATATATATGCATCCCGTAACAATTTACGAAGAACTAAAAAATAACCAAAATGAAAAAAATGATCATATATAACCAAATAACCTAGGATAAAATAGTGGAGGTTGAATTTGGCATGACATTCCCCACCTATTAGGAAAGCTTCCTCCCACAATTTACCTGAAGAGATGTGGGTGTTAAACTTGAAGAAGTGTTGTATCTTCCCATGTCATATCCTGATTATCATATTTATCCCACTAGACCCTAACTTGGTACATGTCTCTCCCTTGATGAGTTCTAAAGAAACATGGTCATCTTCTACCACTTGTAAAATGGACCAATCTAAAACATGTGGCATATCTGGTATATACTTCTATAGAACTAAAATATGAAAAAAATAATGAAATTATGATGGACTAGTTGTCAAGGATAGTTGGTAAGCTATTGGTCCAATTCTCTCTAGGATGTCAAAGGGTCCTAAATACATGGTGTGACACTAGAACCTTCCTTAACATATCATGCCCTTGAGAGGTTACACACAGAGGAAAATTATGTCACTAATGGAGAAATATTGATCCAATCTATTGGCATTGGCATACTTCTTTTGATTGTCTTTCACCTCATGAAGGTGTTGACAGACTTAGATTACCTTTCACTTTTATATTTTAGTAATGTAGGCCTGATAGAAACACAATCCTCCAAGTGATCCAAACTTAATGGAGTCATACAACTTTCCTACCATACAAGGCCTAAAAAGTTAGCATCTTAATGGAATTATAACATATATTATTTTTAGAAAAATCCACCAGGAATAAGTAGTCCTCCTAATGAGACTACTAATACATGATGTACATTCCTAGCATACCTTCCAAAACCTAGTTGACTCATTCAGTTTACACATATGTCTCAGGATGATAAGATGTGCTGAAATTGAGCATATTTCCTAATGTTCACTGTAAACTAGAACAAAAGTCATAAGTATAAATAAAATCTAGGTCCAAAATTATTTTTTGGTGTATACCATGAATCTGATTATGTTATCCAAAAATACTCTTGTCATTCCCATGGGATTATAGACAGTCTTGGTGGGTGAAAAGTTTACCACCTTGGTCAACTTATCCATTGTCACTATGATGATAAGATTACATGGGGAGTCTGAATATGGAGTCCATGGAAATGGTGTCTTATTTCCACTTTGGAATCTCATGAGGATAAAATAGTCATGCTAGATGTTGGTGTTTTGCCTTGATGCATTGAAACTCAAGGCATCAAGATATGAAATATGTTATCTCTGTATATATTAGGCCAAAAATAAGATTAGTGGAGCTTAATATGGACCTTATTTACCCTAGGATGTCCTGAATAATGAGTTCATGAACCTCTAACAAGATCAAAATCAGTAAATTAATATAATTTGGTACATATCTACACCCTTTATAGGATAGGAGACCATTTGACTCAGTAAAGTATCCTAAATATTTTCCCACAATAACCTTTTAAGAGTTTAAATATCATATCACCTCCTGAAAAAACATGTCATGAGATAATTTATCAAGGATGTGATTCCTTAAATTAGTAATGTCCTTCATTGTGGCCAGTTGATGTTTCTTCCTTCTAAGGTCATTTGTAGTAACACATACCACCAACATAGTAGAACATGAGCAATAGATGCAAATTCTAAGTTGTGAATGGGGTATTTTAGCTCGTAGTCTTTGAGATTATATGACACATATGGCACCACCTTTATGTACTATATAATAATGTTTCCAATGCATTCCTTAGAGACATTTGTGTATACTAAAATTATTTCATAGGATCAATACTGGCCAAGATAAGTGCACTCATGTGGTGGCCTTTCCAAGTCTAAAATGCCTCCTTGCACTTTTACATCTAGACAAACTTTTTCCCTTTATTATGGAGGGATGTGATGGTATGAAATATGCATGAAAAGTCTTGCAAGAAATTACTAAAGTAACCTATTAATCCCATATAACTATTTACCTCTATGATGATTTAGGTGTAGGCCACTCTATAATAACTTGAATTTTCAAGGGATCTACTAAAATTACATGGCCCAAATACTATATCTCCATATAAAATAAGGGACACTTGGAGAAAATTCCACCCAACTGATGATCTCAGAGATATTGAATAAATTTATTTAGGTGTTCTTCATGTTCCTCCATAGTACTGAGTAAATCAAAATATCATCTAGAAAAGTAAGAATAAATTGATCTAGATACTATTGAAACACTCTACTCATGGGGCTCATAAATAATGTAAGGGAATTGATTAGCTTGAAGGGTAACACTATGAACACATAGTGGCACATACCGTGTCCTGAAGGCAGTCTTGAATAAATCTACCTCTACTATTTGCAATTTGTGGTAAACCAATTTGGTATCAATTTTAGAGAACACCTTGGCTCCCTTAACTTGATTAATTAATTCATCAATCTAAGGAAAAGGATAAATGTTTATGTCAATTACTTTATATATCTATAAGTAATCTATATAAAAGGCAAGCCATCCTAATTCTTGATGAAGATCATAGGTACACCCCAAAGAAACACATTAGGGTGAATATGGCCTTTCTCTAATATTTCCTAAAGCTAAATATTGAGCTCACTATGCTTAAACATATTCATCATGTATGGATCCTTAGAAATAGGATTAGTTGCATGCACAAGATAAATAGTAAAGTGCATCTCATGCTGAGGAGGCATGTTAGGAAACTCATCAAGAAAGACTTTTGTGAACTCTCTCCAAATACAATGAGAATCTAGGATAGTCACTTGAGTATCATACTTATATTTATCACTCATTTGAATAGCATACAATTAACACCCCTTGTACATATTCCACCAAAGTTACATCACATAAATCATGTATAGGGAAACCAAGATCTTATGGCTTTACATAACCATATATGTACCTAAATCATCATGTTAATAGATAGTCTTGGCATATAAATCAATACGAGCTCTATGGGTCTCTATCCAATCCATACCAAAGACTACATCATATGATCCCAAGGGTATATTATGTAAATCTAAAGTGGTGGGAATCCATTGTAGATATAATACACAAACATGGATCAATGAGATGATTGGATTCTTATCCCTGGTAGCCATTTCAACCATTGAAGTATCTGAATTAATATAAGCCACTAGTCATAATGGTCTACTACCATGGGTGAGATAAAAGAATATGATGCTCTAGTGTCAAAGATAACTGACATTAGTACTATTCTAATATTACATGTAAATTATAATACTATGGCTAGATGCTCAACTTAACTATCATCCAATGTAACATATAATTTATAGGCCCACACAATGTCACCCATTGTCTGCTCATAAACCACTTCTCTCTGCTCTATAATAATTGTAGTTCTATAGGGGGAGTCTTTGGCATAATGTGGGATTATATTTTTTAATAAATAAGGATTTTAGATTCATATAATTAAATCCAAGATGTATTAAAAGTAAATATCTTGCTTGATACCGTAAGGCATATTTTTATATGCATTTGAGAAATATTTTTTTTCTAGGTATTGTGAAGCCACAAGGAATGTGGGAGAGAGGGGCAGATGGAAGTCTGAGCAAACAATTATACTCATCCCACAACTAATCAAAAATTACATTAGTAGGAGGGCCACTTCCATTGTGCCATCAACCCCATTGGCCTAAAGATCATGATCTATGGGGTTTATTTGTGGTTGCAAACCAAGCCTATAAGCAAAAAGTATGAGATTGATTTTTTAAATGAGTGAGAATTTTAGACTCTAGGATGCATTAAAGAGGCATAACAAAAAGTATGGGATTGATTTTTTGAATGAGTGAGAATTTTAGACTCTAGAAATGATTCCAAGATGCAGTAAAGAGGCATAACCAAAATATACATGTTCATACCACATGTGAATTTATCATGTATGTATCATAATAGTTTTACAATCTGTATGCATTTCTAAAGGCAATGCAACTATAAAATTTGAAGTAACTATTAAGCATAAATGCATGAAACTAAGGTATAAATAATAGATTAATCTCTTATGCACTAATTTTTGAAATGGTACAATGTTCATAGGTTTATGTATCTAAAATTATTGAAATAAATTTTATATGTAAATGTAAGGACCTAACATATTAAAAATAGATCAACCTAATATGTACTTATTAGTCCTTAAGGGATACTCTAGGCACTATTTTCTTCTAACATCTGATTAAACAATGACTTCTCAACCAATCAAATCTCATTATTTTGTGTCCATTGAAATATGTGAACCTTTTCAATAGGTAAGTTACAAGTTTTTTAACTATGGAATATGATAATATTATTTGTTCTTCATTGACTAGCCAAAAAAATGACATGTTATTATTGCCTTCAAGTGAATCAAAGCAATATTTATGGATTTATTAATTTGGTTACATTAAAATAGTGGGAAGTTGTTTAATAATGATGTATTACAATACATAGATGACTAGACACTCCTCTTATGTCTGCTGGTGAGAACATGGTAACATTTATTACATAAATTATATGATTTTTGTGACAATACTATCATAGGATGCAAGGTAATTAAATTATACGTAACTAGGACTATTAATCTCAATCATGAAGCTTCAATGAGTCCCATTATTTGCCTTAACAATGTTAGGTAGAAGGCTTAAGGGTGATCCATATTTGGGCCAAAACCTCTGAAACTAGTGGATTATTTATTCAGATAAATATACTGAGACACAATTATCTATGTCAACTTAACATTCATAAGATTAAAGCAATTGCTAGAAATATTGCTACTTGGATCACTTTGAAGGCCATTCAATTAACTAGTGGAAAGAGAAAAGGCATGGATATGTTGGCAATTCGAGTCATTCCAACTGCAAAATGGATTTATAGGTGTACTCAGGTGAGAATACAAACATCCAAGATTAGGCGATTCTCTTCCACATATTGGTAAATTTGTGGACCAGTTTAGAATCTTTGATAATAATTGGTATCCATGCATGACAACTCATCTCGATGTTGCTAGATGTCTTTAAGAAGCATTGAAATTCATAACTAAAATTCAAAATTAATTTTTAATAGTCATATGAATGTATCCTAATGCATGCATGTGATATTATGGATATAGCAATAATGATGAGTTATTTTTATCTTAGTACAAGCACCACATGAGTTGATCAAGCATGATTCACATCGAGTGTTAGTTGTAGGCACAGAAAGTCATGAAGCATCTATAACATCCTTTGTTACAAAATAAATGGTGGGGATAACCATGGCCTGGAATTAAATGATTTAGGTCTCCTTCATAAATGAAAATTTAATGGAATTTTTATCATATGGCATAGAATGCTATTTTTTTCCCTTAAACTATCATTATAGTCAAGCCTAGTTTCAAATAAAATGACCTTTTGAAGATGTGGTTTTGAGATGGCCTACTCAATATGATGGATGTTTATCAATGTGTACTTAGATTTTCATATATTTAGCAACATTTGGATATAATGACAAGTATAATCTCTCATTCAAGATACATTATTTTCCATTTGTCATGGCCACTACCTCATTACATATGCCCAACTGATTTCAAAGTTTTTATCACACTCATAGGTGCATCGATGGATTGAATAGTTAATAAATCCCCCTCAAGATCTCACTTATTCTACTAGGTGTCACTAGATGCCCCCATAATTATGTAAGTAATCCAATCTTGATTGATTATACAATGTCATTATCTTCTAAGGTGTATGGATCAAATTCCAAGTGTTAATTGCTTCCCTTTATTTTACATTAAATGCACATGTTGAATCACTTGTGAAGGTTCTAAGTTTTCCTTTGCATAAGAACAATTGAGCAATCTTGCTTAGAGTAAATATGCCCCGTGATTAGTCTAATTTACAAAGATCTTATTATTCTTTACCACTTATCGTAAGATCTTTATCTTGATTGAAGATGCCACTTGTGATGCCCTTAGGACTTTTTCCTTATAAAAAAATGATATTCTTCCAAATCCTTATAATCAGATTAGGAAACATGTCATTGTCATCTTTTCACCAATTTGAAAATTTATTGTGTCTAAAGGTGTTAAGCATAGTATCTTCCATGTATTTTATATGAAAATTATTCTTAGTTTAGATGAAAACTTTAAGAATTGGCTCAAGTTACAAAGAACAACACTAATGTAAAGTGTGAGATATAGGGTAGAAAGGCTCATAAATGAGCAAACTTTAGAAAAAGAAGAAAAACTCATCACCAATGTAGCGCTACTAAATGGAAACTGTCACCAAAACCAACATTATGCTTTACTCTTAAATATGAAGTAAAAAAATATATAGATAATGGGACCTTAGGCTTGGACCTTACCCTTCCTAGTGTGTTTCTTGCTTAAACCGAATTAGTTTTACATATACTTTATTAATTAGCACGTTGCCATAATGCCCATTTATGGAGCCTCTCCCTATCTTCATTTTCAAATTTTGTCTACGAGAAAAAAAAGAAAAAAATGACTAAACGTTTTAGGCTATAAAGTCTTTTATTTTTACAAAACTCTAGTGGAAAGGATGTGGCAAACGTCCTACAAAAGTCTAACATGAAAAATTTGGCTTTATAAACAAATAGTTGTGTCTACATTGAAGGGCCATGTTTTGGAGTAAAACCCTAGTTTACAAATATGATCTCTAAGGTAAGCTTCAAGCTTCGTTTTTGAGAGAAAATGTTTAGAATTTTGTAGGTCAACGTTCATATTTTTTATAATTATTTTTATATAACAACTTCAATTCCCATTTTTTATATCATTCTAACTCCTACAATAACTTTGCTTAACACCCTTATTTTTATTTTACTTACATTCTTATACTACTTTAAAAAAAATAGTTACAAATATATTCAGATTGTTAATATTGATAGACATCTATATTTATAAATCTGTTGTCCTAACATGCACTAAATTCTTTTTAATAAATGAATGTCCAGACTAATATACCTGTATATATTAATGTTTACTAACCATTCAAATATGGTTATATATATTATTTTTAATATACAATTTTTTATTTTTTATTTTAATTTTTTTAAAGCGTAATGTGAATGTCCACCAGTTGATGGACAACGCATAAAATATATATTTTTTAAAAAACGTCCTTATCGTGAGCCGCGATGCGACAGCATTTAACTTTTTGTTACGCCTTTAATATGAACAACTTGCAAGTAATCCCACACCATTTGGCTTGTATGCAAGTTGCAATACCTTTATTGCCTTTAATGTGACATTTCGAAGTTGAAGTCAATATATATTTTTTTTAATATTTGTTGACGAATTATTCCTACCAATTTTCATGCATTTTCTGTTTCTTAAGTCCTTCGCACTGCAACCAGTAAGGTTAGGGGAAACAAGAGGAAGGTAAAGGTAATGGAAGAGCATGCCCAATATGCAAACCAAAGCATAGCAGTGAAGACTGGGTGATTGTCATAACCAATGGCTCGCAGGAATAGTTTGCGTTTCCTCAATCTATGTTTTCTCCTTTTCTTTTCTATTTTTTTAAATTGTTGAAGGATGTCCACACAGTGAATTGAAAGCGCTCCAGAGATTCAAGGCCAGTTTGGACGATCCAGATGAAAAGCTGAAGTCGTGGGAGGGGAAAGAGTGCTGTACTTGGATAGGTGTACACTGTGATGAAATAGCATTGGGTGGGCATGTCACCAAGTTGGATCTCAGTGGCCTTCAGCTTTCAACTGTAAGTCATCACATTAGTTCCTCCTTATATATGTTAAAAAATCTCAAGTATTTGGATTTGAGTGATAATGAATTTGAAGGAATTCCAATGCCACAAGGCCTGGGCTCTTTGAGAAACTTGACATATCTAAGCTTGTCCGGAACGGGATTTCGGGGAAAAGTTCCACCCCAGCTTGGAAATTTGTCTTCCTTGCTTTATTTAAATCTGGGTCTTGATCTTAATGGTGATTTGGAGATCCCTACCTTACGGTGGTTGTCTAACTTGTCATCCCTAAATTTTCTTTCAATGAATAATATCCAAGTCAATGATATAAATTGGGGGAGTATAATGGGTAGTCTGTCGCACCTTACACATCTGGAGCTGTCTGGATGTAATCTGCCAGGTTCCACCATCCCTCTTTCATTGCTCAATCTTTCTTCCCTTGCTTTTCTGGATTTAAGTAATAATGCATTTGTGGGAATACCTGCTTGGATGGGCAATATGAGCAAATTAACATCACTTGACCTGAGTTACAACTCCTTAAATGGTTCCATACCTGATAGTTTAACAGAGCTCCGTTATTTGGCAAACCTTGATCTCCCTTCCAACAACATTGTGGATGCCATTCCAAAAACTATTGGGAATCTCACGAGTCTTACCGACATCAGAATTAATGGCAACCAACTTAGTGGCGCAATCCCTTCGTCCATTGGAAATCTCTCTGCTCTTAGATTTTTGGACCTAGCTGAAAATCAATTGAGTGGAGGCCTTCCCCTATCATTTTCTCAACTGTCTTCCTTGACCAATCTTGATGTGAGTTACAACTAGTTGAATGGAAGTATTCCTTCTACACTGTCGTCATCTCTTGGGGAATTACACCTGTCAGGCAACAATATGATGTTTGGAACAATTACTGAGGCCCTCTTTCAGAATAATTCCAAGCTGGGAAGTTTGGAATTGCCTGGCGGATTCAATATCAAAATTAGCTCAACTTGGATTCCTCTCTTTCAACTGTACTCATTAAATATGAGTGGATGTACGATTGGAGGCCCAATTCCAAGCTGGATTTCAACTCAATATAGCCTATACTTAATGGATTTATCAGGCAGCAAAATTGTGGGCGATATTCCTTCGTGGCTATGGGATATTTCATCTAGAATTAGATATCTAGACCTGTCCAACAATCATTTGGAAGGACCTTTGGCTCCTGCTGGGGTGGCAACTGGATTAGTGCTACAGTTAGATCTATCTAAAAATGAACTGAGTGGAAATTTATTAGCTGATATTGATATGCATTTCAAAGGCATCACAGGATTGTCACTTGCAGATAACAAATTTGAAGGGCCAATACCAGCTTCAGTAGGTAATATGGGAAGTCTAGTACATCTGGATATCTCGAAAAATAGGCTAACAGGCATGGTCCCTGCAGCTTTGGGTAATTCGGGTCTCTTGTCATTGCAACTTGCAAACAACAACCTTCAAGGGCCAATACCCGCTTCACTAGGTAATATGACATATCTAAGGGTTTTGGATATATCAAAAAATCGGTTATCAGGAAATGTCCCTGCTAGTTTGGGTAATATGCTTTCTCTTGAGGTGCTTAACTTGGAAAACAATTATCTAGAAGGAGAGATCCCTGCAAACCTCGGCAATCTATCAAGTGTTACCATCTTTAACATGGCTAATAATCATCTGAAGGGGGAGATTCCTAAGGAGCTGAGGAATATGAAACATCTTGTGTCTTTCCGCATGGGAAACAACAATCTACAAGGACATCTTCCTCGGTCTTTAAGATTTCTTTCAATGTTACAGGTACTTGATGTGGGAGAAAATAATTTAACAGGAAACATTCCAGATTGGATAGCTCATTTTTCAAGCTTGCAAGTTCTTGTGCTGAGATCGAACAAATTCAAAGGAAAACTTCCTGCGCGAAGCGGCCAAATGCCTGAACTTCAAATTTTAGATCTTTCTTCAAATCTTTTTTCTGATGGGATCCCTGACATCTACTTCAATTTTTCAGCCATGGGCCAAGAAAAGCAAAATGCCTTCAAGCTGGGAGAAAACCGTAAAAGTGGTTATGCTAAATATTACTACTATGTGGATGGTATAGATCTAGATATCAAGGGATCCGATTTGCATTATGAGTATATTCTTTCTAGTTTGACGTGCATAGATCTCTCAGATAATAAATTGGTGGGTCATCTCCCACCTGTAATTGAAAGTCTAAAGGGCTTGAGGTATCTCAATCTCTCCAAGAACAATCTCAGTGGGCCAATTCCAGATGCTGTGGGAAACTTGGGGCTGTTGGAGTCGCTGGACCTTTCTGTCAACAAATTTTCAGGACAAATTCCGTCTGAGCTTGGTCTTCTCAGTTATTTGGCATTTCTAAATGTATCTTACAACAATCTGTCAGGGAAACTACCAGAGCAAGGAGGCCAAATGGCAACATTTGTTAATTCATCGTATCTAGGAAATCCAAATCTGTGGGGATGCCCGCTTGAGAGGAAGTGTTCTCTTCCACGATTCCGCCCTGCTCCTGCTCCTGCTCCTCCTCCCAGCATGGATGTTGAAGAGGAGACAGAGGAAGGGTTTCCATGGTATGAGATGGGTTTTGGATTGTCTGTTGGCACGGGATTTTCTGCTGTAGTAATGGTGCTGGCGTTACATGTGAGATGGAGGATCAAATGCTTTGGACTGATGGACAATGCTATACGCTATCTCTTTGCTAAGCTTTTGGACTGGTAAAAGTAGAATGTACTCGCTTTGTATTGTGGAAATAATGCCAAAATACCATAAAGTTTAGCAAAGAATAATATTGAGGGTTTAGTCTCTTGAATAATTAGCTTGCCAACCAATAGATGGTAGAAATAATTACATTGACTTCTAGAGTTTTTTCTTTTTTGGTAATGACATGTAAAAAAAGGTACGCTATGGCATGTAGTCAATAGAAAAACGTGAAATATAACTTTTCTATAACTATGAAAAATGAGAGTATAGAACGATATAGGTAGATATTATAATTTTTTTTTTCAATTCAATGAGTTAAATCTAAATAATCATATTTGATTGCATGAAAATATTGTGTTCGATTTTGCACATATAAAGGAATTTTATTACATGAAATTTAAGTAAAATATTTAAACATTTAATTATGTTGTATTTGTAAAGATTAGTCATATACAAATTCAATTAGATTAAATCTCTTAAAGATTGGTCATGTAAACATTCAATTAGATTAAATCTACATGCAAAATTTATTAAAAGTTGCTTAACAACTTGAAAATGTCAAATCATAAAGTTATAGTTCCATAAACTAATGTCTTCTTTGAATTCACATATCAAGAGTCTCGAGTAAAACATCCAAAGCTTCAATTTAGTGAAGAGTTTATATCATACATGAAAATATACATCATATCATTTAGGATTGTTTGCAATTTCATCACTTCTGGTACTTTTACAAGAATTTATGGTGAAATAGATTTCTGATTGTGTCATTGATGAATTGCTTTGGAACCTTAGCTTCACCTCGTGTTTGGTTCTTGAAAACAACATCAACATCCCATCTGTAAAACCCATTTCATTATTAGAAGTCAATATAATCTAATAATAGCCTTTTGGAGATAACACATAAGAATCAAAGAACAATTTCAAAACTAACCTCCTAACATTAAATGAAGTAGAATTTAACGAGTTGCTTTTTATTAGCTCTGTTTCTTTTACTGTTGAGTTGTGGAGCTAAAAGCTTCACCAAATGAGCAAAATGCAAGGTTGTTGGACTTACACAGTCACCGACATCGGTCAGGCGACCGACGTCGGTTATGGATCGGTCGACGTCGGTCAGGTGCAGGAAGATAGAGACCGACGTCGGTCCCCTGTGCGTTTCAGAATGATATTTTTGAGGCAGAACATATTGTTTGCATGAAAAGATTAACTGTTAGCATTGAGTCCGCGTTTCTATTTTAGGCAGGATTGATTTGAACATTTGATTAAGAGGTATATCTAATGGTGGAGAATGCATAGCTCATGTATCATAATATTATATAATAGGGTTAGATCTTCATAGCTTGTTAGAACAGTACAAAACATTTTATGTAAATGTGAATCAATCCAAGTGTTGGAGTTGGTTGTAATTGAGAGAGAAAACTCTTGAAGGAAAGAGATCTGTACATCTAAGAGGTGTGAGAAGAAAGTGTGATTTCTTCATTGTATTTTCTTCTGGAAAAGTTTAATACAAGTTTTTGGGTTGTTTCTTGTATCTCTTATTCTTTGTTGATTCTGATTTGTAGTTACTTATTATTCTGGTTTAATTCTGTGTTTAGTTGCTTATACAAGGTAATCAATTGTGTTGTAAGATCCCAACAAGTGATATCAGAGCTTGGGTTCACTAACAGGTGGTTCAGATCGTGTTAGTGTTTGTTGATTATAGGTCACTCACAGGGGTTTTTGTTTGAGTGGGAGTAAAACAATGGCAGAAGAAAGTAAACTAAGAATGGAGAAGTTTAACGGCAAGAATTATCAATTATGGAAGATGCAGATAGAAGATAATCTGTATCAGAAAGATCTGTACTTACCATTGGGTGGGGTTTCAAGCAAGCCTACATGTATGCAAGATGAAGAATGGAATGTTCTTGATAGAAAGACTCTTGGATCTATAAGGTTGAGCCTAGCATCTTCTGTAATGTTTAACTTATCACAAGCAAAGACAACGGTAGAGTTAATGGATACTTTGACAAATTTATATGAAAAATTTTCAGCTTCAAATAAGGTATATCTTATGAAGTAATTATTTAATTTGTAAATGCAGGAAGGTGGATCTGTATCTAATCATCTAAATGATTTTCATGAAATTGTAAATTAATTAAATTCAGTCAAAATAGTTTTTGATAATGAAATTAAGGCTCTATTAATTTTATGCTCTTTATCTGAAAGCTGGCATAGTTTGGTAATGGTAGTTAGTAATATTGCATCTGCTTCAAATATCTTGAAAGTAGATGATGTTGTTAGTGTAATCTTGAATGAAAAAATTCGCAGAAAAAACACAGAGAAAACATCAGGGAATGCTTTAAGTTTTGAAAGCAGGGGAAGGCAAAGAGAGAAGGGCAAGCAATGGAGATCAAGGTCTAAGTCAAAAATGAAGAATAGATCCAAATTCAGAAATAGAAAAAAAATAACTTGCTAGAATTGTGGAAAGATAGGGCATGCAAAGAAAGATTGCTGGTCAAAAGTTAAAGAAAAAAATCAGCATGAAGGTAAAGAAAAAGCAAATGTTGTAGGTATTGTTGCACAAGATGCTTTTACACTTTCTTTGGATAATAGAATAGAATATTGGGTTTTAGATTCTGGTGCCTCTTTCCATACAGCCCCAAATAGAGAATATTTCAATGATTATGTCTATGGAGATTTTGGAATAGTTTATTTAGAGGATGATGAGCTTTGTAAAATTGTTGGCAAAGGGAAAGTGCAGCTGAAATTGCAGAATGACAACACATGGGTGTTGAAGAATGTCATGCATGTACCCATCCTGAAGAAGAATTTAATTTTTGCAAAAAAGTTGGGGGATGAGGGTTGCACAGTAACTCTTACAGCTGAATCTTGAAAAGTTTTCAAGGGTGCACTTGTATTAGCCAGAGGTAAGAGAGTAGGTACTCTCTATCTATGTAATTGTATTACTGATTATTCTCCTTTTGTATTATCTACTTCAGATGTAGATGCAAAGTTGTGGCACTGTAGGCTTGGCCACATGAGTGAGAAGAGAATCACTGTTCTTAAGTCAAAAGGTAAGCTTTCAGATTTTAAAATCATAGATCTAGATTTCTGTGAGCATTGTATTTTTAGAAAACAGAAGAGAGTGAGATTTCTCAAAACTAGGTCAACAAAGAAGAAGCACAAGTTGGAGCTTGTTCACACAGACGTGTGGGGACCAGCTTAGGTTGCTTTTATTAGAGGATCACAGTATTATGTTTCTTTCATTGATGATGCTACAAAAAAAGTATGGGTTTATTGCATAAGAAAGAAATCTGATATTTTTGACACATTTTAGAATTAAAAAGTTTTAGTTGAGAATGAAATAGGTTTGAGATTAAAGTGCCTTAGATCTGATAATGGTGGTGAGTACTGTAACTATAAATTTAATAGTTACTGTTCTATGAATGGAATACGCAGGGAAAAGACGGTTCCAAGGACACCTCAACAAAATAGAGTTGCTGAAAGGATGAATAGAACAGTAATGGAGCGTGCACAGAGTATGAGGTTACATGCTGGTTTGCCCTTATAATTTTAGGTAGAAACTGTAGATACTACAGTTTACCTGATTAACAGAGGACCTTCTACTGTGCTGGATAGTGGAATTCCAGAAGAGGCGTGGATAGGTAAAAAAGTAGATCTTTCATTTCTCAAAGTTTTTAGTTCTGAAGCTTTTGTACACGTTGATAAAGAAAATAGAAAGAAGCTGGATGCTAAATCTATGCGATGCACTTTTATTGGTTATGGCTCTGGAGATTTTGGATTTCAGTTGTGAAATTTAGGAACTAACAAATTTATTAGAAGTCGTGATGTTATTTTAAATAAAAAGGTGATGTATAGTGATTAGCTCAAGAGGCTGAAGAATTTTGAACAGGGCCATGATGATTTGGACGAGGTAATAATCTAAAATGAGCTCACGGATAATCACATTTAGGAAAACACAGGTACCAACGTCAATCATAAAACTGACGTTGATCATACAAGAACCGACGTCGGTCACACATGAACTGACGTCGGTCATGTGGAACTGACATTGGTCAGGTACAGACTTGGAAATGACCGAGATCAGTCACTGACAGAGAATTTGGGTGGACAACAAGCTGTGAATGAGTCTCAAACGCCCATGAAGAAGTCAGAAAGGGTAAGTAAACCTCTAATTTGATATTCCCCTTCTTTATTCTACTTATTGCTCACTGATGGTGGAGAACCAGAATGTTTTGATGAGGCAATACAGGTGGAATCCAAGAATCAGTGGGAGCGTGGCATGAATGAGGAAATTGATTCCTTGAAAGAGAACCAAATGTGGGATTTGGTTGAATTGCCATCTGAAAAGAAAGCACTGAAAAATAGATGGGTTTACAGGGTGAAAGAAAGAAAAAATCGTAAAATAAGACATAAGGCCAGGTTAGTAGTAAAGGGATTTGCACAGAAACCTAGTATTGATTTTAGTAAAAAAAAATTTCTTGTAGTAAAAATGACTTCTATTCGGACTGTATTGTCTTTAGTTGCTATTGAAGATTTGCATCTTGAGCAGCTTGATGTTAAGACATCGTTTCTTCATAGAGATTTGGATGAAGAAATATATATGGATCAGTCAGAAGGTTTTAAGGTCAAAGGTAAGGAGAAACTTGTGTGCAGATTGAAGAAAAACTTGTATGGTCTTAAGCAAGCTCCAAGACAATGGTATTTGAAGTTTGACAGGGTTATGACTGAGCATGGCTTTAGCAGATGTCAATCTGACCATTGTATTTATTTTAAGAGATTGGATAATGGTAGATATATTATCTTGTTGTCGTATGTAGATGATATGCTTGTTACAGATTCACACATGTAGGATATTACTGAGCTTAAGGTAAAATTAGCTCACACATTTGCCATGAAAGATTTGGGAGCAGCAAAGAAAATCTTTGGCATGAGTATTAAGAGAGACAGAAAAAATCACAGTTTGATTTTGTCTCAAGAGGATTATGTGAACAAGGTGTTGGAAAGGTTCAAAATACAGGATGTAAAATCAGTAAGCACACCTATGGCTGGACACTTCAAGTTGAGCAAAGAACAGTGTCTTAAATCACATGATGATGTTGAGTACATGAGTAGAGTTCCATATGTTTTCGCAATTGAGAGTTTAATGTATGCAATGGTATGTACTAGACCTGATATTGCCCAAGCAGTGGGAGTTATCAGTAAGTTTATGGCCAATATAGGGAAGGAACACTGGAAATCAGTTCAGTAGATTTTCAGATATCTGAGAGGGACCAATAGTAGGCATTTATGCTATGGAGGGTCAAACACTTCTCTACATGGTTATGTAGATTCGGATATGGCAGGGGACTTGGATGGCAGGAGAAGCACCACATGATATGTGTTCACTGTTGGTGAAACAACAGTTAGCTAGATTTCAAAGTTGCAGAAGGTTGTTGCCCTGTCTACTACAGAGGCAGAATACATTGTAGTCACAAAGGCTAGCAAGGAAATGATTTGGATGACTCGGTTCATGAAAGAGTTGGGAAAAGAGCAAGAGAGTTGTAGATTGTAGAGTGATAGTCAAAGTGCAATTCATTTGGCAAAGAATTTAGCGTTTCATTCAAGAACCAAACATATACAACTTAGGTACCACTTCATTAGACAGGTATTGGAGGATGGTGAATTGAAGCTGAAAAATATCCATATAAATAAGAACCCTGCTGATATGTTAACAAAGCCGGTAACAAAGGAGAAGTTGAATCTTCATTCAACTTTTGTTGGTCTTCAAGATTGAACTTGAAGATGGAAAAGCTAGAAGATGTTGTTGTATAGGTACAGGTGCAACTGTTTATCTCCAAGTGGGAGATTATTGAGTCGTGGAGCTAAAAGCTTCACCAAATGAGCAAAATGCAAGGTTGCTGGACTTACACAGTCATCGACATCGGTCAGACGACTGACGTCGATCATGAGTCGACCAGAGGCTATCGATGTCGGTTATGGATTGACCAATGTCGGTCATGTGTAGGCAGACAGGGACCGACATCGGTCACCTGTGCATTCCAGAATGATATTTTCGAGGCAGAACATATTGTTTACATGAAAAGAATAACTGTTAGTATTGAGTCCACATTTCTATTTTAGGCAGGACTGATTTGAACCTTTGATTAAGAGGTATATCTAACGGTGGAGAATGCATAGCTCATGTATCATAATATTATATAATAGGATTAGATCTTCATAGCTTGTTAGAACAATACAAGACATTTTATGTAAATGTGAATCAATCCAAGTGTTGGAGTTGGTTGTAATTGAGAGAGAAAACTCTTGAGAGAGAGATCTGTACATCTAAGAGGTGTGAGAAGAAAGTGTGATTTCTTCATTGTATTTCCTTCTGGAAGAGTTTAATACAAGTTTTTGGGTTGTTTCTTGTATCTCTTATTCTTTGCTGATTCTGATTTCTAGTTACTTATTATTCTGGTTTAATTTCGTGTTTAGTTGCTTATACAAGGTAATCAATTGTGTTGTAAGATCCCAACATTTACTTTTAATTCTTTTTCTTGCTTTTGATGATTCTAAAATAATGCCAAAATACCATAAAGTTTAGGAAAGCACAATGTAGTTATCATCTAAGTAATGAAAGTTTGCTATACTACAAGAACAATGCAAAAGGAAATACATCTTACTTTGCATTTCTTCTCTTCATCTATGTCATTCATTATTGGCTCTAATCTTGCCATTAGAGATGTAGTATCATGCTTACTGTCATCATCATTGTCGCTAAAATTATTAAATGATCATCATTGCTCAAAAAACAATAAGCCTTTCTAGTGCATGGTAATACACAAATTTAAAGTAACCTTATTAGGCTAAACTAGCTTTCATCTGAATTGGTTTTGACATCAACATCATAATCATCAACATCTATGTTGCATGGAACCAATATGTTTTTAGGTTCTTTTTTAGTCCCTATAATAGAATGAACATTAGAGCAGGAATCAAAAATATTGTATGAAGAATATAAAAATTAAAGTTGCAACATACCAAAAATGTCCTTTTATTGATAGATATGACAAGACTTAAACATGGTAAGAGAATGCTTACCAACATATCCCTTATCCTTAGAAAGGTGCCTGTGATCACCTTCTTCTTCTTCTTCTTCTCTAATATTGCTTTTTTAGATTTCATCTCAGTTATGTTGACCCTCCTTCCTAAGGTGAATAATTGCCAATATTTTTATACAAAATATGTTGATCTTTGATAAAGTAATGTAATATTGTGTATAAATAGATATCCAACATAACTGGTTAAAATTAAATAAACAATTCTTTATATAATAAACTAATAAGAAAGCGAGTTAGAGATATTGAACAATAAATAACCATACATCGCATGTTTATGAATTACCTAAAAATTAAGTGCTTAGTCTCATAAAAAAAAGTTCTAACCTGTGGTGTAGTTATGCACTTATGACAAGTCTACCACAATAAACAAAGTTCATAATGGCATTTTAATTTCTTAGTGTCTCTCAACAAAAATAGTCTTAGTAGTGCACAAACTAGAAAGTATATTTGAATCTAAATGTTGCATATGCATAACAATAGACATGAAGTGATGGCATAGTCGTGTGGAGTTATTGATGGTCATGTCTTTAGCCTTTTTGTTTCATAGGACTAGAACAAGTGGCATTACAATGTCCAAGTTATTTTTTTTCTAGTAAACTATTATGTACTCCATAGAGCTTTGCTAGCAGTTTCTGGTGTTACAAAATGCATGAACTAATAGGCGATGTTATTTGATGTTGAATGAAAATTTATTTTTACCACAACTAAAGTAGTAAATCCCCAAAATCAAATATTCAGGTCACAAAGACATAGTGGTCTATGAATGCATGATTAGGCCAACAAAATGCACCATGCAATTAGCTATAACTTCTACAAGCCATCCAACATGAAATTTATTTCAACTAATATTCTTTAAATAATCTCTAATTTTCAAATTTTAAGCTCGTTTGAAACCCTAATCTACACATTATTTGAATTTTTTAAAAATTTACAAATTCTTGTAATAGTCTAAGCTTTCATGCAACCATGTTCAAACCTTTATACCTATAATCACCTAAAAGTGGTGTTTGAGTGCTAAGAGTGATAATTGAGTCTCTCTATTCCTATATTATCCCTAGACCTATCCTAGATCCTATTATCACACTTTTCTAGTTTTCGTGTGGGCCATAGGCATCTCTAGTCAACTCAAATACAACCCAAGACCTTCATTTCTTGATCTTGGCCCTTCATGCCCAATGTTTTGCCAACTAGACATTAGTGCCACATTAAGGATACTTGAGCTACATGGAATTATTTTCCCTCAAATGTCACCTATATCCTTTACCCTAGCTTTCTTGAATGAATATATTTTTAAAGCTAAAACACTCCTAAGGTCAACTTAGACATATTTTATTATTCGTACAAGCAACATAACACTATAAATACATGACTTTTAACCCTCTATCCACTAAATTGGAATTAGATGCAAAATACCTATTCAAACATGAAACAATTTGATAAAAATTAAGGTTATTAATCCCTCTTCTACCTTACTTCTACATACCACCATCTATAACTGCCATAATCTCAAATTTTACAGATTTTTAATCTCAAGTACACTCAAGGCTAGTACAATTATAGCATCATTTACACTTTCACCAACACTTAGGTGGGGAGAACTACATCGGCTTGATCCCTCCTTGGAGTATTGGTATGTAGGCAACTCTCTTCATAGTGGAGTGTTGAGGATGTCCAACCTATCCTACTAACAAACACACTTTTTAGCTTGTGTCTTACTTGAAACAAGGAATAAAGTTTGTATCATAAATCATATATTATAGGAACAATATAAAGTTTTATATTTTGTGTGCATAAAAATAAAACCTTGAAACATAGACATAAGTGCACCTAGAATTTCGGTATAGTCTTGTACAGAGGACACTAACACCAATATCAAGATGCTAGAGCCACATAGTGCCTTTGTCCAAATGTGGTGCTACTTTCTAAGAGAGGATCTAATATAGGAATCTAGTTGATGGCATTTATACCTATACATATCTCAATTTCTAGCACTTAGATCATTTGTATTAGGTGTTTTCTAGATAAGTCTTTATTTGCACATATTTATTACTATTTTTAAAAAGTTAAAGATAGTAAAATATGTAACAATTCAATGTTTATTTTATGCATATTATTTCCCAGATTTAGACTACTCAACCCTCTAATCAAACATAGGATTTACATTAAGTAAAACCTTAAAAGGTTAAAATGTTTGATAAACCTGACTTACTTCAAACAATGCATAAATCCTAACCCTAGGGTTTGCATTTCTAGTATTAGAATTCTAGATTCATACATTTTATTATTTTATTTGATATAATCATGATCACAGTGACATAATAAGTCAATCACTTTTTGTACACCCATTTATCAATTAAATCACATAGGGTTTATAAAGATAATCATGATCACAGTTATCATTGATAGAAAGATAATCATGATCATAGTGACATAGTTATCAATTAAATCATAGTTTATCAAGGCAAAACTTCCAAATACATAAAACATGTTATTGAAAGATCAATAACTTAAATTGTAAAGTCAAAATCGTGCTAAGCCAAAAATCATTCTCAAAAAAGGATTTCTATCAAAAGAGCCTCCACATCACCATATGTCTACAATAAGCATAGTTTCAAAGGGAAAAATCATAAGGAATATTCTAAAGCATAATTCAAAAAGGTCAACTCCAACATATGAGGCAATTCCCTCTAGAATTCTAGGTTATTATTATTTTGATAATGAAAAATAATCAAATTCCTACTACAACATTCAATTATAACATTACATTTACACTACACAATAGATTACCATTCCTATTTTTGACACATGGCACAGTGATAGTGAGTTTCCCATGAGATTCATCGGTTAGTATGGTTTCTCTTTTCTTGTACATACTTTCTCTCTCTTTTGCTCCTTGTACATAGTTCATTTTCATATTACTTGTACATAGCTTATTTTTAGAAAATAAATAAATAATATAACATGTCAAAAACATTCAAATAAATACTCAGAAAACACAAAATTTATAGATTGTATGCATTGTTATGTTTACATTCTCTATATTTTCAAAACATTACATATGCTAACTATCTTAGTATAGTCAATTTTATCATACATACATGCTTCACTTGTTCTTGTTGAGTGCTCATAGATTGCATATGTGACTCAGGTCCACTACACTAATCTAGACTTGTTATTATCTACCCACTAAGGGCATATACATTGATTCATGGTTATTCATTGGACACATTCTTACACTTGGGGGCATCCTATACATAGTTTATATTACCAAGTTCTATCCTTACATTCTCTACATTCTAGTTTTAGCATTGTTATATCTTGATATTGATCATCGCTACTCATACTCAGATTTTTTGCTAACTATTACTACTTTAGACTCAACATGTGTAATCCTGGCTCTTATACAAATTTGTATTACATAGTTATGAATGTTTTCATTTCTATCTTTCATAGTTTATACTTGATTGTATTTCTTTGCTTCTTCTATTTTAGAACATTTGAATATGCCATTATTCTTTGGTTCTACACCACTTCTATTCATAATATGTATGCCTTGGACATGTGCACATGTCTCTTGTGTGTGTTTTCCTGATTGTGTATGCAAACATTTTAACATGTCCTTATATGTGGATCTAAGCCAATGTGATTGTTTTTTGCATACTGGACATTTGAAGATGTCCCTGTATGCCTTATTTTCCCAAATTTGGTGACATGTGCCCATGTCCCTTGTATTATGGCCTTGTGGCCTCTTTTTCATCCTTCATGTGTTTCATATATGTGTTTTCTTATATGCATCATGGGCATGACACTTGTATTTGCTTGTTAAATACACCATTTTCAATGCAATGAGGGACCTCATGCATCTACCCTTCCTAATTGGGTGTCATGATGGACATCATGCCCCGTCCCACTAGGTAGTTACTGAGTTCTACTCAGATTTTCTATTACATACATTGATTATATCTATCTTGAAACCTTTGTACAATGCTATGATAAAAAAATACATCTTAGATTACATACTTATGCTCATATTATATTACATTTTAATGTTATGTTTGCACATTATATTGGAATATCACATAATTATCATATATACTCCAACTAACACACATTTTGCAGAACTTTTTCTTTTAAGGATAATTCTTGTATAGATTCATCAACTACCCTAAAAAGAGGGGGCATTCATAGGGGTTTGCATAGATACTAAGATCCTATATTACACTCATAGAACAATTTTTAATGCACAAACTTAGTTTTAGAAAATCAGACATAGGTAAACATAAAAAAAAAATAGTGACTCAAAAAGTAGTGCAGTGACATAGAATTTAGACCAAACAAACATTAGTGCTTAAATAGGGACATTAGCTCCACATGGTGTTATTATCCAAGATGTGGAACTAATTTCTAATAACCTTAGTTTTAAGATAACTTAGATTGGATAGAATAATAAAATAGGTACAATATAGGGTTGCATAAATCTAGTTACAAGTTTATCAATTATACTCAGTTTTTACTCAAATTCACATTAGCTTAACTCAAATTCATATCAGTTGCTCAGATTGGAGGCATCATGCATAACATGATCATTCCCATATTTATTTCAAGTACTAAAATAAAAGTATTACAACTTTATCCATAATTGTTAAGTTGTGGAGCTAAAATCTTCACTAATGCAAATGGTGGAGGTTGCTGAGTGTCAAAGTAACCGACGTTGGTTAGGCCAACTGACATCAGTCATATTCAATTACACAAAAACTAACATCGGTTAGTAGTCGGCCGGCATCGGTCAGACAGGAACCGACGTCGGTCATCTCCAGACAGACAGAGACCGACGTCGGTCGTCTGTGCGTTCCAGAACTGGTCTAATTTTAGACAGACAGTTTGTTTGCATGTAAAGACTAATTTTAGTCTTGAGTCTGTGTTTCTAATTATTGTTTGTATGGGATCTATTTAAGAGACCCATGGGTCTATATTGTAAGAAGGACTAAGAAGGATTAGATCCTCAAGTGTAAGAGTAGTTGATCTACAGGGTGTGTAATATCAAGAAGATCTACATGGTAAGCAAGACCAGTTAGATCTGCAAGTGTGCAAGACCAAGAAGGTCTGCTTGGTAAGCAAGATCAAGGAAATCTACTGTAAGGTAGGCAACAACAACCATTGAGTTTATTGTCATCGGTGGAGGGAACAACTCTGTGTTGAGTTGGTTGTAATTGGTTGAGAGAGAGAACTCTTGAGGGAGAATTACTGTACACCCAAGAGGTGTGGGAAGAGTGAGATCTCTTCATTGTATTCCCTTCTGGATGAGTTGAATATAGATTGTATTGTTTCTCGTATCATCTATTCTTTTCTATTTCTAAATTCTAGTTACTTATTACTTCTGGTTTAATTTCGTGTTTAGTTGCTTATACAAAAGTAATCAAGTGTGCTCTTAGGAGTAGATCCTAACAAGTGGTATCAGAGCTTGGTTCAATAAAACCTTGGTATTAGAGTGTGTTAAGTGTTTGTTGATTATAGGTCACTCACAGGGGTTTCTTTTTGAGTGGGAGTAAAACAATGGCAGAAGAAAGTAAGCTAAGAATAGAGAAATTCAATGGTAAGAATTATCAATTATAGAGGATGCATATAGAGGATTATCTATATGGTAAGCCTTGTCAAATGGTTGGCAAAGGAGAAGTGCAGCTGAAGTTGCAGACTGACAACACATGGGTGTTGAAAGATGTCATGCATGTACCCATCTTGAAGAGAAATTTGATTTCTGTAGGGAAATTGGGTGATGAGGGTTGCACAGTAACTCTCACAACAGAATCTTAGAAAGTTTCCAAGGGTGCACTTGTATTAGCTAGAGGTAAGAAAGTAGGTACACTTTATCTATCTACTTATATTACTGATTCTCTTTCTGGTTTATCTACTACAGATGTATATGCAAAGATGTGGCTCTGTAGGCTTGGTCACATGAGTGAGAAGGGAATAGATGTTCTTAAGTCAAATGGTAAGCTTTCATATCTGATAGACCGAGATTTATATGAGCATTGTATTTTTGGGAAACATGAGAAAGTGAGGTTTCTCAAGACTGGGTCAACAAAGAAGAAGCACAGGTTAGAGTTTGTTCACATAGACGTATAGGGACCAACTCAAGGAGCTTCTATTAGAGGATCATAGTGTTATGTTTCTTTCATTGATGATGCTACAAGAAAGGATCGGGTTTATTGTATAAAGAGGAAATCTGATATTTTTAACATATTTAAGAACTAAGAAGCCTTGATTTTCAAGGAGAAGATGATGGACAGAGATCAGCTCAAGAGACTGAATAATTTTGAGTAGGGAAATTTGGACAAGATTATGATCCAAAGTGAGCTCACGGGTAAAAATCATCACTCACAGAAAAACACAATTACCGACGTCAGTCAAATGAGAATCGACGTCGAAAAGGTAGGAATCGACGTCGATCAGGTGCAGACCGAAGTCGGTGATGTCGGGCAGGTGGTAACCAACATCGGTCAGGTAAGAATTGACATCAGTCAGGTTGGTCGTATGGAACCGACATCGATCAGGTGTAGACTGGGAGATGACCGGGATCGATCACTGTTAGAATGAAATTTGGGGGACATCAAGCTATCAAGGAGTCTCAAATGCCCATGAGGAGGTCTGAAAGGGTAAGTAAGCCTCAAATTCGTTATTCTCCTTTATACTACTTGTTGCTCACTGATGGTGGAAAATTAGGAAGTTTTGAAGAGGCAATGTAGGTAGAATCCAAGAAACAGTGGGAGCATGGCATGAATAAAAAAATTGATTCCTTAGAAAAGAACTGAATGGGAGATTTGGTAGAGTTGCCAGCCGAAAAGAAAGCACTAAAGATGAATGGATTCACAGGTTAAAGAAAGGAGAGAATGGACAGGTGAGACAGAAGGCCAAGTTATATGGTCTTGAGCAAGCTCCAAGACAGTGGTATAGGTTTGACATGTTTATGACAAAGCATGGCTTTAGTCAATGTCAATGTAATCACTGTGTTTATTTTACTAGGTTAGATAATGGTTGAAACATTATCCTGTTACTGTATGTAGTGTATATGCTTGTTGCAGGGTCACACATGTAAGGAATTGCTGATCTAAAGGTAAAAGTAGCTCAGACATGTGCCAGGAAAGATTCAGGAGCATAAATCCTTGGCATGAGTATTTCTAGAGACAGAGAAGATCACAGGTTGATTTTGTCTCTAGAGGATTATGTGAATAAGGTAGTAGAGAGGTTTAATTTATAGGATGCAAAACTGGTTAGCACACCTATGGTTGGATAGTTCAAATTGAGCTATGAACAGTGTCCTAAATCACATGATGAGGTTGATTACATGGTATGTACTAAACTTGATATTGCCCAAGCAGTGGGAGTTGTCAGCAAGTTTATGGCCAATCCAAGAAAGGAGCACTAAAAAATAGTTCAGTGGATTCTCAGATATCTGAGAGGGACCAGCAGCATGTATTTATGCTATGTAGGGTCAAGCACTTCTCTACATGGGTATGTAGATTCAAAAATGGTAGGTGACTTGGATGACAGGAGAAGCACCACAGGATATGTGTTCACTGTGGTGGTTGGTCTTCAAGACTGAACTTGAAGATGGTGATACAAGCTAAAAACAAATTAGAGGATGTACAGGTATAGGTATAGATGCAACTATTTATCTCCAAGTGGGAGATTGTTAAGTTGTGGAGCTAAAAGCTTCACTGATGCAAATGGTGGAGTTTGTTGAGTGTCAAAGTAACCACCTTCGGTCAGGCCAACTGACATCGATCATATTTAGTTACACAATAATTGACATCGGTTAGTAGTCAGCCGGCATCGGTCAGACAGGAATCGACGTCAATCATCTCCAGACAGACAGAGACTGACGTCAGTCATCTGTGCATTCCAGAACTAGTCTAATTTTAGACAGATAGTTTGTTTGCATGTAAAGACTAATTTTAGTCTTGAGTATGCATTTCTAATTATTGTTTGTATGGGATCTATTTAAGATACCCATGGGGTTGTATTGTAAGAATGACTAAGAAGGATTAGATCCTCAAGTGTAAGATTAGTTGATCTGCAGGGTGTGCAAGATCAGGAAGATCTACATGGTAAGCAAGACCAATTAGATCTGCAAGTGTGCAAGATCAAGAAGGTCTGCTTGGTAAGCAAGATCAAGGAGATCTATTGTAAGGTAGGCAACAACAACCATTGAGTTGATTGTCACCGGTGGAGGGAACAACTCTATGTTGAGTTGGTTGTAATTGGTTAAGAGAGAGAAATCTTGAGGGAGAATTATTATACACCCAAGAGGTGTGGGAAGAGTGAGATCTCTTCATTGTATTTCCTTCTGAATGAGTTGAATACAGATTGTATTATTTCTCATATCATCTATTCTTTTCTATTTCTGAATTCTAGTTACTTATTACTTCTAGTTTAATTCTGTGTTTAGTTGCTTATACAAAGGTAATCAAGTGTGCTCTTAGGAGTGGATCCTAACAATAATTAATATACTTAGATATCAGATTGGGGGCATGTGCATAGCACATTGTTTCCATATGATTAGTTACATAACAATTGATCAAATGGAATGACAAATTCCATGTCATTCTCTACATTATATACAATTTAATTCATATTCTAGGTAATTACCAGTTTTATTCCTTACTCTATATGCAGCGGTTGACATTCTTGAGTGGCCCAAAGCTACCTAATGTACCAAAATGGTTGTGAAGCTGACATACATAGTTAGATATACTCAATTAGAAATTTTCATTACTTTGTGTAGTTTAGTTTCATATGCATCTACTAAACATGGATGGTAAATGATGGAGTCATAACCTACTTGAGTTATTGAGCCATCCACATGAGAGGGTTGGATACACTATTAGTCCAATCCAATATATTCATAGGTCATGATCTTCCAAGTAGGGGTGAGCAATGATGGAGTCAAAACTGGGTTGAGTTTTTGAGCCGCCTACACATGAGGATTGAGTAATATATCAACTCAATCCAATATATTCAAATATTGATCACTATATACATGCACACACACAGGTTGTCACCAGGTTCATGCAATGGTTCACATATCCAATCAGGTGTATTCATTCATTTCCTCTTTCCTATCTCTTTAGGCAATTTTACTCAGTTATTTTTTTTACTTAGGATAGTCTTTTCCTTTTGACATCTCTTAAGTAAATATTGATTTATGCACATTTCAATTACATTTCATACATTATATCATATTTTACATATGCATAACTAGATTCACATACTCATATTCAACTTCACAGGGTTCACTTCATAGGTAAATTTAGGTACACATATTTCTCCTTTATACTAGTTATTTCTCTTTGTTATATTTATAGTATAAAGGGTGGGGGGGGGGAAATGTCATCACCTAAAAGAGGTATTTGAGTGCTCAGAGTGATACTTGAGACTACCTATTCCTATCTTAACCCTAAACCTATCCTAGAGCCTATTATCACACTTTTCTAGCTTTTGTTTGGGCCACAAGCATCCTTAGTCAGCTCAAACACAATCCAGGACCCTCATTTCTCGATCCTTGCCCTTTTTGCCTAGTTTTATTTTAGTTAGACATTAGCATCACATAAAAGACACTAGAGCCATGTGGCACTTGTGTTTCCAAAAGAGTGCCTACCCTAGCTTCCCTGAATGAATATATTTTCAAAGTTAAAATCCTCATAAGGTTTGCCTAGACATCTTTTATTATCTGCACAAAAAACAAAACACTATAAATACATGAATTTTATCCCTCTATCCACTAGATGGAAATTAGGTGCAAAATACCTATTCAAACATGGATAAAATGAGAAAAATTAAGGTTATTAATCCTTATTCTTCCTTAATTCTGCATACTACCATCTACAACTGCCATAAGCTTAGATTTTCTAAATTTCCAATCTCAAGCACACTCAAGGCACTCAAGGCAACTATAATTATAACATCACTTGTACTTACACCAACACTTAGGTGGGGTGAAATACATCAAGATTGATCCCTCTTCGAAGTATTGGTATGTAGGTAAGTCTATTCATAACAAGGTGTTGAGGATGTCCAACCTATCCTACTAATGAACACACTATCTATATCATGCTTTACTTACAAATAAGATTAGGGTTTGTATAAAAAAATAAGATATTATAGGCACAATATAGAGTTCTATATTTTTTTACGTGCAGTAACAAAAACTAAAAACACAAACATAGGGGCATTGAAAAGTTCAAGACAATCATGCATAGAGGACAATATCACCAATATCAGGGCACTAAAGCCACATGGCACCTCTGTTAAAATATGGCACCACTGTCCAAGAGGGGATATGATATAGGAATACATTTTATGACACTTAGACCTATACATATCTCAGTTTCTAGCACTCAAATCATCTGTATCGAGTGTTTTCCAAATAAGTCTTTATTTGACATATTGATTACTATTTTTAGAAAGTCAAAGCTAGTCAAATATGTAACAAACCAGTGGTTATTTTATGCATACTATTTCCATGATTTAGGCTATTCAATCCTTTAATAAAACATAGGATTTGCATTAAGTAAAACCCTAAAGGTTAAAACAATTTCTATAAAATATAATTAAATATAATGTTAATGTCATAACTAGATTACTTAGTGTTTTGTTTTCATAGCTAGCCCAAATATAGGGCTTTGATGATCCTTTATTTTTAGTAATATTTTTTATCAATTAATATATGTCTTATAAAATAAATAGTAATATAGAATGTGATAAATCACAAATCTTGCCAATTGGATAAAGTGATTTATTTTGTCAACTGCCATATATCTTATGCTATTTAAAATTAATTTTTATATATTATATCATATCCTTAATGCCTACTGGTTTATTCATATAGTAGGTTGTATTATGAATAGTTTTGCCACAGACTAATCAATTATACCATGAAAAATCAATACACATCTTCCTAAAAGTTTTCTAAAAAAAGTATAGAGTAAATGATCAAATGCTTTAGAACAAACAATCTTTCAAAAGAAACTAACCTTATTCAAGCATATAGTAATTAAATTCATTCATGTTTGAAAAAGAAAACTTATGAGTGCAATAGAAATATAATGTTTATTGTATCCAAGTTTTGTTTATAAAATACTTCTTTTGAATGTCATAAAACAAAACAAAATCATTAATAATATCATTAACCCCCAAAAATATAACTAAAGTGGTCATTAAATCAGAGATAGGGCTTCATTAAATCATGTCAAACAAAAAAGATAGATCATGTGTACAAATAGATTATTTAGAAATTTCATGCCATGTAAGTAAGATTCCATATTAATATTCATTAGAGAGAATATTTTAGACATCCAATTCTTATCACTATTGTCCTAAGATCATAGATCTAAATGACATTCTGTAACAATGCATAGTCTGGACCAAAATCATTGAAATGTTCTAATTTATCTATACACGTCATGTGGAGGTGTTGATTTACACTTATGAATCCTTGAATGGAGAAATGCATTTTATGCAATCACTATCTTATTCTAATTCACTTTGTGTCAATCTTATGACCAAGTAAATTTCCATTCTGGACCATTTAAATGCTCTAATTCATTTTCACACTTCATATGAAAGTGTTGATTTATGCCTACATATCATTGAATAGGGAAATACATCATTCACAACTATTTTCTTCCTCTGATTCAAATCTAATCAAATTAGGACCAAATAAATTGACATTTTTGACCATTTTGATTAAACATGCGATTAATTTCCAAGAATTGTAAAATACTAAGTAAAGTCATTAAGCAAATCAAATAAGATTAAGGGATTACATGGAAAATACATATAAAGTTATTCAATATCTATTATTTTAAATTAATAATTCAAAATATCTATGCCATGACATAACCCATGACATCATTAAAAGGGTGTTAAACACCAAGCATTAATGGAGATAAATATTAGGTTTGAAACCAATCATGCCTCATTAATACTCCCTTATTGCAAAATATTAATTGATTTGTCCTCCAAAATCGAATTAAGACTTAGCCACACATCTTGATTTTAATATGGATGGTCACGGTTGATTCTCAACATTTCTTCAAAGGTATAAATACATGAGCCACCATAGACAAAATAAGAATCTTTTTAGTGCAAACAAACTATGTAGAAATACTGTTATAAGAGCTTCACTAATTCGTCCAAATTGATCAATCAAGGAGACAAAGCTAGTGGTTCTAGAGTAAATGTTAGAGGCACTTGTCCAACCACATGACAAAGACTTGGAGCACCAAATCCAAGCATAAAAACATTTATGGGCTATCTTTAAAGGAGAGACACTTTGGGAGGGTATTGTTTGTCTTACTTTCCTCATTAGTTTCTTGATTTCATTAGCACTGCCCCTCTAGGGAGTGGGCTTAACATGTTAAGTTATTTATGATTATTATTGGTTTTCCTTACTAACACATGAACTAACTTGATTTTTAATACTATACATTTTGGCACACCTAGTGGGATTGTGCATCTCACGTACCCCTTTTGGGGCATTTTATCCTTGTAATATCACATTCAAACCGTATTTTGATGTTATTTTGCTTTATTTTGTATATTTTATTAATTTTTCTTTCTTTTGGACCAAATGGTAAGGTTTCCCTATATAACAGTGAGGTCATCCTAAACATTGGTGAGATTGACCTATGGAATGGTGAGGTTGCCTTGAGCAACATTGAAGTTGAAAATGCAAACATTGAAGTTTATTATTATTATTTTTTGTTCATTATTTTTTTACAAATTGATGAGATTGACCTATGGAATGGAGATGTCACCTTGAGCAATAGCAAAGTTACAAATGCAAATAGTGAGGTTGACTATTGTAATTTTTTGTTCACTATTTATATTCACAATCAACAAGATTAACCTGTGCAATAGCAATATTGACCTATGGAGTGGTAGGGTTGCCTACTAATCAGTGAAAACGTGTCAAACTAAAATCGTAGGTAATTTTTTTATTGTGTTTAAAACTTAATTGAAAATGGAAAACTCATCCTGCTAATCAATGAGATCATCTTGATAATTGGCAAAGTTGCCACATCGTATGTTTGCCTTTCTATGGAACAACAGGATCACTCTATGGAATGGCAAGATATCTTTACAAAATGATGAAGATGACCTATGTCCAAATCCAACAAGTTAAAAATAACAAGCTTTAGTTTCCTTTTTATATCCTACACCCTTACTTGACTATTAAAAACTTTATTTTTCAAGATTAAAACACTTTGCTAGTTTACTTATAACAACATTAAAGGAAAACTTCAATCATAGAGATCTTTGGGCTTAAAATGAACATCCATTGTAGCTTAGGGATCTTAAGATTCTTTCCTTTTTTATTGTTTCTTTTTATATTAGTTTCAACAAATTTAAGTTAGTTTTGATTTTAGAAAACCAAGCTTAGTATGTATGCTCTCTGTACATCCACTTTAGGTAACTTGGGTGACCAAAAGTGCTTCACTTATTTCCTTGTTAAAAATTATACTAGGATAGAAGGAATTTCATAAAATCATTGCCCAAGCTTTGAGTGACTTGGGTGATCCTAAATAACCTTTAAAGTCCTATGTTTATTTTTTGCATCTTGGCTTGTGGGTAGGAGTTCATTGCCTCCTCATGAGTTCTTTCAAGGATTATTGACCCAACATCTCATCTCTCAACATCATGCCAATCCCATTCCATGATGAGGAATATAAATTTAGGGTGACTCACTAGGATGTTAGTTTGATCAGTTAAACTAATTCCATTAGTGATATCTGCCTCAGAGCAATGGCCTAATTTAGACATCACACTACACTAAGAAATCTAATAGATTTAGTGGTTGTAAAGAGGACAAGACCTTTTTACAACAAACTGATTAGCTTGGATCTAAATGATGTGTTTCTCTCTAATGTTAACCACACACATGGGACCATCTATATCAATTAAAACTTATAATTTTTAGACAAAACCCATTTCCTACAGTGTATTATTAGTGTAGGGCAAGTAGCCCAAAGTTCCATGTCATTGTATGATTTCTTGAAAGAAGAGGGGTTCTAAACAACCCTACTTTCCATGTGCCTTTAATTTTTGGATTAATAAACTTATTTCCTCTCAAGAATGAGTATATTAGTAGAATCTAATGGTACAAAGTAACCATGTTATTTTTTAGTGTAGAACATACACTTTGGTGTTTTTTTGTTCTTGTTTACTTGCATAACTTTTTGAGTCTAAAACTATTTTTGTGTGTGTGCCATGTCAAAAATAAAAACCAAAGAAAATCTAAAAAACACACGTTAGACACCACCTTTTGAACAAGAAGGTGTTATGTCGGTCAAATTAATTCAAATCAAATTACCTTGTTCAAAAAATGAATCAAACCATTTGTGTTTGTGTCTCCAAAAGTGTCATTACACTATTCATTTAGGTGTAGACTATTCATCACTTGGATATATAAGGTCCTTTAGTCCAAATTTGAAAATTTACCTTTCTAAGTTCTAACCCAAAATATGATTGGTCTATACCAGAGTCTTGCCTACAACTTGGGCTTAGGCAGTTCACCTTTATTGTTTGGCTTATGTAACTTGGGTGCATTTTTTCATTTAGTTTAAAAGCCTTTGTCTAGATGCAACTCATTATATTATTGTTTTAACTTGGGTTATCTTATATTCACTCATGCTATAAGTTATTTAACCATTTGAATTTATTTTCTACTAGTCACTACTATGATGTTGATTTGTTTTCAGTTTTAGACTTAGTGTTAGCCTATGTCCTAAGCTTCTTAGATCACTTGAGACTTCTTCTATTTTTTCTGATCACAACCCACCATGGTCATGCTCATATATGCACAGTACTAACCTACTTCAAACTTAAGTTTTCTTGTGTTAGCTTGCACCCTAAGATCCAAGGTTGTTCTACCTTCCACTAATTTCTAATTTTGACCAATCAAGGTCACGTATTATCAAGACTTCTTTTTCCTCTTCTAATTGTCAAGAGTCATGCCATTTATTTTTGACTATAGACCTAAATCTACCTTGTATCTTTTTGATCTCAAATTCCACACCTTTTAACATTTTCACACCAAAATTTTAAATACTTTATAAATGTATAAAATCATTTTAAAACATGCAAAAGTATACTCATAGTGGGGTGTCTTATGACCCTATTCATGAGGAAGATAATTTTTATGATGGGGAAGAACACCCCATCGTGTTTGATGACATCCCAACTATGGTAGGATCTAAGAAAGGTTACTTTGAGCGCCAAATTATAAAGGATAAATATGAATATTTCCTAAGGTTAATAGAATCAAGAGCTCAACTTCCACCTGATTTCCCAATGGAGAAATTACATACACTTGTTCAAGTAGAGGAGCAACTACTAGAGAAACCTCTTACTCATATCACAAAACCAAACATTACTTCCTCTACTAAAGGGAAAGGCCAACTTATGAACTCCTCCCTAAATGATCAAAATTTTGTAACCAAAATATAATAAATTAGTTAACAATATGTCAATCAACTCATCATAGAATTAATGAATTATTTGGATGCAAATTTAGTCAGTAATACCACTTTCATGGAGAAAGAACAACCATCCGAAGAAAATGCATCAAGACCTAGCCAATCTTGCATCTGATGTAAACTATGTGGCTTCTCCTAAACAAAGTAAACCCATATATACTTTGCATCAAGTTCCACTTGATACGAAGCACACTTTATCCATTAAGAGACTCCTACCTAGTCACAACATCACATTGCTAAATACCCATCACCATCATAAGTTATGGGTATTTTACACAACACTTTACCAAGCTATTCTCATTTGAAACCACAATAAGTTCCCATTATGAACCAATAATGATAACACCCTCTATTAAACAAGTGAAAAATACCACAAAACTAGTAGAATTCCTATAGTTCACAATAACAAATTCATGAAAATCAGTATCAATTATCTAGGAATCAAAAACAAAATCCTTTGAACCAACAACGTCAAACTTATTCACACTCAACGATGAACCAAAATCAAAATTATGGGTAAAGGGTCTATATCCCTAGTAGGACTACAAAGGGTTGTACATTCCTCCCCATCAAAACTACTTTCCACCAACAAACACACCAAATATGCAAAAGTGGAATTCAATGAAATAGATAGTCATGAGGATTGAAACATGCAACCATATCAAAAAATACAAGTTTGATGAGATATGTCCTTATCTGTTCAACTTGAGCATTTTTTAGGTATCTTTTCCACCTCATTTTGAGCCAACCAAAATTGATAAATATAAAGGGAAAGGTGACCCTAGAAAATATATTCAATCCTTTTTATTTGTATAACAGGAGGTAGCTTACAATAACATCTATTTGTTATGCTTGTTTCCATGTAGTTTGGGTGGACAAGCATTAGATTGAATCCTAAAATTACCTAAAGGATAAGTGAAAAAAATCAATGATTTATTAGAAAAAATTATTAACCATTTTTATTATAATATTGAGCATGAGTTGACAATGGTTGACTTATGTAAAGAAAGACAAAGAGATGAGGAAAGTTTTGCAGTATATCTACAATGGTGGAGAGTGTTAGCTGGTCATTTTTAACACAATTTGATAGATAGGCATCTAGATGACATCTTCTCTTAAAACCTACACCCTAAGGTTGCGCATAATTTAATACTCATTTATGCCAACATATTCAAATAAATCATTGAGAAGGGTGTGTAGGTTGAGAAAGAACTTATTACCATAGGCCCAGTGAAAATCTATTCACAAGATCAAACATCCAATTAGACTAAAACACCTATTCAAGATAATATTAAAAATAAACCTAGAGATTTTAATAAAAATAAGAACATGGTGGGTAATGGAGTAACATAGTCATGGCATGTACAAACATTAGGATCTGTCTACCCAAAATTCATAACCTAATCCACCACCCACATTGCAAAGAGCTCCTCCATGTAGAGGATTAAAAAATTATAGACCATTCAACAAGATAGGATAGCCCATTGAGGCATTATTTCAAAAATTGGTTACATCCAATTTAATCACATGGATTGTGCCAAAACCATTTCTTAAAGATCAACCTAAACTTGAATAGTATCATGAAGTTGAGTTATACAATTTTCATTGAGTTATTGGCCATGTCATTTATCGATGTGTATACCTAAGGCATCTCATTAAAGACTTGATTGAGAGTGGAGAGATTGAATTAAAACAAACAACATAGAATACCAATTTGGATATAGGAATTTACAAAGACCCATTTCCAAAACACAACCAAAATTAATAATGAAATAATCTGAACCAAGGATAAGGTCAACACTAGAAAGGATAATGTCAGAGATAGAATCAATATCATCATAATCATGATCATGATACCCAAGCCAATAACCTGGGCTACAATATTATGTCATATGATTATAATCATACCATGGGGCATATTTATAGTAATCATGTCTCCACCATCACATTTAAATCCCATATACTATCCAAAGATTCTCAAAGCATTGGCCCATCTATTTTAGGGTCGTCACCTTCTTCTTCAAGTAATTCTACACCAAGCTTAGTAAATTCTATTACACTTAGGTTTCTACTAGTTACTATTCTTAAATGACCACCCAATTTGATAATTATGATAGCTCCCCACTAACTCAAAATTATGCAATCAAAACTAGATGCTCATGAGTTACCCTTCAAGGCCATTTGACTTTTTCCAATACCAAGTTGAATTATAACCCTCTGCCTTTCAATCTTAAACCGATCCCTATACCAACTAAGGCCAAACCTTCTCACCCTATTATTGAGAAACCATATAGTATTAGTGAATAACTAAGCAAAATGTCTTTGCAAATTTATATTCTAAATTTATTGCATATAATAGAAGTTCATAGGACCATACTAAATGGGTTCCTCCAATAGTCCACTATTCTCAAGGATATTAACCCTAGCCAATTCCAAACACTCATAGGACATTTATCTCCAATCCAACAACTTACCTTTGATCAATGAGATATGTCTTACTTTAGTCCTAGACATAATAATCCCTTATATATTGAGGTTGTTATGGCACATCACAAGATCAAGTGGGTTTTTATAGATAATGGTTTGGATTTAAATATAGTGTCACTAAAATTGGTACAACGATTAGGATATAAAACCAAAAACATGTAGTAATAAATAATCATAATCAAAACATATGACAACGTTGAACGAGAGTCTTTAGGGACCATTTTTTTGCCGATTATTATTGGGCCTGTAACCCATTTTACCATGTTACATGTTATAAACATATAATTGATTTATAATTTACTTTTAGGTAATCATTGGATACATGAAGTACAAACTCTCCTTTCTACCCTTCATCAATGCCTCAAGTTACCCCATTCTAGAATCGAGGGCACTATTTATGTTGATCTATAACCATACCAATATTGTAAGCACTTAGAGGTTGAATAAAGGAAAAATATTTATTTCTTTGGTTTTGAATTTGTAGCCAAGAAGAACAAATCCATAGTTTTTGAAATACATGAATCCAATTATATTTACCCTAGTGATGTTACTTCCACTTCAGTCAATCTATTTCCTATAGGCATTTCAAACTAGTTTACTGTTAAGGATGTCAACATTTATAAATAAATTTTGAAAGATTATTTTTATATAAGAAAGGCTTCCCAAATCTCCCAAGTATTATATAAGGCCCAAACCTTCCAAAAGCCCTAACAGGCCCAACATGATTTGGAAGAATAAAAACACACCTCAACAGAAGAAGCCAATAGTGTTTGTACTAGACACTTCATAAAATTAGGGTTGAGAGGCCATTGCTAAAGGAGATTGATTATATGTTGAAAACCTTTCCAATTGATTTTAGAGTCCTAAATACCCTATCACTAATAAAATTATGGATAGTTTGGACTATGTAAGTAAAGGCCTAGGCCATTTGAGCAAGGAATTCTTGAACTTTTATCTGCTAGCAAACCTACTAAGAACTAGGGTCTTAGATTTATACCACCTGGGCAATCTCATGTATTTTTAAAGTGATTATTCTTTTTTAATTGATGATGAAACTCCTACTAGTGATATAACATCTAATTATAGATCCTAAAATGAGCTAATTGATACCAACCTATTTGATTCCAATTCCATTATGACCATCATAACTCATTACCCACTTACCCTTTGCCATCCTAACCTTATCAATTGGAACCAAGAAAGTTATATTATACCTCTAGATGAGTTTCCAAACAAGGAATCTATTGTATATTATATGGGCCTTAGAGATGGATTTCCACTTGGTGATCATAAACAAGGTTTTGACTTCTCATTAGACCCTGCCACCTGCTTTAGAGAGTAGGCAAACTTCTTTGGTCATATAATATAGAAAACATTGAGGTCATTGGATGAAAACCTATTTGAGGTGCTCTTTAGTTAGGGAAATAGTAAAGATAAATATAATCCCTTGAGTGAAAACCTTTTCAAGCACTCTTGGATGGGGAAGTTTGTTCACCTCCATAAGAAGTGCAGTGTTCACCAAGTACAAACTTTACAGCCAATTCTAGTATTAATTATAAATATAATAAAATATTTGAGCATATTACTTTCAACTTTCCTGAGAAATTTGTTAATTGGCCATTACTAGAATGTGTAGATTCTGATGCTTCTTACCCAATGGATGAGCCTTGGGACTCACAACCAATAATTAAATGAGAGGATCAATATCAAACATTACCTACTATTCTAAAATATGGCTCCATACTCCATAAATGGAATACAATTGAGCTATATCTTAGAACCTATGAAAATCTTAACATAATTTATCTAGGTATCCCCTCACTGATGGAGAACATGATTAAATTGTCACTATTTTGAGGTATTTTATTGATATATTCACATGGGCTTACTTAGACATGTCAGGCTTGGACCCTATCTTGGTCATGAAATTGCTTGTAATACATTTAAATTATAAGCCAATCATGAATAAATTATGGGAAATGCAACCTTGCATAGCCATATTAGTGAAAAAGGAACTAGAGAAATTATTAGGAGTTGACTTCATAAGACCACTAGACTACACTGAATGGATATCAAATACAGTCACTGTTAGGAAAAATCCATAGGGAATATGTTTGTGTACTTATTTTAGATACATAAAAAAAGTGTGCTATATGGATAATTTACCTCTACCAAACATCAAAATGTTATCTACTCAACTATAAGTTATGAGATGTTGTCATTTATGGACATATTCTCTAGGTATAACTAGATCAAGATAGCCCTAGAAGACCATCACAAAACATTGTTCACCATACCATGTGGAACATTCTATTACCAAGTCATTCCTTTTGGCTTTAATAATGTCAGTGCCACTTATAAACATGCCATGAATATCATCTTCCATGACATGATGTATGATATAGTTGAGGATTATGTTGATGACATCTTAGCAAAATCAAGAACCCATGTTAGACATCTTGATGTTCTGTAAAGAATCTTTGAGAGATTTCCTAAATACAAGGTTCATCTCAATCCTAATAAATGTGTCTTTGGAATTAATTTAGGTAAATTGATAGAATTTATTATATCATAGAGAGGGATTGAATTGGATCCTACTAAGGTCAAGGCCTTCATGGAAATGCCTCCACCTTCCAATCTAAAATAACTCGTTAGCCTATAGGGTAAAATCCAATCTATTCACAGTTTCATATCATAACTACACTATAATTTCCATCCTTTTACACACCTTTTGAAGAGATGTGTCATATTTCTATGGGATATTGAATTTTATCAATAATTTTAAAAACTAAATACATACCTATCCAACCTGCCAGTATTGAGACCACCAACACCTGGTAATCAAATACTTATTTATATATCAGCAACACAACATGAATTAGGGGCAATCTGTACTCAGCATGATGAAAAGGTAAAGAACATGTGGTATACTATCTGAGTTGAACACTCATAGCATATGAGCATAAATATTCACATATTTACAAAGCTTGTTTGGAAATGGTGTTCATTTCCTAAACATTACAACACTACATGTTGAATAATAAGACTATTGTCATTGCTAAGGTGGGCCCTCTCAAGTACTTATTATTTAAAGAAAATCTTAATGGTTGCATGGCTAAATTTACTATGCTATTGAGTAAGTTTGATGTTTATTCCTAGAATCATAAATCTATTAAGGGTTGAGTCTCATAAATCAACTTGCTAAAGCTCTTATCATAGATACTGCACCACTGATATTTGATTTTATAGATGACTATATCATGATGCTAGAGGAAGTGGATCGTGACTATGAATATTGGAAATTATATTTTGATGTATCATTGACATCTCATGGATCTAGATCTAGTATGTTATTGGTTACACCACAAGGAACCTCATTCCCAAGGAATTTCATATCATCTTAAACTATACCAACAACATGGATGAATACAAATCCCTTATTGCAAGACTTCATCTTATAATATAATGAGATATCTAGTAGTGAATGTTGTATGTGGAATCTTAATAAATCATTAATTAGATTACAAACTAGTATTAAATTAGGGATGCAAATCTTGTATCCTACAAGCATATTATGGATAATCTCAAGCCACATTTCAAGTCACACAATTTAAACATGTACCATGGGTCAATAATCGATCAATCATTATAATGGAAATAATTGGTTCTATAATACAAGTCACCAATAATGTTAAAGAGTATCAGTTGTTCTTTGAGAACCTTCTATATCTTGTTCATGTATTATCGAATAAAGAGAGGATTTTTACTATTACTTATCCTAATTTCCCAACTCAACCTCCTTAGTACCAAGATATTTATAACTATTTTCATGACCATGTTCTTCCTCTTAACCTTTCAAATAATCACAAGAAACTTTTCCTTCATCACCTATCCTATTATACCCTCCTTGGAAACATGTTTTATCATAGGGGTTATGGTGGAATGCTTATTCATTATTTATATTTAGGAGAATCCACATTAGCACTTAAATAAGTCCATGAAGGAATGTGTGGGGCCCACACTAGTTATTGAGGTATGTTTCTATTGTTGTGATTGAGGCATTAATGTTGTCATAGATGTCAAAGGTTTGTGAGTATCATTGATATCCCAAAGATGTTCTTATTATGTTGCATGGTGAGTGTTCATGATGACATTGAGAATGGTTTGGTAGTCTTTGAGTTTTATACGAGGTCTTGGCACATTGTTGTTGTGTAACAAACTCATAAGCCTATTGAGAGAGTGTATAAATATTTTTTGACATGAGAATGAGTCTTAGAGTACATCAATAGAGGCAAGAAGGTTTGAAAGTGGTATGGTGCCTAGTAAGTCTGTGTGAATGGACATGTTCTTAAGCATGGGTATGGTTTGTAGTGGCATGATGGTGGTGATATGGATGTGCATGAGCTTAAAATTGTGAAATTTAGTATTAGATCATGTGAGAAATGTGGTTAGTCAATCATGACTCTCAGAGTGAGCCAAATAGGTATGCTCTTCTTTAGTGGTCTTCTCATGGACCTAGTCTTAAGACCCTAGGTGGTAGAATGAGGTGTCATGATTAGGTTTGGAGGATTGTGAGCTCATGTGAGCATGGATTGAGGTTTGAAATGATGTTTTAAATATTTTGGTGAAGTTTTATGTCTTGATTTAAATAATCAATCATGAAAATGGATCTTTAGTTCTCTCATGTCCTAGAATGGAGAGTTATGGACTCAAGAAGGAACTTTTGATGCTTGTTGGCACATGTGACTATTGAATGGAAAGATGAGATCTTAGGGAGAGATGGAAAATGATCCTAACAATTTTTTATAAGCATTAGGAGTTGGTTTCATGGACAAAGTTTTATGAACAAAAGTTAAGAATGGATACCAGTCTAAAACCCTCCTTAAACCCTCATAATGGCCTGATATGAAAGATATTATTGGAACTGGATAATAATGGATTGGTTGAAATAAATTTATATTTTAATTAGGTATAGGAATATCTTAGGTACTTCCAAGTGGAATTGGTCTGTCATAAGAGTGAGTGGAAGCTACAAGAAAATATTTATTTCTCATAAATTTGATTTTGAAAGTAGAGTTGACTAGGTAAAAGGTTTCACAATGTATGGAGGTTAAATATTGTGACTTATTTTTTTTCTAATTTAGGTTTCTAAGTTTCTCTAGTGTTTTATGTGTGCAAATTTGATATTGCAACATGGCCAATTCCTAGCAGTCCTAGTGAAGTTGTTTAGTACAAATCCAGGTGAAGATGACTTGAAGTTTCATATCAAATTCTAATGAAGAAGTAATGCTTATAAGTACATGGAGGAGTGTTTTTGTAATTGAATTAAATATACATATGTTTTATATATCTTGGTGATTAGTATTTATGTTTAAATTTCTTAAGATAAAATGACTTTTCTAAGTGAGTTAAAATTGTGTGTAGTAAGGTTTTGTAATGGGTCTGCAAGTTGAATTATTGAAATAATACCATGATTTTTTTATCTAAGAGTATATATAGGTCCCATAGGTTCAAAAAAATGTATCAATATTTCTTGAATTTTTTTACATAGGTGTTGTAATGCAAGATCACCATGACTGGTTCTCAAGACAGAATGACACAACTAGGTATGCAAGATGTAGGGATGAGTCTAAAACATTATACCATGAGTTGATGTTTTTAAAATACACATGTTTATGTTTTTTTGTGATGTATATGACCTATAAATCATTTATATAAGTTTTAGAGTCACTTTAATAGGTTTTAATATGGAATCCAAAATGGTGTATCTAATTATGTAAGGATTGTGGAAGATAAGCTCAATAAATTGGTCTATAAGACCAATCGTTGACACTATATCTTTTGATATATATATTGAATTATGTTATAGAGGTAAAAAAATAAATATTAATAATAATTATATTTCTTGGAAGTGTCCTTATAGGAACTAAAGACAACATTCTTCATGACTATGTTTTTGGAGTTACATGTAGTTTTCTGTATGTGAGTGAGAATGACGTTCTTGAGTATTTATGCATAGTTTTTAAGAATAATATCCATATGAAGTTGTTATATAGGTATAATATGTTACTTTTTTAATTAATTTTTATTCATTATAAACTCCAATTAAGGGGAGAAAGGTCAAAAGTTCTTGACTATTTTTTGAAGCCTATGTGCAGTTCTAAGTGAGCATTTGAAAGTGATCAGTTTGAGGTCTTTTTCCCTATATGGTAAAAGGTAATGTAATTTGGGTTGAACCTAAGGTAATTGAAGTCATATAAATGTGATTTATTGATATGGTTATATGGAAAAGTTGAGTGTATACTTCAGTTTTTGTTGACAAACCTTTTGGTAGTGAGAAGGCTTAATGGTGAATATGCCTAATGGTGTAGTCCAAGTAGTGAATTGGAATACAAGGTGGTATAGAACTAAATGGATGTTATAAATGGTATATTTTATTTATTTATTTATTAATTTTTTAATTTATGTGTGTGTAGGATCAATACTTTTTACTAAGGCTAAGTGTAACATGTTTCTTAATATAGGCCTAATACATTAGGTCTCTAAGTAGGCTTAAAAGAAGAAAGAGGTCTAAGTGAGTTTGGCCTACCTATTAGTGATATTAGTTTTATTTATTATTGTGTGTAATGTGTCCTAAGGCATGTTTTATGTCTGAATATAATGTATTAATTTCTTGGCTGACCAAGAGTATGAGTGTTCTAGTGATTGGTATAAGTACAAGGCATAATAGGCCTATTTGAGTTAGTTGATGTATGAGAAAGCAAACATAGAAAAGAATTTTTTTAGGAGTATAAGTGGGTCATGTATACCATTAAAGGGGAGAAGGGGATCAGTCATGAATATCCTATATAAGTTTTGAGTGTGATGATTAATGTCATATGACCTAATCAAGCCATATTAGGGTTGTTTGAGTTAAGTAGAAGGACCGATTTGCTTGTTTGAAGAGGTAGCTTGAGAATATTGAAGGAGTGATCTTGTGTTGATTAATATACCATAAGAGAATAATCAAAGATGTTTTATTAATGTATTATAGTGGATAGAGAAGATAGAGAGATGAAAAAGAGGTTACCATCTATTGGTTGAGCAACAAGGTGTTTTGAAAGTATCTTGGCTTAATTGGTGCTTAGTCAAGAGGGAGTGGGAGATACCTTATAGGTTGAAGCTTGAATAAGTTTGTTTGAATTAGTTTAGTTGGTATTGAGTCACTTAGGGGGTTTTTGTCTCCTTTTAAGTTAAATCTTGCTAAAGGACTAGTTAAGTTGGTGCTTGACTAGTAAGGAGTTGGTATTCCTTGTGGGGTAGGTGCCTCACTAAATCTTGATCCATTGATTATAGGATAGTATTCCAAGTTATGTATCAGTGTATTTTATCCCCCATGAGGGTTTATCACATATTTATTATGTTCATGTGTCAATATATTTATTTATGTATATGTGATTACTTCTCTATGCATTGCTTGATCATTATATTGGTTTGAAAGGTTAATCATGTTATGTATAAATAAAGGATTGTTTTAGGACACTAATTCAGCCCCCATCTTAGTGTTTGTGCTTCCAAAAATTAGTATTAGATTAGTTATTTTGTAGAAGGCTTGACATCTTGAAGGTGATCATAGAGCACAAGATGTCTAAGCTTGTGAAGGTAAGTTGCCAGATCATTATGTTTATCAACTTATGGAAGAATAAAGCTTGGTTGATTCTTTTTGAGTATTAGAAGATGTTGCATGACAAGAATGTGTTTCCATCAGTCTCAATAGAGAAAGAGAGAAGTTGAAAATAGCTAAGAAGTCTAGTTGTTTGGATGATCTAGGTCATGGTTGAGGTTTGTATAGAAGACTTCATGATTATACAATAGGAAGATAGGTTGTAGTAGTTAATATGTTTGAAAGTATTCCTAAGTTCATTAGAGGTTTTCTAAGCTGGTCTACAAGGTATATCTTAGTATGGATTATGGTTCAAGAGATTGGTCAAATTTATCAAATTCAAGTGGATCAAGGTGTGCATGTTAATAGGGGAGCATGTGTGAGATGCTTCAAATATTTATGAATCTTGTTTTGCTTTGGTTAGGTAAAAAGAGTGTTTACAAGTATTTGAGATGATAGAGGATGTTATGAGGGTTTCCTAGATGTATTTGTAAGGTTCTAGTGTTTCTCATGATCCTTTGGAGAGAGAAAAAGTGTTATTCTAGCTCAATAAAAAGTAGATGATCATTAAATATATTTTAGGTATAAAGAGACTTGTTTGTTTATGCATTTACTACATGTACCTTGAAATTCAACTATAGTCAAAGGGTTTTGTGAAGGTGTTTTCTATAGTGCCAAGATCCTTCCCTACAAGTTTGGTATCTTGATGTATTCTCTAGCTCAAGTTATGAGCTTTCAAAGTTGGTCATGTGTGCAGTGATGTGCCATAGGACATAAAATTCATGATTTGGGAAATAATCATTTGGATTTCAAAAATATAACTATTGGGGTTTGAATTCAAATGACTATGCATGATTTTTTGGACTCGAGTTCATTATTCTGCCTATAGAAGCCATGGAAGAGGTCAAAACATGTTGTTTTAAAAATAAAATATGAATTAGACTTCTTGTAGATTATCATCAAAGTGATTTGGATAATTGGATGCCCATACAAGTGCATTTATTCTAAGTGAAAGTTAGAATATGTTGTCACTTAGAGAACCTAGGTTGACTAAAGTAGAATTAAAACCACTTTATTGGTCTTGAGTTGATGTTATTAGTGATGGATGATGTTGTTACCTCATTGTAGTCTTGTTTCATGCATTGAGGAAGTTTTGAAAGTGTGCCTTTGTGTAATAAAATCTCAATGAAAGAGGATTGTGCTTAAGGTTTGTATTTTTGGAAGACATGAGTAACTTGATGAGTGGTGTAGAGCTTCTGGTCACTTTGGATGGATGATCAAAGTGATTTGATGTGTTTTTAAGGTCTTAAAGCTCCTGTTAGTGTTTATAAATGGTCAGATTCATCATAGTTATGAAGGACTATCTCAAAGACATGTTGAATAGGGGTATGAGGGTTTCAAGGCTTCTTGTGTCTATAAACCCTAAATGTGAATGTTCATGATGCAAATGGATCTTATTTGACCTATAGAGATCAATGGAGTTTTATATGGATTTGTTTCAATGTTTCCTATGGCAATCATCATGATTTTAATGCTTGTTTGAGTGTAAGGTGATGTCTAAGTAGCAAAGATAGAACTAGTAAAGTGAGAGTTAAAGATTGGTCTATAAAACCGGTGCCTTTGAAGGTAGAAAGTGTTGATCATGTGATCCATGATTTGGAGTTGGTTATAAGAGTGATATTATAATTTGTCCATGTCCTAAAGATGAAAAACAAAGTTTTGAAGGTGATCATTCTTATATCATAACAATTTTCCAGTAATCTTGAAGAATGTTGAAGTGGTTTTTCTCTATAAGTTGTGTCATGAGTGAAATTATTATTTTGATGTCAAAATGACCTCATAAGGTCATAAAGGGATTTATTTTCAATATATGAATATATTTAGAAGCTTAAGGATAATAGAATTTTTGTGTTTTTCTTAACAAGACCTATTTGACCATGTGTTTCCATGAAGATGCTATTAAGTGATTTAAGCCATGATGGTTTGAGAAGCTTAAAGAGAAGGATGTTTAGACAAAAGGTGAGTTTGATGGTTATGTATTTAATCTAGGTCCAAGTATCACTAGTATTGTTAGAGATGAATCTTTATAATTAATGGTCAAAGGGGGAGAAAGACTTGATTAGGATAAATACATATTTGGGGAGATCTATCTTGAAGAGATAAGAATGATCTACTTTGTTAGAGTGTTTTCCATCAATGACGAAGGGGGATATTATTGAGGTATGTTTTCTTTATTGTGATTAAGGTATTAATGTTGTCATGTATGTAAAATGTTTGTGAGTATCATTGATGTCCCAGATATGTTCTTATGATGTTACATGGTGAGTGTTCATGATGACATTGAGCATGGTTTGGTAGTCTTTGAGTTCTGTATGAGGTCTTAGAACATTTTTGTGGTGTAAAAAATTGATAAGCCTATTGATAGAGTATATAAATATGGTTTGGAATTATAATTAGTCTTAGAGTGCATCTATACTGGCAAGAAGGTCTCAAAGTGGTATGGTGCGTCGTAGGTTTGTGTGAATGGATTTATTCTTAAGCATGGGTATGGCTTATAAAGGAATGATGGTGGTGATATGGATGTGTATGATCTTGACATTTTGAAACATAGTGTTAGATCATTTGATAAAGGTGGTGATTTAGTCACATGACTCTCATAGTGATCTAAAGTGGTATGCTTTTCTTTAGTGGTCTTCTCATGGACCTATTCTTAAGACCTTAAGTGGAAAAATGAGGTGTCATGATCAATTTTGGAGGATGTTGAGCTCATGTGAACATGGATTGAGGGTTTACATGATGTTTCAAATATTTTGGTGAAATTTCAAGTCTTGAGTTGAAGAAGAAAGCATGAAAATGGATCTTTAGGTCTCTCGTGTACTAGAATGAAGAGTTGTAGACCTGAGAAGGAACTTTTGATGATTGTTGGCATATGTTACTATTGCATGGGAAGTTGAGCTCTTAGAGGAGAGATTTAAAGGGTCATAATTTTTTTTCCAATAATTAGGAGTTGGTTTTAGGGACAAAGTTTCATGAATAAATGTTAAGAATGAAAATCAATCTAAAACCTTCCTTAAACCCTCATAATGACCCGATATGAAAGATACTATTGGAAGTGGATATGAATCAATTGGTTGACATATTTTTATGTTTATAGTAGGTATATGACTCTCTCAAGTACCTCTAGGTGGCATTGGTCTGTCAGAATAATGAGTGGAAACTATAGGAAAACACTTGTTTCTCAAAACATTAATGTAGTAAGAAGGGTTGAATAGGTCAAAGCTTGTAAAATGTATGGAGGTTGAATAATGTGAATTATTTTTTGTGAAAATGTAAGTTTTTGAGTTGGTATAGGGCTTTATGTATGAAAATTTGAGGTTTCAAGATGGCCAGTCGCTAGCAGGCCTAGGGAAGCAGTTTATTACAAATTCAGGTGAAGATGAGTTGAAGGTTCCTATAATTCTCATGAATTAGTAATTATTATAAGTGCATGGAGGAGTGTTTTGGGAATTATATTACATTACCATATGTTTTATATATCTTTTTGATTAGTATAGATGGTGAAATTGATTAAGCTAAAATAATCGATTTGAGTGAGTTAAGACTGTGTGTAGTAAGGTTTTAATGGGTCTACAAGTTTAATTATTGTAATAATACAATGATGTTTTTGTATATAATAGTGATCTATAGGTCTCATAGTGTCACAATCATGTATCAATATTTATTTAAAGTGTCCACATAGGTGTTAGAATGTACGATCACTATGACTAGTTCT